>OZ010796.1:275780413-276196513 GCA_963932465.1 Maratus speciosus | reverse complement strand
CCCCTTGTTTTCATTAATGTATGACAACCCTTTTCTGTCATTCAATAAAGTTTCTAAGTAAATAAGTATATTTTGTAGCTACAGCTTAAAATCCGTATATTTTGTAGCTACAGCTTAAAACCAGTATATTTTGTAGCTGCAGCTTTTAAGGTGGCAGCAGTAGATTCATAAAAAAAGTCACTGGTCCCAAGGACCAGTATGCTTGACAATTTACTGCTGCGCAGTGATCATCACTGGCCTGCTAAATAAAATTTCATTAAGTCCCTTTAACCCTTTGAGTGACCCCCCCCCCCCCCCATTCTAGAATATAAACCAAACTTCCTTTACAGTTATCCAAAATTTTCAGCATAATAAAATGTAAAATTATAATTTACTAAATATTAAATTAACAGTACATAAAGAAAAATAATAAAATTATTAATTAGCTATTTTATTTCTGATTATATATATTCAACTGACTAATGTTTAATGCAATTTTTATTTATTATTGTGTGATTTGTGTTTGGTTGTGGTTTTCTCAGGGACAGAAAAATTTAAGTTTACCTGTGAGCGAGAGGAAAAAAGTTACTGGTCCTGTGGACCACTAAATTTTTCAATTTGGTGGTCTGATTGAATTTTTGGTGGTCTCGGACCAGCGGACTACCAAGGATTTCGAACGCTGAATCGGTATATTTTGTACCTGCAGCTTTGAAAAAATAAATTATTTATTAGGTGTCCATTTTGATTTCTTATTATTTTGTTAATTTTAGCGAGACCTAGGTTTATTTTGTTCAGTAATATGGATTTAGCATCGTACAATGTTCGTGAAATTGCTTATTTAGGGCACTGTGACTTTGTTTATATATGGGACAAAAGATCATTACTCGCATGTGCGCACACAATTTTTAATGTTTTTTGTCACTATCATTGATTCTCAAAATGACAATGTTACAAATGTTTCTTTAAATGCTAGAGACAAAATAGAAGTAAATTTATTTTATTGCTAACCCGCAAGAAAAGTGACACATTTCTCAAAAATTCATTTTGCGTTTTATTCCACTAATAAGTCCGTCATAAGTGTGTCTTGCTACACAAAAAGTTTCATAAGTGTAGCTATGCGGAAAATCCCTTTATTACGCTATATATGTCCATTTGTGACCACAAAAGAGGAGTGGATTGTGTGGGGAGGAAAAAGTACCCAACTATCCAATCCTCATTCTACGTCTTTATTTTCAAGGGTTTTATGCTTTTATGCAAGTTTTCATTCCTGCATGCATAGCTAAGTGATATAATTTCTTGTTACTCTAAAACGTTGCAAATTTTCTTTTGCCTCTCCTGCGAAATTTACTTTTGTCGAGATGTGTCACTTTTCTCGCGGGTGAGTGAAAAGGACATGAAGGTCACAGCAAGGTATTACTTAAAAAAAAGACTAAAAACTAAAACTTTAAGAACAAAATAAGTGCTATGCAAAGATAAAGTTACCTCCATCCAAAAAAACAAAACTGCAAGAGCAAAATAAGCAGTATAATGCTCATATAAAAAAAGTAGAGTGATTTTTAAAGCCATATAAAGTTCAGTATCAATGTATGGACATGAAGATCACAATAAAGTATTACTAAAAAAAAAGGCTGAAAACAAAAAGTGTAAGAACAAAATAAAAAGTGTTATACACAGATAAAAAAAGGTTAAATTATCTCCGTCCAAAAAACAAAAGTGGTAAGAACAAAATAAACAGCATTATACTCACAGAAAAAAAAGTGATTTTTAAAACCATATAAAATTCAGTATGGATGTGCTGTTTCTGATGACATTTCAAAATTTTCTTTGTTAGATTAGTTTCATTAGAGGGGAGATTCTTAATATAACACATTCCAATTTAATTTAATGTAATACATATGTAAAATGCTATAGAACGACGCATAAAACAAAAATCCAAGGAACGTGAGATAACTTTAAAACAAAACAGAGTACCTGTCGCTTTTGTTATGCGGTGTTATCATGGCCTTTTATCAGATTCTTGCCATTACCAACATGTTCAGAAATTATAGTGTTTTTTAAACCTCATGATGGTGCTTTTCTCTACCATATAAACAGGCAGCACCCTAAATAAGCAATTTCTATCCGCTGCGATTTAGCGAAAATCGTGGTATGCTAAAGTCATATTACTCAACTAAATAAGCCTAAGAGACGCTATATAAATTAAAATGGGCAAAAAAAAAAAAAACAGATCGAAGTGGATACTGAATAAATAAAATAAATAATTTACTTTTTTAACCCCTTCAGGGGCAAAGGACGTATGTTGCTGAAATGTTAAAATGATTGAATGACACCGGTATTTATGAATAAATTTATATGGAAGTAAGTAAAAGCTTTTCTTCGTGTACATTATACAAAGCAAATTTAATACCTGAACTCTGGTGCGAATATGGTATTTGGGAATTAAAATTAAGTGGGATATATAATATAATGGTACCCTTCAAGGGGATAAAGCAGCAATTACAGTTTGGATGAGAGAAAGCAACGTGCGTGCCCACAGAATGGGAGAATGAATGAATTACAATTCCTATTCCTTAGAATCAATCTGTAACTAGACAGGAAATTCTTCTGCACATACTCAACTCCCATTAGAGCACGAGTTGTTGACCAATACGCATATGCCCGAAAAATCTATACTTAAAAAATAGCTTTGTGTTTTAACCCATCACACTCCGTTGGCTCCGCTGCGGAGCCATTGTTAGTCTTTGCAAAATTTGTTTTTGGTACCATTAATAAAGAAAAATAAAATTCACCTTATTTAATCAGAGCATTTTTGAAATCGTGTACTTGAAGGAAACTGTTTTTTAAAAAGTGGTGCCGATCGAATAAAATTTGTGTAAGAGACGCCGGAGCTTTAAGGGCTAATATATATGATTATCTAATTATTATTGAAGTGTTAGGGAATTCCCAAATATATATATATTCTTAGCCTAATCCTAACCTTCATATATCAGAATAAACATTAAAAGTTACAAAATATAGTTTTCGAAAAATATTAAAAATTAAAAAATGTTATCTTTGGCTATGCTCCAGTAGTGGGCATAGACGCCAACACTTTAGCTGTTTTTTACCACAAAAATTTAATAGAAATTTTTGTCTTATTTAATCGGCAGATTACGATTATTTAAAAAGGTAAAATATACTATAAAAATTTTGTGGTAAAAAAGAAGCGTAAGATGTTGGTAGCTGTAGTAGTGCGCCTAGTAACTTTATGAACCATGTATCTTTATGTAATCAAATTATCCAACAAATTATTTATAGTGTAATAAAGTGTATGAACTGTATATTAATTTAAAATGAAACATAATATTAACACTAGAACGCCCGGAAATTTTTCTAAAGTTTCCTATAAATATTTTACACCAGAATGTTTATTTAAAATTATTTGACTGATTTATTTAACGGAAATCTGCGTTTTTAAAATGTAACTTATTTTGTAAAAGAATTTCTGGCTCCACTTGACATTTAATCATATGGTCGGAGTCGATTCGACTCCTTCCGGGCGTTCTAGTGTTAATGAAGCAATGTTTTATATAAAAATTTATCTCTTAATGAAATCACTAAGAATTTGCCAAGAAAACTGTGTTTGAAGACACTCTAGAAAATAAAAAAGATGTACAATTTTTCCAAAACAATTATTCCAAAACGTTTATGAAAAGTAAACATTTAAGGATGTAAGTCAATCAGATTTCTTTCCGCCGTTTTACAGAAATGCATTTTGGACTGTTTTTAAACTTTAAAAATTAGTGGTCCACTACTGATACATGGCTCCCCATAGGTGCGTTTACCCTAACTTTAGATTTTTTAAAGCGTTTGTGGCTTAACCATTTTAGAGTCAAAGTAATTCTGTTGCAAAAACGTTAAAATGGTTACATGGCACCAGGATTTATAAACAGATTTGGAAATAAATATATTATATTCTTCACATATGTTGAAAAAGGAAAATTGTATTTAAAAAAATCTTGGAAATATATGGAAGTTTGATTTTAAAACTAAGTGATATAAATACCGTAATTTCCTGCGTATAATCCGTAAATCAAACAATCACACGAGCTCAATATTTCCAATTGAGCGAAAAAATGCCCAAGCCGGGTGTCAAATTGATTTGGCTTGTTTGAGCAAAGGATCTGGGTTCGATTCCCGGCTTGGGCCTTTTTTCGATCAGTAGGAAACATTCAATTCGTATGATAACTTTACAATCAGTTTGATAGTGTTAAAATAGTACAAACAATCATGTTTGGACGCAGAAATTTTATCTGATAAAATGTAACTTCTTAAATCGTGGTAAATATTTGACTTAAATTATAAAATAAAAGTTCTGGGTCCAAATATGATTGATTGATCCTCGGATTATTCACCGGGAATTACGGTATTATCACAACGCTCTTCAAAGAATTTAAGAATGTGCAGCTGTAGGAGTAAGATTCTTCCACGCAGAAAAACGACACTTTCCTCTCTTACAGCAAATTATCAAATGAGAAATGCATTAAATGAAAACTGGCTATTAGTATTTCAGATTAGTAGCTAATAGTTTGAGCTATTAGTATTTCAGATTAGTAGCTAATAGTTTGAGCTATTAGTATTTCAGCGTTTGATGCAGTGTTTTTCTATTTTTGTACTCCCTGTTAAAGCTTTCTCTACTCTGCAGTCTTTTATATTACTATTAAAGTCTTTACGACAATAAAACTGTAATTCAGATATTTTAATAAAGAAATATGATATCAAGGCCATCAAATGTAAATTTTAAACAACCGTAAAAAAAAGAACTACTCGAATTTCCCAATAAAAAGCGTCCGCCATCAGTATTGCCAGTGAGTAACTTTTTTTTTAATTCAGATTTCTTGATTGACACCACTTTTTTGAAACGGTAAAATTACCTTTGTTTTGCCTTAATTAATATGTCATTAAATAAGGCGCATTTTACCATTTTAAAAAAGTGGTGCCAATCAAGAATCTGAATTTAAAAAAAAGTAGCCCATCTGGCAACACTGTTCGCCATATGTAATGACTGGCATTCCGTGATTGAATTTAGCGAAAATTCAGGTACAGTTTTTTTCTTAAAAAATCACGCTAAATTTGTTATATACTGGTCAAGGTTGCTAGTATGGTCTCATATTTATTCAGAAATTTCGATTTCACACTAGAAATAAATAATAGTATTTTACGCTTTATTTCATAAGGGATAGTTAGAGACCACATAAAGTAAAAATTCTTTTTTCAAAATTTATGGTATGAATTAGAAATTTCGCATTAAAATTGGAGGCCAAGCTGGCAACGCTGAAACTGGTCGTACGAAGGCACTATTTTTACCTCACATCTAGCACCGAATTGTACAGATCAAATATTTCAAAAATGCTAAGGGATTTAAAATAACACTATTTAAAAAAAAAAAATCTTCGCTTTAACCCCTTGGGGACGAGCGACACGTATACGTGCCGGAAATAGGCCTAGGATCCTCGTTTATCCTCAGCAGTAAAATTTTACTGTAAAATTTCCCTTATTTAATCCGAGCATTTTCCCGATTTGAATAGGCACAAACTTCTGTTTTTTAAAACCGGTAGCAGAGTAATAAACATTTCGTAAAAGGCTCCCGTCGCGAAGGGGTTAATTAAGCATACATTTCCTTAATTATATAAGGCAAAGGAAGTTTTAAAAAATAGTGGCATTCAAAATTCTTAATACTTGGCACATATGTTATCAAAGCCCTTTGAACTTTATATATAACTGAATAATGCATACTTACTTATTAGAGGTGTTTGTTGTGAATGAGGCAAGTTGTCTTTCACAAGCATGAGGAAAACAGTGAGTGATAACAATGTATTGATGCTTAGTGTAACTTTCTCTCCCGACTCAGATGGAACATAAAATGCTAGCAATGAAATTCCATTTATCAGAAGACACGGTAAGATAAGATTAAATACATAAAACATCGGTCTTCTTCGAATTTTGATGACGTAAGTTATATCTGGATAAGGATCTTCACAACACGGATATCTCTCTGCACTGGAATACGATGTAAATTCATCTAGGTCGAATTCTCCATTTGCTTGATAATGAGTAAAATCTCCATATTCTTTCAGGCGCATCAAATCTAGCTGTTTAAAAAGAAAGGGAAATTTTGTGAAAAATCTGCTACAAAACCCATATATCATTAAAATATATTATGCGTAATATATCGAAATTGATTGAAAGTCTAAACAAATGTTATGGTTAACAAATGTTTCCCTGATAGCTGTCTGGTACAAAACCAAAATATCCTTTGAATGTATTAACCCTCTCGCTGTGCAACCCGATAGTTTCTCGGGCAATGTAAAAGTAGCAAAATTTACGCAACCCGAGATTTCATCGGGATGCATTTTTTCCGTCTTATTAACCCTCCTTGATCATTCCCACCAGTAACTTTTTATTGTAAATTTTGCCTTATCTAATCGGAGAATTTTCCCGATTAAATCAGGCGAAAATTTTTGATTTGAAAAACCGGTGGCAAAAGAATAAAAATTCTTAAAAGACGCTCCTTGCGAAGGAATTAAATACGCAATTTTTGAAGCTATTTTGATAAAACAATTACGCAGCAAGAGGGTTAATGGGACCGGGTAAGCAAAATTCAACCAAAAAATCGATGTTTACTTTTTTATATCATTAAATAGTTAAAACTTTTATCTTTTCAACGATGTATTATACATGTTATATATAAAAAATAAGTGTTGGATTTTTTTCGTTCTTTCTAAGAGTACTTCACAGCAGTGGGCTACTTTTTTAAAATTCAGATCTCTTAATTTGCACCACTTTTCTGAAGTAGTAAAATCCCTATTGCTTTCGCCATAATTAATATGTTTTTATATAAGGCGAATTTTACTATTTCAAAAAATTGGTACCAGTCAAGAAATCAGAATTTTAAAAAAGTAGTCCACTGGCAACACTGCTTCACAGCTTTAATTGACTTTTCCTCAAAACTTCGATTTTTCAGGTTTGTGTTCATTTTTATCAATATCTATTAAACTTAAGAACTCAGATTTTTCTAAATATTTATAATATGTTATAGTGCATACATTAACACAGGGATTTAATGATTTGTTGAGAATTATTTATTTTAGGCAGTGAAATCTTACCAAAAATGCTAATTTAAAAATGTCTTTCAATAAATGTTGAATAATTAATTTTCAGTTACACTTAGAAAGAAAATGGTCTGTTAAAATACGTAAAGCATGTTATTCAAACTACTCTAAAAAAATAGACCTCTATCTTTCACCATTTCTGAGAAAAAGGTACATGAAGTTGATGTATTTTAACCAGGCCGAGATGGAGCTTACCCGGTCCCCTTAAGATATTGAAATTAAGTCAAAGGTGAAACTGCTGCTATTGTTAACAAAAACTTTCCTTTAAAAAAAGAATGTGACTTAGTTGGTTCACTTTTATTGATAGACGAATAAAATTTAATCATTTGCTATATTTTGTTATTTGGGATACGTTAACTCATTAACGGTCGCATAAATTGCTGTTTAAAAATTCGAATTGCTTATTGGCACCACTTTATTGAAAAAGAAATGTTCATCTTATTTACTGACATGTAAAATGATGCCATAATAAAACCAATTACACTATTCTATAAAACTGGTGGGTATCAAACAAATCTTAATAATCTGAATAAAAGTCACATCCCGTGAATATCACGGGAGCGAGAATTAAGGGGTTAAACAACCGAGCACACGGGTTTACCATCACTTTTCGGAAACATTTGAATTCAAATTAACTGACATGTACCAATACAATTATAAGCAATACTTATGATACGTACTAAATTCGTCTACCTTGTAATTTCATATGCTTTATTTTCCTGTTTAAGAATCGCTTTGCTTTTGCAAGGTGCGTCCAACACTTAGAATATCCCTGTAGTTTGGCATCAATTTTTAGATTAGAAATTTCTTATTTAAATTTTAAAATGTGGCATTTGTAATCTCCATATTAAATCAAAGGTATTGTAATAGCAATTAAATGAGGAGGAAATATCATTAAAAGTTGGGCAGTAAAAATAGAAGCACCCTGCTTACGGCATTCTTTAATAATAAATAAAAATAATTAAGTTACCACAGTAAAGTAAATATTTCTTTATCCAATATGAAACAGCTCCATAGCTGCCAACTCTTGCCTTTTTATGTACCACAAAACTTTTATAGTAAATTTTACCTTTCTAAATCGTCATAAGCTGCCAATTAAATAAGGCAAAAATTTCTATTTAATTTTTGTGGTGCAAAAAAGCGTAAAATGTTGACAGCTATGCAATGCACTTTTGCTTATGAGGGCTTAATTTTAGAATCCGCATTCCAAAATAATATATTCCAAAATTATTTGTACTTATGCGACAACTAACTCTTATTTTATCCATTTAAATATAGAATATTTTTAAAGCTTAAAATGGGTTTTTCAAAATTATATGTCAAAAATGTAAAGGCAGGTAGAGGAGACATTTGTAAGCTGATTTCGTAGAGGAATGTGGGTGCGGAAATGCAACATCGAGGCAGTAGAGAGCGCTGTTGACTTCGACGGATGAAAGCGCTTCGCGGACTTGAGTCATGATTCTCCGCACGGAGCTCGGGCAACATGCATCGTTACACCAATAAGGAGCTTACCGATATGCATTTCATGTATGTAGCTGCGCATCGAAATGGCTCATACCTAATTCACGTCTAGCAGTTCTCGAGCTTTTTGAAGGACATACCTCCACTGCACATAATATTGCTTTTTCCACTGCAGGAATTCTGCGATATCTTCCAGTGCCCGTATCACGTTTCGAGGCATAAGATGATGAACTCGCGCACAACTCCCGATGAAGACACCCAAATGTTCGGCGGTCCGGCTGATTCCAACTTGGAAAACGTTCCATCTACAACCTTTAACCCCTTTATTCTCGCTCCCGTGATAGTCACAGGCTGTGTTCTTTATTGAGCTTGTTTGATTCCCAACAGTTTTATGAAATAGTGTAATTGGCTTTATTATGGTATCCTTTTACTTGTCATTAACCCCTTAATTGTCGCGTTAATGAACGGTTGGCAAATTTAAATTGCTTATTGACACCACTGTTTTGAAAAAAGAAATATTCACCTTATTTAATAATCGGTAAAATGCTGCCATAATAAAGCCAATTGCACTATTTTATAAAAGTGGTGGGAATCAAAGAATTTGAAAAAACAAAACAAAAAAAAACAAAAAAACACAGCTCATGAAATATCACGGGAGCAAGGATTAACCCTTTCAGGGGCACCGTTTGCAGTCTGCAAACGGTTAATTTTATTGCTGAAACCTGCAAATGGCACAAGTAATTTTTTATTACAATTTAGATCTCATAATATACAAGTAGAAAAGCCTTTGATTATTTTCAAATAAATTTGTTCTTACATTGCAGTACGAATTAATTATTTGAAAACTTTTGGAGCGGAAACGCCTTCCCCCAGAAAGGGTTAAGGGGTTAACCCTTTAGTGAGCAGCTTTACATATGTGCAAACAACACTGTTTTGAATTTAATAATTTGTTTTTATTCGCATGTACCTAATTTACACCAGAAAATTAAAATAGCAATATTTGCTTTAATTAAAAAACAAACATTCCGTGTTTAAATAAAGAGAACTTAACCAGTGAAACTTTCTGGTGTAAAGTCGGATTCTCTGAACTACGTAATTTCTAGAACGTATTCTATTATGGGATATAAAGGGTTAAATGTTAAGTTTTACAAAATGAAAAAATATATAAAATAAGATATTTGGAGACATACTTATTAAAGTATTTAATAATTTGCATTGTTTTAGCGTAAAACCGCCACACGACAGAAGATTTTCCTTGTATTGCAGGTGTGCAGGAGAAGAAAAGATTGACGTATTTTATGGAAAATATATCTCTGAATTTTTTTGTTATTTTTCCTGTGTTATAAACCTTTCAGATTATCATATATAATTTTTTCGAAACAAAATTAAAAATCGCACATTTAAGGGTTAAATAAGATGAATATTTCTTTTTCAAACCATTTGTACCAATAAGCAATTTGAATTTTTAAACCATAATTTAATGCGACTGGTAAGGGTTTAAACAGCCGCTCCATTTTCTTGAGCAGCTTCTTATGTAAAATACATGTCGCAAGCTCCGCATTGGTGTAACGACGCCTGTTGCTCGAAATCCTTGCGTAGAATGACGATTTCAGCCAGCGAAATGCTTTTGTACGCTGAACTTAACAGCGCCCTCTGCCGTCACAACGCTGCATTTCCGCACCCACATTCATATACGAAATCTGCTTACTAAGGTCACCTCTACCTGGTTTTATATTTCTGACATATAATTTTGAAACACCCTGTATAAACAGGGTGGTTCAAAAGGTCATGTCCAAACGACACATGTGTGTGTGCCAGGGCATCACGAGCAGGAATTACATAAGAACTGGTGGTCGGAAACGCGATCGTGAAGGTGCAATTGCATCGTGACCGTGACGGAAAGAAAAGATTATAACGGGCGTAGAAATACCTTTATTTCACAAAAACTGAATCGAAGTACAAAATAAAAATGAAAAATGTTACAACTGATAGAAAGTGCTCAAAATGCACTTCAGCAGCCGCGATGCATGCATCACATCGTTGCCGCCGTATGAAATCGCTAACACGTTGCAACTGGCCTCCCGGAGTCCCTGGACACGCTGGAGTCTCCCGGACAAATGTCGCCGCTTCAGAGATCGGTGCCATGAGGTCCATGGCCGATGGAATGGATGACTCGTACACCAGAGACTTAAAATATCCCCAGAGGTAGTAATCCAGGAGGGTTAGTTACGGGTTTCGCCGTAGACACTCTACAGGGCCAATTGGAACGTCTTCGCGATTACATATGGTACCGACGTGAAGCATGCATAACGGCTAATTGAGCTCAATTTTAGATCTTGTTATCAGTTTTAATAATTTTCATTTTTATTATGTACTTCGATTAAGTTTTTTTCTAAAATAAATGTCTTTTCACGCCGTTTGTTATATTTTCTTTGCGTCACAGTCGCGATGTAATTGCACATTCACGATCGCGTTTCGCACACCCAGTTCCGATGTAATTCTTGCTCCTCATGACTTGACATATCCGCAGGTGCCATTTGGACATGACCTTTCGAAACACCCTGTATATATATATATATATATATATATATATATACAGGAACTTCCCCTTGAGTACTAGGGCTGAGAGAGCTGATGCAAAAATAGCTTTTGTCGTAGGCGGATTTTTTAAAGCAATTGTACTGTCCCTTGAATATAGACACAGTTATTTTCCAAAAGTTTTCTTTCACTAATTCAATATCAGAGATATAAAGCGGAAAATTTTTAAAAAAATTATTGGTATTTCAAATTCATCGGAGACTAAAAACTTTGAAAAATTTTCGCCTGCGATAGCCGCCATTTTTTTTGTCAGTGCGCGTGTTCAGGGCCTCATGCCCTGTGTTCAGGGGATATGTGCGTGCGTGCTATACTTTATATTGGCTTGTAACGTGGGGTTCCCAATAAATTTATTTACAAAATTATCGTAGATAAAATTTGACCTTACTTAATCGTGAGATCTACGACTAAACAAGGGTAAATTAGTTTACGAAATTAGTGGTCGTGAAGTGATTTTGAACCCCTGACGAACCCATAGCCTCCAACTTGTACGATTTCTTCTTACCACTAAAATTTAATAGCAAATTTTCACCAATTTAATCTCGTAAATCTAATAATACAGTACAACCTCGATATCTCGAATCTGTGGGGAAGAGAAAAAAAATCGAGATATAGAGGTTTCGAGTTTTCAAGGTTTTCACAAAATTTCAAAATCTAATCTCACAAACTGCTTTTTGCTGTAAAAAATAAGATTCGTCTAAAACTACACATAATCTACTAATAATTAACAAATTACACTTCTCAAAGTTTTAATAATTTCAAAATTGTGTTATACACAAACTTGTTTTGATTAAATAATATCCAATTTGTCATTAAGAAATGATGAATTGGATATTATTCAGAAGTTTCTCACAATTTGGGCTCAATCATCAACTTTGTAGTTACGGATTATCTACTAGTTGAATGGTTGTCGATGGTTGTCCTGGTCGAAACTTCGATTTCTTGTTTGGCGGGAAAAAAAAAATTAACAGCGATATTTTCTAGTGTTGGAAGATTAGAGTGGGCTTTACAATTGCCTATGAAGGGGAGAACGTGTATTTTACTTTTAGCCACTGTTTTACCGATTCCTATCAGCCAATCAGCAAAAATTGCGTTTGCCATCGAAGCCTTTATATTTCACCTGTACAGCATTAGAAATGACTTAATTTCAGCAAAGCACCTCGGCATTTTAGACCGTCCTATCATAAGAAGATGAAGCTTTTCTTTACCACTTTGATTTGCTGCCAAAAGCACAATTACACGAAGTTTACTTGGTTCACCACGTCAGATTTCTTCACCTTTAAATGCAGATGTTTTGTTGGGAAAACTATGGTACAATAATACAGTTTCATCTGCGTTAAACACATCATCTGCTTTATAGTCTTTTAAAAGAGAAGGAAGATCTGAGAGCCACTCTTCATAGGTAGTTGAATCACCCAGTGCACTTTCACTGCAAAGTTTCCAAAAAATAATGGTGTCTCTTTTTTCGGTTTCAAAAGCCTTCCATTCTTACACTTTAAGCTCTTTGTATCAACAAAGGGATAAAAGAATGTGAAACCAGCATCCAGATCAAACTAGTTCTACAGCTGACAATAGCCGAAAGTAAAATGTCAAACTAATTTCTGTGGAAAATATTTCGACATATCAAGGGTTTTGGAAAATATATTTCGAGATAACTATGGAAAATACATAAGAATTTTGATGGAAATGCAGGGAAATTTCCTTTTTCGAGATATCAAGGGTTTCGAGATAAAGAGGTTCGAGATATCGAGGTCCGACTGTATTTAACGATTAAATAAGATTTTGTGTTAATTTTTTTGTAGTAACGAAATTCCGTACAGGTTGATAACTATGGAACTGCTAAACATAAGACTTCACATACCTGCGATCCATCATAAGCCCATGAAGCAAATTTCATATTGCAGGTTTGCACATCAAAAGGAAAATATTCTACATCCATCGCACAAACACTTTTGAATATTCCTGCAGAAGGCCACAAAACATCGCCACTTGCTTGTACAATCACATTTGTATTCACTACAGCCACGTTGAATTGAGCATCAGCACTAAATTAGGAGAAAATAATCTATTAAAATTTATAAATATATATATATATTTTTTAAATGTGCATATTTTCCAAATCTTCCAATCTGTATTACCAGTATTTTCGTAAAAAAATCTTTGTGTTATTTAATCACAGAATTCTGAAATTTTACAAATAAAATATATCTGTTCGAACATAGTGGCTCTGGAAAGCAGGGGCCAAAATGCCAACAATATTTTTGCATTTGTCTCACTGCAGTTAAAATTGAAAAAGAAAGTAATTTGGTCGTTATATTATGTTTTTCTTCTTACCGAATGACGTTAAAATCAAATTTGTATTTAACAAATAAAATATAGAATCTATATTTTTACAAAACAAAACATCTCTAATAAAGTCAATTTTGGTGTACATTAGCTATATATCATCGACTGTATAGTGATTTACTTTATTTAAAAAAAATAATAATGCAAAATTTGGAAAAAATATTATATAACTGTCGTTAGTGTCTAAAATACTAAAGCCAGGTGTTAGAATAATAACGAAGTCTTTGAAAAGTTATGTGTCTTTTATTCAGATTGTTTGATTCCCACCAGTTTTATAAAATATTGTAATTGTCTTTATCATTTTACCTGCCATTAAATAAGGCAAATATTTCTTTTTTCAAAAAAAAAAAAAAAAAAAGAAAACGGTGCCAAAAAGCAATTTAAATTTTTAAACCGTGTTTTAATGCGACCGTTATGGGGTTAATAATATCAGAAATTCTTGTACTAAATAGGTCGAAGAATATTTTTTTCAAAAATGGTGGCAATTGGCCTTCTAGCATGCGAGTTCGTCATCTCTGACCTATGCAATCATCAATCAAAATATCAGTGACTTGCTAAAGAGGGAGAGAATTTCGTTTGTTTGAAAACCAAAGGCCTTTCAACACAGTGTTACCAGATGCGCTATTTTTTTTTTAAATCAGATTCTTGATTAGCACCACTTTTTTGAAATGGCAAAATGTGCCTTATTTAATAACATATTAATTAAGGCAAAAACAAAGTTAGTTTTACTATTTCAAAAAAGTGGTGTCAATCAAGAAATTTGAATTAAAAAAAAGTAGCCCACTGGCAACACTGTTTGAACAATGTGTTAACCCTTAGCCCATTACGAACGCGCGCTCAGCTGTTGCCATCGAAACAATCAAGTAAAACTGACACGAGTGTGACGTCATTGCTAATCGACCAGAAAGGATTAACCCTACCAGTAAATTTCGAAAAAAAACAGTTTTATTTTATTTTATTAATGGAGTATCTGTCATATTACGAATCAAAAATAACTACTAAAACTTACTAGCGAGAATTCGGAATGCCTAAATAAAAAATCAGCCAGATGCGGCAACACTCAGTGTTTTTTTTTATTTAGGGATTCTGAATTATCACCAGTAAGTTTTAAAACTTATTTTTATTTTATAAGATGATATATATTCCACAAATAAAATAAGAGAAAATTGCTATTCAAAATTATCTGGTGTGAATTCCAACACTAGTGAGAAGTCCTTCGATTAGCAGGGCTCCCACAGGCGACTGTTTTTTAATTCTATCTTGGGCCACTTTCTCAAAACAAAGATGCTTGATTTATAGTTTGACAATATTTGCAAGAGAAATAAACTACAAAATTTATTTTTTTAAATAATGGTGCGAATAGAATAGAAAAATAGTCTTCCGTGGCAGCCCTGGATCACCGCCACCTGAATACTAGGCCGAAGTGCTGACACAAAAATGGCGGCTGCCGAATGCGGATTTTTTTACATATGTACGGTCCCTTAAATTTAGGCACCAGCATTTTGTAAAAGATTTCTTTCACTTGTTTAATCTTATGAAAATAAAGAGGAAAACTTGGAAAAATTATTGGTTCGGATATTACCAAACACACGCTGAAAAAAAAATCCGCCCTCAGCAGGCGCCATTTTTGAGTCAGCGCTCAGGCCTCGTATTCAAGGGGCGGTGCCTGAATTAGAGATGACGTGACACTCGTGTCAGTTTGCCACGATTTATGACGTCATCACTAATCGACCGACTTCTCACTACTGTTGGAATTCACACCTGAAAACTTTTAATAACAATTTTTTTTTTTTTTTTTTTTTTTTTTTTTGTGTGTGTGTGTGTGTGTATGTGTGTGGAATATCTATCATCTTATAAAACAATAGTAACTATTTAAATTTACTGGTTACAATTTGGAATCCCCCAATAAAAAATCAACGAGATCCGGAAATACTGTGACATTCCGCATCCGGCTGAATTTTTATTTAGGGATTCCGATTTCCCACCAGTAAGTTTAAATAGCTATTATTGTTTTATAAGATGATATATATTCCATAATTAAAATAAAAGAAAATTGCTATTCAAAAATTTCCGGTGGGAATTCCAACACTAGTGAGAAGGCCGTCTATTAGTGATGACGTCGCAACTCCTGTGTTCTGGCCTTGAGTACTTCGATGGCACCGGCTTAACACGTGTATCGGAGTATAAACCCCAACGGTGCCGACGCGCTTTATGCAACTAGCTTAATCTTTTGCGGTCAAAGTACTCCTCCCAGGCACAGGAATCTAATTGGTTAGCACCAAATTTTTTTAACCCCTTGGGGACGAGCGGTACGTATACGTGCCGTATGAAGCGCTCAGAATCCATGTTTTTTCTCACCAGTAAAATTTTACTGTTAAATTTGACTTATTTAATCAGCGCAGTTTCTCGATTCAAGAAGACACAAATTTCTGTTTTTAAAAAACGGTGACAAAAGATTAAAAATTTCGTAAAAGGCTCCCGTCCCGAAGGGGTTAAGAAACATTTTTATCTGCATTTTGACAATCTATGCAAGAAAAATTTATTAAAAAATATTATTTTAACCCTTTCAGGGGCGAAGTGCTTCTACTCGTAAAATGCCGAAATGATTAACTGACACCAGAGTTAACAAAAGAATTTATTGTAAAATAATTAAAAGTTTTCCTTCGTTTAGGTAATAAAATGCAAATTTTGATTCAATAAATCTGGTGTCAATGTGGCGTTTAGGGATTAAATAAAGTGGTCCAAAAATGAATCACCGCCCTTGAAAGGGTTAATATATAGTGATGCGAATTGAATATACAAATAGAATCATTTAACGGGTGTTTCAAAAGTTTGGTGCGAAAGTAAAACGCGATAAAAAAAAATTCTGTGGGTCGGAGAGATGCGCG
Source organism: Maratus speciosus (assembly GCA_963932465.1). Taxonomy (NCBI): domain Eukaryota; kingdom Metazoa; phylum Arthropoda; class Arachnida; order Araneae; family Salticidae; genus Maratus; species Maratus speciosus. The sequence continues at coordinate 276,180,093 of OZ010796.1, read as the reverse complement.
GTTTGCAGATAAATATTTAAGTGACGGGAATTTGTATGACAACAGAAAAAAAAAAAAAAAAAAAAAAAAAAAAAAAACAGTTCTAAATCTCGACAATAGAGGGCGTTACTGCAGATAATGCCATGGAATAATGATATATTGCTCTCACAACGGAATATTTGAAAAAAAAACAAAGTGTATATGCTGAATTCTCTAATGTTTTTGTATCGAAATCTCGCGTGGTGTGAATAATATGAACTTATTCCATGGAATTATTTGAAGTGGCGCGTCCTGTAATGTCGAGATTCTGAAGTAATTTTTTTGTTGGTGTCATACAAAATCCCGTAACACGCTGAATATTTATCTACTAACCGCATGACTTTCCGACTCATAGATAATTTTTTATCGCATTTTACTTTCCACCAAACTTTTGAAACACCTGGTAGTTAAAACTTTGGCAGCTATTCGCCGACACTCGACCGCAAAGTGTTAAACTGGGAGTCTAATCGCCATCGCGGCAAACTTCCGCCTGTAAATTTTTATAAGTTTGTTTTCCTTATTTTAACACCTATTTATGCAAATCTACGGTCATGTGAATAAAAACAAAATTTCTATTCTTTACTAGAGATGGAAATTTGCTCCGTTGTTAATAAGGATTTTTCGAACGTTCCTTTAAAATGCACTCCCAAATAGAAACACAACGCTGGGGTCAGGATTGCCAGTTTGGCCTTTTTTTCATTCCAAAATTCCCCATTCACACCAGATCATTCACCTGTTATGTTTTACGCTTTCATTAATGACAGGCATTTCATTATAAATTAAAGTAGAAATTCTTCTTTAAAAATTTCCTTTGCGAATTCGAAGTTCTTTTCTTTTAAGTCGAGGCCAAACCGGTAACCCTGGCTGGAATAAGAACTGAAAGGCGAAAACTCAACGGCCTAAGGGCTAACAGTAGAATGACGGCGAGGGGCCATTTTGGCCCGTACCGAATGAATATATTTCGTTCCGTACCAGACATTTCTTCATAAAATAAGCTGAAAAGACACCCTTAATTGCATGAATTACTCTTTTAGAATTGTGTTTTTTTATTGTTATATTAAGGATTATACACCAGAAATCTTAAGATAGACTTTTAACTTTATTTAGTAGCATATTTTTGTAATTTTTAGAGGATTAATATTTCTGTATAAATATAGTGGTTGTAAGAACTTAATTTATGTATTAAAAATTAAATAAAAAGGTGATGTAAATTTACATCACTATGCAATTAAGGGTTAAAGCAAAAATGGGTAACTAAATAAGTTAAATACATTTAACTGCTTGAGGAGCAAGCACATACATTTGTGAAATGCTGAATTCCCACCCGAAATTTAGGAAAAAATAATTCAGAATAAGGAAACGTAATTTTCTAACTTTTTCCCACCAAAGTTAGAATAGTAAAATTTCCTAAAATTTTCCGGTGCAAATCTTCATTAATCGTAGGTGGGATAAAATATATCCCACCGCCCTTTCAAGGGGTTAAATTAAAATTCTGGAGTTAAATATTTTTAATAAACGTTAACCCATTAACGCCGGTTGGTATGAATATCTGCCATTTAAGTTATACGAAAATTTTAAATATGCAAAACAGTATTTTAGTAAGGAAATTTTAATATTACTTAATCTCAAACTTTGACAGATCAAATGAGTTAAAATTAGAATATGGGAAAACTGGTGTTAACTGGTACATAGGTATTAAAAATGTGTAAAAGAAACTCGGCATTAATGGGTTAATAAAATTTCCCGTCTTTTTAGTGTTACTATTGCATGGCTGCCAACTTTTGCGCTTTTTGGGTACCATTAAAATTTAAAAGAGATTTTCGCCTTGTTTAATCATGAAATTCCGATGATTAAATAAGACAATATTTACTATAAAATTTTAGTGGTAAGAAGAAACCTTAAATGTTGACAGCTATGATATTGGCCATAATATTTGACAACTTAATATAAAATATATAACTTTTTACACTTCGCCAGTAAATTTTTTAGAAGACTATTACTTATTATAGAGCACTATGTCAGGTTTCCAAATATGCGACGCTGGTAATCTGATGACGGATATTCCTCCAAAATCAGAAGCATTCCACCTTAAATGGACATCCATCCATTTCTGAAAATAGAGTAAAATGTAAGTATATAATATAAATGTGAAATCACTAAAAATGTATTAAGTTTAAACTTAGCAAAGTACTTCTATTCGTAAAATACTGAAATTATTGATTGACACCTGAATTTATAAACAAATTTATTTGAGAATAAGTAAAAGTTTTACTTCACGTACATGATAAAATGAAAAATTTTAATCCAAAATTTTGGTGTCAATGTACCATTTTGCGATTGAAATTGAGTGGTCCAAATTGAACCACCGACCTTGGAGGGGTTAACCCTCTAGATGCGTAATTTCTTTTTTTTTTTTTTTTTTTTTTTTTTTTTTATCAAAATAGGTTAAAAAATTGCGCATTTTTTAAATTACATATTTCAAATCCATTTATATTTTAGAGTTCAAATATGTAAACGTTTTTTAGAAAAGTGTTTTTTTAACCCATGCCTGAATCAATAATTAAACATTTAAATCAGACTAAATCAGGTCTGTCACTGGAGACTATTTTTATATTCTCGCACCATTATTTTAAGAAAATCAATTTTGCAGTATATTTCTATTGTAGATGTTGTTAAAGTCCATATGGAATGTTTTGCATTTAAAAAAGTGGCCCAGTTGCATAAAAAAAAGACGCCAGTGGAAAAAATGAATCCCCGAGGAAATCTCGGGTTGCGCAAATTTTGCTACTTTTACGTTGCCCGAGAAAATCTCGGGTTGCGCAGCGAGAGGGTTAAAAGACGAAAACTTGTATATGTATTTGACATAATAGGATGTCTTAAGAATACAGAAAAAAAACTTTTTTTTTTTTTTTTGCTTTAAAAGATAACTTGTAATTATGTATCATATATAAATACAGACATTATCCAATTAAATGTTTTTGGAAAGTTAAAATGAAACGTACGTAACAAATTGGTCTCTGGCTAGAATGATTTTTTTTAATGCTTATTATTATTCAACGCTATAATATGAATATACAGAATTGCAAGTTGTACTTTCGAACACTGTCACCCAGAACACAAAAGGGGATTTGAAAGCGAAATAAGAAATAACTATCAATCTAACCCACATCGAAATACGTAATAAAAATACAGAGGCAAGACATTCAAATAGTTATTTTAAAACTGTAAATTAAATATGACAAAAATAATAATAATACGTGGAAGAAAAGAGAATTATTAATAACTAATGTAGGAAAATTTAACAAAAGAGACAAATAGAGGTTGTTTTTATTTATATTATAAGTTTATGAAAGAAGGTTGGGTGCTCTTAGCTCATTAAGGACGAGCTTCTTTTACACTTCTTTTAATTCTTCGACATCAGTTTCTTCCACATTGTAATTTTGAATTGTTTAATCGTTCAAAATTTGAGATTAGGTAATGTGAAAATTTTGAAATTAAAATACTGGTATTCAAATTTAAATATTTTGTCCGGCTTACTTGGCAAATTTTATTGCCAAACGGCTTTAATGAGTTAAATACGAGAAAAATTAAAAGTAAAAAAAAAAAAAAAAAAAAAAAAAAAAGAAAGATGTATTTTTTTTGTTTGCACTATTTCCGAACAATAATCTACACGTTTGATATCTACAAACGTTACAAGGGGAATATATTACGAAGCTAGTTTCCACATCGTCTGCAAGAGAAATCTAAAACAACGATTGTTTTTTGGAAATATTTGTAGCCAAAAATGTGACATCAATGACCTTTGCATAGGGTTGGGTTGATTTTTGACGGCCAATTATCTACTCGAGGGATATAGGCCCAGGGGGAGTGCCCTTCGTGAGGGTCTTTCTAAGGGAACCTAACCCGTATTTACGCATGGAAATCCATGGTTCGAAGAAAACCACGAAAACTCCGAAAGATTAGGCCGACGAGCGCGATTGGGATCGAACCCAGCACCTCCCGTCTACCAGCTTCGAGAGCAGAACCTCTCGGTCACTGGTGGGGCCGACCTTTGCATAGCTTTTCAGACACCCAATATCGTGTGTTAGGCGTACATAGGTGTCAGAGATTCCGATTTCATACTTGCCAACCTCCCAATAAACTTTCGTAAAATGGGAGTTCATTTGACCAAGGTTAAATACGTTTCGAACCAGAGATTAATTTAAAAAATTAAATCAAATATGTTCTGCTTACTAGGGAAATCGAAGAAATGTTACGCGGCGATTGTGACAAGTGTTGCCAGTGGGCTACTTTTTAAAAATTCAGACTTCATGATTGGCACCACTTTTTTGAAACGATAAAATTCCCTTTGTTTTCGCGTTTATTAATGTGTCATTAAATATGACGCATTTTACCATTTCAAAAAAGTGGTGCCAATCGAGAATCTGGATTTTAAAAAAGTAGCCCATCTGGCAACACTGATTATGACGAGAGTGGTATCGTTGGGAAAATCGCGCTATTGGGAGAAAAAACTTAATTGAGCTACCCGTCGCAAGTCAGCCGATTTCGAGATATATGACAATTTATGTCACGTAATTTGTTTATTTATTATAATGTATTTATGATGTAGCATTTGTTATGTCGCTAAATTTATCATTTTTGCTGTTAAATGGATTCCTGTACACTTTATGAGACCATAACCACCAGGGAACACTACAAGTGCCCAGCATCAACAAACACACATACGCACGAAACAATACTATTAGGCTACCATTGGGGACAAGGTTTTAATTCGTCTCGCTCCTCTTTCTCAAATAAAAATCTTTCATATATACTTCGATATCATGTGCAGAAAAAATGTACTAAAAAATTTATTTTTTCAAAAATAGTGGTGCAAATAGAATCTATAAATATTCTTTTGTGTCAGCCCTGCATTTACAGCCATTTACTTCTATAAGTTTTTTTTTTCGTATTTAATTTCTGAATTTAAGTAACACAATTAAGTTTTCATTTTTTATGAAATCTGAATTTTAAAACAGTAAAAGCTCCCCCCTGCTCTAAAAGTCTATTTGTAAATTGGTGTTCTAGATAATTTTCCCAAGTTTATGCATCTGTAAATATCTTTCAATGTACGAATTTAATATAAAATATGTTACAATCTAAAAAAATATGGACAACATGATATAAATTCACTTTCTGTAACGTAGAAGCACCACTCTTAGTCAATGTTTTTTTTTTTTTTTTTTTTTTTTTTTTTTTTTTTTTTTTTTAAGTGAAAACCAGAATTCTCGTTTCCCGTCGTGAATGTACACTGGTGTCCAAAATTAAGGACCAATCACAAAATGCTAATTTTCATGTACGCGAATACTCAAAAGGAAATAATATAATTCGAATAATTACTATCTCTACAGAACAGCTAGTCCACATAACATCTCATTCATGTCACACATGGTCACAAGTGTTACAGTCACTACGGTGAAGCAAAAAAATAATAAATTCCATACATCTCATTATGAGTCTCAAATCATCACTATATGTGACTCCACTGAGACGTCACTGTGACTGCTGCTTTGTGACGAGTCACCATGTGACTTTGTAATGTAGTTACATTGAAACTCTCATGTGACTGTCATCTGTAGACTCAATTTCAAACTCATCATGAACGCTGCATTGTGATAAGTTACCAAATAATGTCACATTAAAGTCACGTGATGACTTTCAGGTTACAGAGAAACTACTGTGAAGTCACAATTGTGCTCTTTTGTGAAAAGTCACCATGTGACTATAATGTGAATATTATTTGGTGAGTTATCATAATGCAACGTTCACGAAGACTTTGAAATTGAGTCTAAAAAATACAGTCACATGAGAGTCACAATGTAACTACATCGTAAAGTCACCTGATGACTCGTCACAAAGCAGCAGTCACATTGACGTCTCAGTGGAGTCACACATAGTGATCATTTGGGACTCATAATGAGACGTGTGCATTTTCCTATTTTTTGTTTCACCGTAGTGACTGTGACACTTGTGAGCATGTGTGACATGAATGAGATGATATATAGACTAGCTGTGCTATAGGGGTAGTAATTATTTGAATTATATTATTTCCTTTTGAGTATACGCGTACTTAAAAATTAGCATTTTGTGGCTGGTCCTTAATTTTGGACACCAGTGTATTAATAAAGCAGGGCTGCCACCGGCAACAATTTTTTATTTATACCTCACACCACTTTCTCAAAACACAAATCTTTAACATACAGATTGACAACATTTGCAACAGAAATACACTACAAAATTTATCTTTTTCGAAATAGCGGTGCGAATAGAATAGAAAAATAGTCGCCTGTGGCAGCCTTGACAGAAAGCCGTTCAACAGCAAAAAATGTAATTTTAATGATATGACAAATGTAACAGCATAAATACATTGTAATGAATGAACAAATTGTGTAACATAAATTGTCGGAAATCTCGAAAACGGCTGATTCGCGACGGATGACTCCATTCAGTTTTTCACACCCTTCGACGAGATCTTTCCAGCGATACCACTCGAGTCAAAATCAGCAAGTAAAACTTCTTGCACTCCCTAAGTTAGTAGCATGAAATTAAATAAATAAAGGTATGTGAAATAAATTCTCTGATTAGAGATGTGCTTAACCTGGATCAAATTAAACCATAATTTACGGAAGAATATTTGGAAGTAGGCAAGGATGCGGTTTTTTTATATTGTTATTTCTGAAATGTGAACTTTTCTTATTAATTGCAAATTTCCGTCTTTTAATAAATTTATCACATGTTTTCGAAAATAGTGGTTCGGAAAATTCGAAAGTCTTGGCAGCTATGCTTGTACAACAAGGGTGAAAAACTGTGGCCCGCCTGACACCACTATTTTTTTATAGAAATAGTCAACTTTTTGAATCGCAGAGATTCGGCGATTACATAAGGCAATGGCTACTATAAAATTTTAGTGGTATCCGGCGGGCCACAGTTTGATATCCCTGTTGTAAATATATCTCGTTTGTGTTTCTCCTGTAACATTCTTCATAAAAAAATATTTTTTAGAAATATAATTTTTAGTTTCAAGCAAAAATGAAAATCGTTGTTGAATTTCTTATAAATGTTAAAAGTTCTCGCTTATGTCATACATATATTACTACAAATGTCATTTTAACAATATATTTATTATTTCAATTCATGAATTGCAAAAATAAAAAGCATAAATATTTGTATGCAAATTTTTACAAAGATTCTAGCACATTTATAGTATGAAGTGTTACCAGTAAGGCCAAACAAAAAACTTCGTGGTATATTTCTATTATATATGTTAAAAAATTATCCCACAAGTAGTATTGCCAGGTGTCCTGCTTAAATCCGGACTCCAGATGCTCTGGACACCAGTATTTTAAAGTAATTTTCTTCGTGTTATCTAATGGCAGTGTTATCTGCGATTATAGATGACGAAATAAGCTGTACGAAATTAGTGGTGACCAGTGCATTTGGAGCCCTGATTTACGTCGGACACTTGGCAACACTACCAACATGTACCGTAATTTCTAATCAAACAATAATGTTTTCTATTATATGTAATAATATTGAACTTATTAAATCGCAATAAATATTTGACTTCAACCATTAAATAAATTTTTAGTGATCAAACATTACTGTTTGTTCCGCAGATTATACGCCGTAAATAACATATATATTTTTTTTTAAATCTTGCCTCATTGAGAGCCATGTGTATGTTAATTCGTTGGTCAGTGAGATCTCAAATTCCTCTCGCTAATGTTAAGCCTGTGGACGTGCGCTACAATAGTATTTATAAAATATCTCCTTAGGAAATTAATATTTTTTAGTTCTTCTTTCTGCGTATTGTTCTTAACCCCTTAATTCTCGCTCCCGTCATATTCACGGGCTGTGTCTTTTTTTCAGTTTATTCAGATTTGTTTGATTCCCACCAGTTTTATTGAATAGTGTAATTGACTTTATTATGGTATCATTTTTTTCTGTCATTAAACGAGGTGAGCATGTCTTTTTCAAAAAAGTGGTGCCAATAAGCATTTTGAATTTTTAAACCGTAATTTAAAGCGACCGTTAATGGGTTAAAGGATGTCTCTTTTTTAAAGTTGTCAAAATATTCTTAACACTAGAACTACCGCAAATTTGACTCAAGTTTTATAAAAATATTTCACATCAGAATTTTCATTTAAAACAGTCTAGCTGTAATACTTACGGTTTTTCTTCTTTGTATCTTTTAAACTTATTTCATAATAAAATTTCTGGTTTGAACCGATAAATATTCATGTGGTAGCCGTCAAAATGACGGCTCAGGGTAGCTCTAGTGTTAATATAATAGCTAAAATATGTACAGTCGTGGAAATAAAAGTAAACACCCCCTAATAACTCCTCAACAAATTGTCGTAGAAGAAAGTTACTGGAACCGAATTATTCGAAATAAAGTCTACTTTTAAATGATGTACCTTAATTTTGGGTGTATAGCCAGCAGATTAAACAATTCAGTTTGGACCCAGAAATTTTATTCAGTATTTGATGACCAATATTTACCGTGATCTAAAAAAATTACATTTTATTTTTAAAAATTTCTGGGTCGAAACACGATAACACGGTCGACACACACGAAAATTGATCCGCGGGCTATACACCGTAAATTACGGTATATAAAATTTGCTTAGGGGGGCATCTACATATTAAAACGAATCCAAACTTCATTTTTTTTCAATGGCAATACCCAATTTTAACCATATATTTCAAATCTTTGGTTAAAACTATGCCTAGACACCAAATTTAAAAGTCATTTGAATGATAATTTTTTGAATTATAAACATTCAAAATGTAGTGCTTCTAATGTTAAATTACATTTTCATATTTTTATTTATATTTCCTGAAATTATGCTCCTAATGTACTAATTTTTTGTGTAGCAGTAATACTTATATACCCAAACATAAATACGTTGAATTTGCAATTTTTATAATTTTATGATATGAATTATGAAATTAATATTCGAAAAAATTATGAATTGCAACTTAGAGAGTTTTTTTTTTTTTTGATGGATTTAGTTTTATTAAGTCCTGCTGTATGGAAATCCAAAATTTCACAATTTTCTTTCAAGTACCGTAATTTCGGGTGAATAGCCCGCGGATCAAACAATCGTGTTTCGACCCAGAAATTTTTAAAAATAAAATGTAACTTTTTAGATCGCGGTAAATATTGGTCTTCAAATACTGAATAAAATTTATTGGTCCAAACTGAATTTTTTGATCTGCGGGCTATACACCAAAAATTACGGTACTTTTCAAATTATGCTTAAAAAACGGCAAAAGGAAGTTTTAGGGTCCGTCTGTGATAGAAGTGACTAGATATTTTGAAATTCCTTCTGCTGTTGCGTAATCTAGCAGGCTTCATTGATTGCTTCAGTGGTGCTTAAGGGGCCTTGATCAAGAATGGGGCTCTCTCGGTCAACAATCGAGTAGTACGGAACTTCATAAGGATACAGCCCTTAAAATACGCTCGTTTAAAAATAATTATTTTCTCGAACACTTATGGTACGAATTGCATAAAAATTTGTTTTTAGGCTAATTGAAGGGTGTAGAGCTCATTTATGCTGTCAGAATTATGTGCTGCTATTGAAAAAAAAACAAAGTTATGTTTCGTTTGAATAAGTAGATGGCAACCTAAGCAAATTTTATATGCATCATTTAAAAGTAGACTTTATTTCCAATCGTTCGGTACCTGTAAATTTCTTCTACGATAATTTGTTGAAGAGTTAGTATGGGGTGTTTATGTTTTCTTTCCACGATAGTTCTTAATTTAGAATTGTATTAAATTCTTAGTGAAAGTGAATAAAAATTTAACAATTGAAATAAAATTAAGCACATATGTAAGAAATATTTTGATAGCTAAAAAAATGTGACATCTCTCAAGAAGAGTACACTGGAAAAATAAATTAAAAATTAAAACGCAGACAAAGGTATATTTTTAAAATACGCAGAGTTGCCATGTCTCCGGGTTTTTGCACCCCACTATCATCTTAGAGAAAATGTTGTTCTTTTAAATCAGTGTTGCCAGTGGGCTACTTTTTTTAAATTCAGATTTCTTGATTGGCACCACTTTTTTGAAACGTTAAAAAACGTTAACTCTTTGTTTTCGTCTTAATTAATATGTCATTAAATAAGTGGCATTTTACCATTTCAAAAAACTGGCGCCAATCAAGAATCTGAATTTAAAAAAAAAGTAGCCCATCTGGCAACACTGTTTTAAATCGGCCAAATGTTCCAATGAAATAAAAGAAAATTTTCTATATTAAAATACTCGTATCCAAAAAGCCGGCGACTTGGCAGCTCTGGATACGAATGCATTCTACTCCCATATGTTTAACACTAGCTAGGGGAATTTGAGATCTCACGGACATACAGCCATAAGAAAATGACATTGATGTAATTATGTTTAAATATCCTCTGAGCAGTTTTTGCTTTTCTCATATTTGCTATAAAATATGAGACATTATAAGGGAAAATATATACCTAATGAATGAACCATGTGAGAAATTAAAATACAGGGTGTCCAAAATTAAACGACCCTAATTTAAGGTTGTCTACATAAAGTTTTGAAATTTTGTCAAAGTCATAATAAAGGGATGGGAATTTTTTTATGCAAAGAAAGTACAAAATTTCGCCACCAGAGGGCGATTTTTCATAAATTACACATTTAGCATGGCGGTGCTGTAATGGACACCCTGTATATAAGATTTCTAAACTACCGCAATGTTCATCATGATGATGATGAGCATTGCGGTAGTTTAGTAATTTTATTTACAGGGTGTCCATAATTAAACGACTCTATTTTAAATTTGTCTACAGCCGAAATTATTGTTCAGAATAATGATACATTTATGGAGGATATAGTAAATGTATGTGAATTTCTTTGAACGAAAAAATTAGGAGGCCATTTTTTAACCGTTTGAGGTACAAGTAATTGTGTTTCTGTGATGTCGAATTCACACTGGAATTTTTAAAAAAAACTTCATTGAGATATAAGGAAAAGCAATTTTACAAATTTTTTTCACCAAAGTTTGAAAGGTAAAATTTAATAAAAAATTTCTGGTGCAAATCTTGATTAATCGTAGGTGGGATCATAGCTGCCAACCTTCCACTAATCTTCCGTAATGTCTGAGTTAATTTGACCCAGGTTAACCACATTTCGAACGAGAAAATTTTTTTTTCATGAACGCTTATTTATTTAACTCCAGGTTTCTACGTGGAACATATTTAAATTCATTTCTTAAAAAAATTTCTGGTTCGAAACGTATTAAACCAGGGTCAAATTAACGTAAGTATTACGGAAGATTAGTTTGATGTTGGCACCTAAGTGGGATGAAATATATCCCACCGCCCCTCAAGGGGTTAACGAATTACACATTTAGCATACATTTACGATAGTTTAACAAATTTTGGTATAACCAAACATGTTACGCATGACGGTCTTCAATTTCAGATACCATCTGGAATCGTAAGTTAGCATGTTCCACAGTTGACCTCAGTGTGTTCTGGGAAATGCTAGGAACATGTCGTGAAATGCTGTCTTTATAATCAGGTTAAGTTAAATAAATTTTCTAAACTATCGTAATGCTAAATGTGTAATTTATTAAAAATCGCCCTCTGGGGGCGAAATTTTGAACTTATTTTTTTGCTTAACCACTTAAGGGTCCCTTAATATTTTGAAAAAAAACATAAAAAATGTTCCTATTTTTATCAGAGAAATTGAATAATTATAAGGTTTCTAAATAAAATATGCAATTAGTTTTTTTAAGGTGAAAACAAAAGATTTTATAGAACAAATTCACATTTCTAGAAAAGCTATCATTCGAGAATTCTGTGTATTAATGTTTGCTTTACACCATACAAATTAATGCGAGTAAGACCTTTATTTTTTGCATCTTAGATCTTTATTTAGCATCATCACTCAAATCACACAATTTTTTATAAATAATATTTGAAATAACATATATACATTAAATTTTGATTATTAATAATATTTTTTTAGCATGATATATTTTGAAACATGCAATACAAAGTACAACATCACAATCAACGCCAAAAACAAATGCGAAACAGCACTATTCAATGACTTCACACAGCAATGCCAGTTAAATTTCAGAAGTTTTTTCAGCAATTAAATCTGCAGCCCGGAAATATGACGCGTACGAGAAATAAGGAACGACACCTCCGTTTGTGATATTGACGTGAGCGAGAACTAAGGGGTTGAACAAATTTCCATCACTTTATTATGTTTTTCAGAATTTATGAACAATAGTTTTGTCTGTAGATAACTTTAAAGTAGGGTCGTTTAATTATGGACACCCTGTATTTGTAAAATCATGGTTTAGACAGGGTGAGTACGCATCAAAGGATTCAGGGGATTTATGGTGTTTTAGTCCAGAAATTTCGTAAAGTACTGGTCTCTATATCTGAAGATAGATTTTTTTTTCATTACGTAAGAGAAATACTTCTTTACGAACATTGCGGTAGCAGATCCTTGAAGCGTACGAACCCTGTTGGAAGTTTAGAGAAAAATAAGCTTATAAATGAAATTACAATGAAACATAATATCAAAATCTGTTTCTATTGAATCCCGATATTCGGATTGTATTTTAATATTTTTTTTTAAACAAAATTCTTTATTAATTTAAGAATATGGTTAGCAATATATGTTACAGTGGTTTATAGTACAATAATTGTTTTGATATTTTTTGTTTCATAAGCCTATATAAAAACGTAAGACATATGCATTTCGTAGTAACATAAATCTTAAATAGAGATTAGATATGTTAAAGCTCTGAAAAAGAAAAAAAACCCTAAGAAAACAACTTTCTCTCTGGATAATGCTTTTACTCGAATTTCTTAACATGCTATTTTAGAAAGAAAAATACTAAAGAAATACAGGTCAAAGTTGACTAGAAATGCAGCCTTTTTTCAAAACGAAAACCCGTTCATATGTATAAAATACTGAATGAAGTAATGTTTTATCTATTTCTTGAAACATACGGCACACAGATTTATACATATGGGTTCTGTAAATGGTAAAACATGAGTTTCTGGAAATATTCCAGTAGAATTGGAATGATTTCAGGAAATGGAACGAAACTGCGGAAATTGAGTTTATTTTAGGGAATATAGGGAAGACAAATTACATATTTTGGAAGGAGATGGAGATTCAAGCCTGAAATTTTAGAAAGTATTAAGGTATGACGTAATATAAAAAATTCTAAAGAAATAGGAAAGAATGCAATATTTCAGAAATGTTTTGGAATTGTGTCATATCTTGTAAAAGTTTTTAAAACGTTAAACGCTATTATTCAAGTATTACGAAGTAATAACAGTGGCCAGTGTTTAGAACATGGGATATTTTTCATTAATATTTGAACTATTTTATTACAGTAATCTTCCGTTTATTTAATTACTCTCAGAAAAATGTCGTGGATAATTTCATTAAAATAATTTCACAGCCTGGCAACACTGTCAGTTCTGTACCAAATGAGAGGTCAGAGAGAAGAATCCAAAATTTACATGATATATCTTTTTTAATCGCAGAATATAAAATATTCCAGATTGAATAGCGCTAAAATTTCGCACCGAAAAAAAATTGTAGACCACCCCCAGTTCCCCTGTTAGCCCAAGAGCCGACAGCACAAAAACCTATGTTATCATGCACAAGAAAAATACCTTTATTTTATGGAAGAATAGAAGTAGGGGAATCTTACGATCTATGTCTGTCGGAAGTGGTGCATAAGCCAGAAATTAATACCACCAGTGGTTCACTCGTAGATTTATCATTGTGTTTGTCCTACAAACAAAGTTATGAAAAAATAGAGGACTGAGAGCAGGAAAAAATAATGATAAACCTACGAGAGAACCACTGGTGGTATTAATTTTTAGCTTATGCACCCCTTCATTTCCGGCAGGCATGGATCATTAGATTCCCCTACTTCTACTCTCCCACAAAATAATGATTTTTTTCTTGTACTTGATAACATAGGTTTTTGTGCTGCCGGCACTTGGACTATGTGCATTCCAGGCTACGGAGTGTAAAAAAAAAAAAAAAAAAAAAAAAAAAAAAAAAAAAAAAAAAAAAAAAAAAAACTGTTAATGCGAAAAATATTGTTTCAAGCATATTTTCTCAAATTGCGGTAAACATGAATGCTGTGTATATATATATTAAATAAATCACATGTATAATTAGTAGAGTTTTATGTTTAAGAAGAATTAGGAAAGTGAATAATATTTCGGAAAAAGTTTGAACAAGTGCGTCGTATCTGTATAGCGTTTACCTTTATTATCCAAGTACCATGAGGAAATAAACTTTTAGCACAGAAAAGGTGTTACATGTATATTTTCTATATTGAATAAATTCAGAAATGTTCATTTTTTATGATAAATTAATCACATGCATATTACGTAGTCAGTGCTCTAGTTGTTCCTATTTTGAATACCAGTATTTCGAAAGTACTATTTTAGTGGTAGGTTTATATAAAGTTTCCAAGGGGCAGGTATTATTTGTATAGAAATAGCCTTCGGGATAGGTACAGGGTGCTATCGGTAGTTCTCGGATTGTTATTGTCTCTGTAAAAGCGGGGGCGAAAGTGGGTCAAGCTCACATTCCTCAAATCCTCCCCTATTCATTTCACTGCTTGGCTTTAAGGTGTGAGCAAGCAATTTGTTTCAACGATTTTTTTAGACTTCGTGTTTTAGGCTGTTTGCGATTTAGCAATGAACAGCAGCAGCATTTGTGCATCATATTTTGTGTGAAGATCACTAAATCTGCAACGGAAACGCTTGAAATGGTTCCTACGGATTTTGCTGATGAAGCCTTAAACGGACAACGATTTTTGAATGGCACATGCGTTTCAAGACAAGTCCGGATTAATTTTAAGATGACAAAAGTTCAGGGCAACTAAGCACCATCAAAGCAGATGAAAATGTGAGACAAAATGCAAAAATCATACGGGAAGATCGTCGCTCCAAGAACTTTTAGACAAAGAAACAACGTAGTTGTTTTTCGCCACACATCTTTTTATTACCGGATCAAGCTCATTGTGATTTTGCATTATTCCCAGATTTGAAAATGAAACTGAAAGGAAGACGTTTTGCCGTTTTTTTTTTTTTTTTTTTTTTTTTTTTTTTTTTTTTTTAAGCATTCGCGAGAATGACTTCAGGAGTTCTTTCGAGAAGTAAAAAAGCGATGGGATCGGTGTAAACGTTCACAAGATGACTATTTTGAATAAGATGGCAGTCAAAAATAGGCAAGTTCAAAGAAAACTTGTTTTCACATCAAGTCCGGGACATTTCCGATAACACATCGTATATACAAAATTTCAAAGTGAAACCTAAAATGAAGATAATTGTATGAAAGAAATTGGTATTCAAAAACAGACCAAGTAGGTGCTCTGAGTAGAAAATATATTTGACTTACTTGCGTTAACCATCCATTTGTTATTAGTATTTGATTCTTTTCATCCTGCAAAAGATGAATTCAATGAAGTACAATTAGTTTAGTAGCATCATAAATGTGAAAAGAAAAAAGTTTCACTGCCTCATATACTGTTGAAAGAAGATACAAAACACAAATACACAGAATGGGCTGAAAGATCGTAGAATTTTTAACCCTCTCGCTGTGCAACCCGAAATTTTCTCGGGCATGCATTTTTCGTCTAATTAATCCTCCTTAATTATTCCCACCAATTTTTTTTTTTTTTGTAAATTTTTCCTCATTTAATCGATGCATTTTCCGGATTAAAATAGATAAAAATTTTTGTTTTGAAAACCGGTGGCAAAGAAGCTATTTTAATTATTTTGAAGCTATTTTAATAAAACAATTACTCAGCGAGAGGGTTAAAAGGCAATAAAGAATATTGCAACAAGCTTTTTCTATGTGTAGTAAATATTGTTGTCAGTTGGGCTTCCATTTTTATTAAGAAATTTTGAGTAAAGAATAGTATTTTATGCTTTCTGTAATGAGACACATTTATCGATCCCATAAAGTAAAAATTCTTCTTTCGACATTTCCGGTATGAATTTTTCATTTCTTTTTAAAATTGGAGACCAAACTGACAACTCTGGTAAGAATCATGGCTCATAGGAAACGTAATAATTGAAAGTATCACTATACCAGCACTACACAGGAACCATAGTCATTTATATAGGATTCACACTTTATGCAATTTCACACGATTCTAGAAGTATCTATTAGTTTTAGTGTCTTATTTCAGTTTTACATGGTTGCCCTATTTTCATGTCGGATGATGAAATAATTTCATCCTCATCCGATCACAAAAGAATTATTTCAAATCGAGAATTCATTTTCTAGTACTACAATAAGTTTTAATAGACCTTTTCTCTAAATATATAGTGTCTTTAAAGCCAAGCACAAACGTTAAGAGCTAACAAAATATACTGAAAAAATTTTGTACAGGAAACCATATTCCTAATCCAGTTATTCAGTCATAAATACAGACACAGTCAAAACACTGTTTGAAAACTAGTGTCGTGAACGGCATTTTCACCTTGTTAATAATATAAATGTTAAAACATACATATAATTTCTTAATATGTTAAAAACACATAAAGATATTACAATGCAATCTAATGAAACAATGCATGTAGAAAAAATTCAGATCAAACAACACCATTTATTTAGGTTGTAATTCACCCCATTTATATAAAATTGCTGCCTACAGGTTTTATGACAACTCTTTCAGCGGTAAGGAATTGTGTTTGTGTAATGTTGAATTCACACCGGAATTTAACACTAGAACGCCCGGAAGAAGTCGATTCGACTCCGACGACATGATTAAATGTCCATTCGGGGCAGAATTTTTTTCATAAAATATGTTAAATTTAAACGACGCAAAATTACTTTAAATAAATCAGTTAAATAATTTTAAATAAAAATTCTGGGGTGAAATATTTTTATGAAACTTGAGCAAAATTTCCGGGCGTTCTGCTGTGAAAGAATAAATTACTTCAAAACTAAGCGAAGCCAATTTTCATGTTTTTTACAACAAAGTTTAAAAAGTAAATTTTAATTAAAAGTTCTCGTGCAAATCTTCATTAACACTAGAAAGCCCGCGAGCAGTCATTTTGACTGCTACCAAATGAATATATCTCGGTTCGAACCAGAATTTTTTTTTTATAAAACTAGTTTAAAAGATAGAAAGAAAAAAAAAGTTAAATGTATGAGTTATTAATTTAAAATAAAAATTCTGGTGTGAAATATTTTTCTAAAATTTGAGTAAAATTCTCGGTCTTTCTAGGGTTAAAATTAGTTGGGACAAAATGTATCCCACCTCCTCTCAAGTGGTTAAACGTGCCTTCGAAGTTTGTATGGATAAATCCTAGAAAAAGACATTAGTTTAATCAAACAGATTGCTATTGAGAATGGTTTCCCTCTTCAATGCATTAATAGATTAGTCGATAAAGGAAAACAACCAAGACAGAAAAATGGATTAAGATTGAGCAAGTTTACTTACTGCACGTTTGAATATATCCCATATTTTATATGAGAGATTGAGATATGCATCAGTAAAATATAATAGCAATAGCTAAACCTCCAACGAAATTGAAAGAATTGGTTCACAGTAAAATTGATCTAATTCCAGATAATGAAAAAGCAGGAGTTTCCATAATCCCATTCAGCACAGAACAACAAAAATGTTTATTCTATATTGGTATGATAGCTCAAAAATTTAAAGAAAGGTTAAAAGAACACTTATCTGATATCAAGTTTAACAAACTAAGTACAACTTTATCCAGAGTGCATCAAAAAGAAAATATTAAGATAAACTTCGAAAAAGCTAAAATAATCATTTCAACATCTAACCATTACTCCGTAATAATCCGTAAATCCTTTGAAATTTTACTTAGGAGTGATATTGTTTGTAATGATGTTCTTTCTTAGCACATTCCTCCCGATTTGGTTTAATATTCTGGGTATTTCAAGAGCTCCCGGAAATATGATTTGATCTTCCCCCCCCCCTCTTTACAGCAGTGGACTTATCTTTGCTTACGCATGCGTAGTATTTTGTTTTGTTTTTACGTATATTTTCTATTTGCACTCGGTCATCTTTTCCCTTTGAAAGTGAACGCGTGTGCATTCGAGAGATCGCAGGGTTATATTAACTAATATATTTGTATGTTTTAATACCTATTAAGAAATTAAACGTATGTTTTTACGTTTATACAGAAAAACAGAGTTTCTCACTCCCGTACGAGAAAGGATTTCCATTCATTTCTTTAAAACTATGAAGACAATTTCTAGGAAGTATTCAATGTAATGACTTTACTTTTTGCAAAATGTGCTGATATGACACGAAGTAAACTGTAATTAGTTCAGTGACATAAATATACCGTGAGTTACATTCAGGACAACGGAACGACTATAACAATAACTTTTGGAGGTTGATTGTGATTATTCTCAACAATTATCGGGAAGTTATCACATTTAATAGAAGACGATATAAATCTGTTGACAATATCTCTGCAGTATATCTGTTATTGCTAAAGTTATGAGTCAAACACCAGGTTTGCGTTGGTAATGACGCGCTTTATATTTGTGACTGAAAAATTAGACATTGCGATACTGGATTTAAGTATTAAAATATCTATTGCAGTGTGTTCTTTTATCTCTTTAATTTGCACATGACTATAGGGGCCTCTGTATTTTGCATAATAATAATAATAATAAAAACTATGAATATTCACTGCAGTGCTTTTAAATACATTATCGATTTCAATGATTCTTTTATGATCAGATTTTATAAGATTAAACGAGAACGAAAAATCATGCGTACGGCATAGGTTATGAAACATTTTCGAACATATTCAGAATAATAGAACAACACTTCACAGTTTGCTAAGGTGAAAGATAATGTCTACATGGACAATTTGGAAAAGGCATAATGCATAAGATAACCCAATTTCTTATATTAAATATTACCATAAAGAGTCGGGAAAATATACGATTGTTTTTTCCAGTCCTGTATATGATATATAGATACGTATGTATAGTACATAGTATGCTAAAAGTTAATTCAGTTGAAGACATAGCACAGTTGAAAATTTCCAATCAGCAATTTCCGCCAATGTACGGTTGTTGTTGAAAACGTTTGTGCAGCCTTGTAGAGGATCTATAGAATTTATACTCCTTCAGAAATATGTAAAAAATAATTAAATTTAAAAACGCACTTCCAGCAATTATTGTTCGTAAGTTACAATAATTCAATTATTGTTCATTTTCTTTTAAAGTCAAATTCTTTGTGTGTCCATGTAAATAAATGATAAATTCTATACTCACCACTTTCTATTGTAAGAAACTTGTGGTACTATTCAGAAATAAATATCAATTTCAGTATGTTTAAAATAGTGTAATATCGTTAAAATGCATAGCAAACAGTGTTGTCAGTGGGCTGCTTTTTTTAAATAAAATTTCATGATTGGCACCACATTTCTTGAATGGTAAAATTCCCCTTCCTTTCGCCTTAATTAAAATGTCATTAATTAAGGCGAATTTTACTATTTCAAAAAACTGATGCCAATCAAGAAATCTGAATTTAAAAAAAGTAGCCCACTGGCAACACAGATAGCAAACGATTTTCCCCCATAGCCCTTTCCGGCACACCGTGCCCGGGTCGGGGTACCTAATTTTAATTCCAAACTTACGAACGGCACCAAGAATATTTTAGTAAAATTTTGCTTTTACAATGAATAGGTAAAATAACACGTTTTTAATTTCTAAAAAATTCGTTTTAAAATTCCGGTGTCAGTTAATCATTTCTTCATTTTACAACAAAAATTGCCCGTGCCGGAAAAGGATAGACCGTTAAGTAACGGAATTCTTCTGAGTGTCCCTGTAAATCAGGGGTGTCAAACTGTGTGTGGCCCGCCGGATAACAATAAAATTTTATGGTTACCATTGCCTTATCTAATCATGGAATCTATGTGATTCAACCATGAAATTTAATAAAAGGAACTGGCGTATCCATACATAGTGAAGCTTCAACTGTAACCGCTTTTGCAAGGTCGAATTACCTCCGGTCGAAGCTTCCACCAGTAAATTTATATAGAAAATTTCTCCGTATTAAAGACGGTATTAATGCAAAATTTCAGTCATAAATAATGGCAGAAAAAGATTTTAATTTTAACTGGTATAAGTTTACTTTTGTTGTAGTCAGGTCCTTCGTTTCTGCCATATTGTGACTTCCGATGACGCAATCTGACTATTTTACATGTCAAACTGACAGCAGAAAATATTTGTGAGAAAATATTTCCATGAATTATTCCATGAACGCTTAATTAAGACAAATTATTCTAGTTAATTATACTGGTGGGAAGTTCGCTCCGGCGGTATTTTGAAACTGTAGATCCGATTTAAAAAAAAACAGCCGCCAACTTGTGACAACTTCCTCAGTTACTTCACTCGCAACTGGTAGACAGTACACAATATGTCCCCTTCTCTTTATTCATAACTCTATTGATTCAACATCTCGACTGTTTCTTTAAAACATTAGAGGTATCCGGTGAGCCACAGTTTGACACCCCTGCTCAAAATGAACCGTAAATGCTAGACACTTCATTTTCAATGACGAACATGATATAGTAAACCCAATAACATATATCAATTTCATGGCATTCAGGCTATATTTACGCGAGTCAAAGCACTGACGGAAAGACGCACAGGCAAACCGAATTCATAAACGCTTTTCAACTATGCTCGAAAGTGTTAACCCCTTGAGGGCGGCAGGATATATTATATCCCACCTAAGATTAATGAAGGTTTGCACCAGAAAAATGTTATTAAAGTTTACTTTTCAAACTTTAGTGGAAAAAAAAGTCGTACAATTGCTTTTCCTTATTTTGCAATAAAAGTTTTTCAAGATTCTTGCTTGAATTCGGCATTAAAGAAACGCAGTTACTTGCCCCTGTAAGGGTAAAAATGTCAAAAAATTAGAAATGAAAACAGTGCAACCATTTTAACTTAAAATAAAAGAATTATACTGATAGATGTAAAAATTCTACATTTTACAATGTCAGTAGAAGTGTGATAATCATTCTATTGTATCGTTTTTTAATTTTTTAATTTTTTTTAAATGTAATTTTTTAACTATAATAAACTAAAAAGAGCACAGTTTATTTTCTAATGACATTAAAAATTTAGTAATTAAATTAAGTCACTCTTCAATGTTCTGCCATCTTTAATTAGAATTTGAGTAATTTATCGCTTATTAGGGAATTATTTAAGATAATAATAAATATCGTTTTTCATTTTTAGATTAACCAACGTATTTATATGACGGAACGTAATTTCATTTAACTCTTTAAGGGGCACCGTACTTATGCTGCTAAAATGTTAAAATAATTGATTGATACCGGTATTTATGAACAAATTTATATTAACCCCTTCACGGTCGCTTAATATTTGAAAAACCATAAAAAATTACCTGTTTATTTTATTACAGAAATTGAAAAATTATAAGGTTTCTAATTAAAATATGCAATTAGTTTTTTTTAAGGCGAAAAAAAATGATGTTATAGAACGAATTCATATTAGTAGAAAAGCCGTCATGCGAGAATTCTGTGTCATTTTACATCGTACAAATTAATGCGTATAAAACCTTTATTTTTCACATCTTAGATCTTTATTTATCATCATCACACACATTTTTACAAATAATATTTGAAATAATATATATAGATTAAATTTTGACTATTAATAATTTTTTTAGTGTTACATATTTCGAAACATGCGAGACAAAGCCCAACATTACTGTCAGCGAAAATACCAACCCCCACGGGAATATTCAAAGTGTTCACACCGAAATGCCAGTTAAATTTTTCTGGTTTCAGAAGTTTTTTTCCAGCAATAAATCTCCAGCCCGGAAATATGACGGGAGCGAGAAATAACGAACGACACCTCAGCCCGCGATATTGACGGGAGCGAGAATTAAGTGGTCTAAGGACCCTTAAATTTGGAAAAAATTAAAAAAAGAGACCATTTTCAACATTTAATATCTTAAAATGTATGAGTTTTTAAGACACAATTTTAATTGGAATAATATATATAAGTATGTTATTTCATTTCATGTATTTTAAAAATTATAAGATGCAGAATTAACACTTACAGGGGGCTCCAAACTGTTAGACATTTGACGAGCAAAAAATCGGCATAACAGCTTGCGCGCACGATTACAAGATAATTATCCAACTAGAATGAAAATTTTGGTGTCTACTTATACTTCTGATTGTGATAATTACCCTGAACCTAAATAAATTTTTATTTAAAGCATTTTTATATTTTTAATATAAAGTTGTATTTTGCTAATGCAAAATTAAGAAAATTTCAACAGTATAATCACCGAAAAAAAATATTGTTTTGAACAATAAAAAAATAAATTTTAGGTTCAGTTTATACAGACTAACATGAAAGATATGTTTTGAAAATTTCATGAAAAAATATTCATAAGTTATTGAGATATCGTGCGCGTTATGCCCAAAAAGGTCATTTGGAGAAAAATGGCTTCAAATTTTCCGAAACGACGCTTCAGCTATTGAACGTGTATAAATGTAAAAGCCATAGCTTCAGTTCTAATAGGAAACAATTATATCAAAATGTTCAGAAAAGATAAGAGTTTACATCTAAAAAAATTAAAATTTCGAAAATTTTAAGGCTTTAACCCCTTGAGGGGCACCGGTATATATTATATACCACCTACGATTAATGAAGTTTTACACCAGAAAATATTTATTAAATTTTACTTTTCAAACTTTGGTGGAAAAAAAGCCGTAAAAGTGCTTTTATTTATTTTGAAATAGAATTATTTTTCAATGCTTCCGGTGGAAATTCAACATTTCACGAACGTAATTGCTTGCCCCTCAAGGGGTTAAGAGTCCTGAGTCCCCTTAAGGGGTTAAACTAAATAAAAGCTTTTCTTCGCTTACATTGTAAAAAGCAAAATTGGATTTCTAAATTCTTGTGCCAATGTGACATTTGGGAATTAAAATTAAGAGATATATATAATATACCGCTGCCCTTCAAGGAGTTAAACACGTAGCTGATAATTTCTACTATTATGCGACTACACTATTTCTGAACATTATATTTCGCTTATTTAATTAAAGGTTTCAGCGGATAATAAGGCAATAATTAATTTACAAAAATATTGGTTTCAGAATTTGCACCAGACGGCACTTGATACGCGAGAACCTTAAAATTACCTGCAAATTTTGCCCCGATTTTCTAATAAAAATGCTTTCTATATTTAAAGAAACAAATTTTATGACGAATTAATACGAGACGGAGATTTAAATTAAAAAATATTGGTAAAAATTCAACATAATGTATTGCGCCGTAGGTATACATGTCTTTATTATAATCGTAATGCAAGAAATTTTAAACATACTCATATCTGCAAAGCTGAAAATTTTTCATTAGTTACATTTTACAAAATAGAGAGACTTATGGTTAATTCCATTTAGAAACATTTGCTTCAGTAATTTTAGTAACATAACACTAAAAAAGTTATTCAAATTTTAAAGTTGACATGATTTGTTAACCCCTTAATTCTCGCTCCCGTGATATTCACGGGCTGTGTCTTTTACCCAGATTGTTTGATTCCCACCAGTTTTATAAAATAGTGTATTTGGCCATCTTATGGCCAATTGCGACAAGAATATTCCGTATCCTTTTACCTGTCATTAAATAAGGTGGATTTTTTTTTTTTTTTTTTTTTTTCGAAAAAGCGGTGACAATAGCGCAATTCGAATTTTTAAACCGTAATTTAGTACGAACGTTAAGGGGTTAATTAACTCCGTAATTCTCGCGCCCGTGACTTTCACGCGCAGTAGATGCACTTTTTTTCTATTCAGATTGTTTGCTTCCCACCAGTTGTTTTAAAATATTGTAATTTGCTTATTCTCGCACCATTTTATCTGCCATTGCATAAGGTGAATGTTTCTACTTCAAAAGGGAGGTGACAATCAATCTGATTTTTTTTTTTTTTTAAGTAGCCTATACTTATTGAGCGCCACGCTTAACCCTTTCAGGGGTAAGGTACTTTTACTCGCTTAATGTTGATTTGAGTGAGTGCACAAGAATTTACAAACAAATTAATTTCAAAATATGAAAAAGCTTTTGTTCACGTACTTAATAAAAATAAATTATTCCTTCTAATATTCTGGTGCAAATGTAACATTTAGGAATTAAAATTAAGTGGTTCAAAATATAACCAACGCCCTTGAAGGTTTTAGCCGATTGAGGACCATGGGTGCATATATCGTCCGTACCATGTTAAACAATCCAATGTGAAAACAGTGGGCTACATTTTGTAAATGCAGATTTCTTGATTGGCACCACTTTTTTAAAATAAAAAAAATACGTCTTATTTAACCTTACTTAATGACATATTAATTAAAGCAAAAACAAGGGAAATTTTACGATTTCAGAAAAGTGGTGCCAATCAAGAAATCTGAATTATAAAAAAGTTGCACAATGATTTCACATTGGATAGTTCTGGTAGACATGGTACTGACGATATGCAAGTTTAACCCCTTGAGGTACGGTGGGATATATTTTATCCCACATACGATTAATGAAGATTAGCAACAAAAAAATTTATTACAATTTACTTTTCTAACTTTGGTGGGAAAAAGGTCGTAAAATTGATTTTCCTTACTTTGCAATAAAATTTTTTGAAGATTCCGGTGTGAATTCGACATTACAGAAACACGGTTACTTGCCCCTCAAAAGGTTAAAAGACGCATACAAAATTTGTTTCTTGTGCCAAAAATAAAGAAATGTAATATTTGCCTTATTTAATTAAAGCATTTTCGAAATTATGTAATAATTGAAAGTAACTTGTTTTTTTAAAAGTGATGCCAATCAAATAAAATTTGTGCAAGAGATGCCGGTCCCAAAGAGGTTAAGAGGTTAAACCTAGTCAAAGCTCAATTTAGATGACATTTAACTAATTTTCGTTTTATTTCTTTATCGCTGTCAGTTATATTTATTATGGTTATTGACATTGCTGAAAAAGGAACGTAAGTTAGCATACAAATCATAATTTTCATTTTCATTTTTTAAGTAATTTTCAGCTAAATTGACCATTAGTTACATTTAATTTACAAATCAAATCATCTTTACATTTGAATATATCGTCGGTACCATGTCAAACTATCCAATACGAAAACAGTGCTGTCAGTGGGCTACTTTTTTAAAATTCAGATTTGTTGATTGGCACTAGTTTCTTGAAATGGTAAAATTCCTCTTGTTTCGCCTTATTTAATCATTATTTATGTCATTAAATAAAGTGAATTTTACCATTTTAAAAAAAGTGGTGCCAATCAAGAAATCTGAATTAAAAATAAGTAGCCCACTGGCCGCACAGTTCAGTAACACTAAATATTCTTATTGACTGAGTATTCCTTTATATCAGTTGTACTAACTATTATTTTAAAAAGTATTTTCCACACCCTATTTGCGATGAGTAGTGTTCGCCCTATATAATGAAAGAAATTCTGCAATTAATTAGAGTGAAGATTTTTAACGGGCAAAATTATAGCTCTGTGGCCTTTGGGTTACATGTTCAGTAGCACTGCTTTATGTAGTATACTGCTCGATGAATTTCGAAGCAATTGATTAACCATAGAATGTATACATGAGATTATACATACTTAAAAGTTAATCAATAATATTTTTTCTCTCACATTTATATTGTATTTAAAATTCAATTCGGACAAAATATAGTAACATTTTTATAATAAACTGTCAATTTTCTTAATAAATTTAATCACAATTACTATGTAATTTAATTAAATTACAATATTTATATCAGGTATACTCTGAGTTAAAATTATTTCTGTAATATTAAAAAAAATAACCATTTATATGAAATAACATGCGAAAAAATATGAAAAAATGTAGGAGTACAAGTTTCTACATTTGACTACCTATGTTTCCAAATAGTAAACTTTGTCTTATAATTTCAGAGAATTTTGGGATTAATAAAATAACAAAAACACAATTCCGTTTGATGATTTTGTTGCTACCGTAATTTCCGGCGTATAATCTGCAAATGAAACAATTCTTTTTGGACCCAGAAATTTTACTTAGTAATTGAAGCCAAGTATTTATCGCGATCTAAATAGTTACATTTTATTTTTTTTTTTAATTTCTGGGTCTAAAAATGATTGTTTGATCGGCGGATTATACGCCGGAAATTTGGATATTAATATTTCCAGATGTCCGCATAAATCGGGGCTCCAAATGCTCTGAATACCAGTATTTTAATTTTCTTCATCTTACTACTACTTATGTAATTGCAGAATTATCTGCGATTAAAGATGGAGAAATAAACTGTAAGATATTAGTGGTGCCCAGAGTATTTGGAGACCTGATTCAGTCCGGGATACCTGACAACACTAGCTGATACGATCCTTTTTTATCCACGAAATATGAACAGAGAGAGGTCTCCGTTTAAAGTAAAATACAATGCAAACAAACATTTGCGACTAAAACGGGATGCGACACGGCTCCTTTCGTCTTGTAGCTAGCACATTAATCACTAGACAAGCAGGAGGGCAATTGCAATTCGGAATTTTTGGTACTAAAAACGATTCCACTACTCAAATTGTATTTCTGAATTTTGTATAATAAGAGTTAAGATAGGACCTTTTTTATACGAATATTCACTAATAGTTATTTTCGCCTTATCGGACAGAAAAATTCTGAGATTATTTAAGACGAATATTACTCTTCGTATACAGTGATATTATGAAAAAGCATTGAAATAATGAAACAATACCCACACTGATAATGATACCGGCTATTGGCAACATTTGGTATTCTGACAAGAATAATGCGCAGGAAAAAGTATCTTAGAGACAAAGAACTATAAGATTGTGTAACGTATTTTAACAGAGTACAGAAGAGTTTTCAGTCTTTTTAACACTTTCCAACAAAGTTGAAAAGTGTTTATGACTTCGGTTTGTCTGTCCGTCTGTACGCGCTCTAACTCCCGTAAATATACTCGGATCGTTCTGAAATTTGTGTATGTTAGTGACCTCTACCATAGCACGAACCCTATTGTAAATGAAGTTTGTAGCATGTTTAGTTCATTTACAGGGACAGTCAAAATTTTCCGTTACATTACGGCCTATGGGAAAAAATCGTTTAAAATGATTTTTAATGATGGTACATGCTTTCAAACATAATAAAATTGATATGAATTTATCAAGTTGACTAAAATATGCATTTTCTGTACAATATGCGGCCCAAAAAATATTTATTATTCATTTACAGGGCCGCACAAAAGAATTCCTTTACATAATGATATAAAAGAGGAGGGAATTTTTTACGGCGTATTTTAATTATGTTAAACTATTACATGTATAATGAAATAGATATACGTCGCTAAGGTTTACTATAACTTATATCATGGATAATACGAAATGCAGAGCATTTACAGGGGTACACAAAATTCAGTTACTATATTGTAACCGAAGTACTGTAAAGTAGCGATGATTGCTGGAAATGCATTTTTAATTATGTTATGTGCTTTTATGTTTCACTATATTTATGCATGGTATATGGTGTGTATAAATACTGTAATTGATATACAGGGCTACTCAAGGAATTCGTAATGGTTACTTGGTATGATTGCAAATTGCTTAAAGGTGATTTTTAAATGAGTTAGACATTTTTACGCTGAACCGCATTTGGTTTACTAAGAAATGTTTGTAAAACATATATAAAATGACATACAGGGTCACGCAAAGAATTGGATACATGGCCGTCTATAAATGATAATTTCTGGAAATGTGATTCCGGTAGTTTTAAGAGTGTTTTACTTTGAATTAAACTTTAGCTAAATAGTGGCGTGTAATAAAGGTATTAGGTTAACTGCAGAGTTTTACAAAAGTATACAAGTATGTTTAAATCTATTAGTATAAATTGCTGAAAGAGAAATTTCAACCTGTTATGTGTTTTCTTGCTAAACTAAATTTCTCCATTATATAGTATATATATCAACCTACAGATCAAATATAGGGCTGTTCAAAAGAATTGGAATACATATTTGCTATGGACGGTAACTGCTGAAATCAGTTTTTCAAATGTTTTATGTGTTTTCTAAAATGTTTACTTAGTTCACTTATATGCCTTATTTCCCTAAATAACGAAGTTTTGTTAAAGCATTCAGGAAGTGTTGGAAAGTGTTTCATAATCTATGCTTAGCGCATGATTTTTCTTACTTGTTTGTTTTGTTTTAATTCAGACTGTTTCATAGCCACCACTTTTTAACAGCTGTTATAATTCACATCATTTATTCAGTTAATTTAAAAAGCTAATATTAAGTCCAAAGAAGAGCCTATAGAAAAATATAGTGCCCATCAAGCAATCTAAATTTTTTTTAAAGTAGCGAAATGACAATACTGGACTGCAATAGCAGTGCGCATTACGCGTCCCGAGGTACTCCCGAAATAGTTTTCGTTTTGAGAGTTACTAAAATACAGGAAAAAAATATTATACTTACAACATCTAAAATTTGATACAAAGCCATATCAAAAGCCACTTTTAAAGGTTGTGAGGCATTTAAAGCAGGCCTTACGGCAGGATCATAATTTGACATAAGGTATTTTGTAAGTCGATATTCCTGTTCATCACAGTGCACCGACATTACTGTAAAAAAAAAGAAAGAATTATTATGCCTGAAATTTATGAATAAAGATATATTAATTATTGAAATGTTTTTACTACTGAAGAAATATAGAAAAATTTTGAATTCATTTATGTAAATGCATTAAATATATATACAATCAAAACGATTAATGTTCAATCATAAATCATTGAATTATTGGATGGTGTTCATTAAATTTGATAAAAATTCACTCAACACAGGGCTCAAACTCCGTCCGTTTTTTGAATACCACTTTTTTTTAAAGAAAAAACTTCTTTATGAATTTCGTAGAAATATACCAGGTGACGCGTTTTTTTTTTGTGCATTTGTTGATAAAACCTACCATGATATTTTTTTCTGAAAAATTACTGGTTTTTAAAAAACGAACAAGAAGGAGCCCTGCCAAGAGTATGTCCTAAGTATCCAAGCCAGAATACGAATATGGAATACTTTTTTTTCGTGACAATTCCCTGTCATCTACGTCATGGTCTGATTAGCACAGGGAGAAACTTTCACCAGCATTAACCCGTAAATGTATAGTGATGCATATCTGCATCACTTTTTTTTAACTCTTAGCAACCACTATATTTATAAAGAATTATTAATCCTGTAAAAAGTATAAAAATATGCTACTAAATAAAGTTAAAAATCTATCTGAAAATTTCTGGTGTCTAATCTTTTATATAAGAATAAAAAAACACAATTCTAAAAGAATAATTCATGCATTTAAGCAGGTGTCTTACGCTTAGGGGATATATCACTATTTGTTTATAGAAAAATAAATCTAGGTTAAACGCGTGAAATTTCGCCTTATTTAAGAAGAGATTTACCATAAGAAATACTGGTACCGAAGAATTTCCCGGTCGTGAAATTTCAGAAGAAGTACGACCCCTAATTTAAGGGTTCAGCGGAGCTTCCAAGTCTCCGTCTTTTTGGATACCAGTATTTTAATACAGAAAATGTCCTTTTATTTAATTGGAACATTTGGGCAATTTAAAAAAACAAAATTTTCTCTAAGACAACAGTGGTGTGCAAAACGTCGGAGACTTGGCAACTCGGAGTTATGTTTTATAAAATAAAATATATATATATATATATAATAAGGTATTTAGATTCGTACTTATTAAATTATTTACTAATTTGCAATATTTTAGTTATTACTTGTATTGCTGATGTGCAACATAAGAAAAGGATGACGAATTATACGAAAAATGTGTCTCTGATTTTTTTCATTATTTTTCCTGTGCAATAAACATTTCTGGGAATCACATATATTTTTTTCGAAAGAAAATAAAAAATCATGCATTTAAGGGTTAAACAAAATTAACAGAACTATATATTCGGAACGAGATATTCAGGTTGAAACTGCATAAAATCATTAATACATTGAGGTCTAAGACCGAGTTTCACTCGGTTTGCCGTTTTCGGTGAATCGAACTAAGCCCGAGAGTCTTTCGGGGTCAACTTTTAACTCTCTGAGCTATAAAAGTTCCTACTATATACTCTCGCTGTCTTTTCAGATATTATCTACAAACCCTTTATTTTGAAAATATTTATATATAGGTAGTTAGCAGCTCTAAACATAAGTAAGTATATGGAAATATCTAGAATTAGAGCTTAATTCTAACTTATTGTGAACCTAGTGGCGTTGTTTTTTTGTGCTTTTAAGTGCGCACACAAAAGCAAATTTGATTAACCCTTTCTGGGACAAGGTACTTCTATTCGCAAAATGCCAAAATGTGTGGCTCACACCAGAATTTACAAAAAAAAAATATTTCAAAATAAGTAAAAGCTTTAGTTCAAGCACTTAATAAAAGATAATTTTTCCTTTCAATATTCTGGTGCCAATGTGACATTAATACTAGAAGCGCCGTTAGGTGTCATTTTGTCCCCTGCCAAAATTGATAATAGTCGATTCGAACCAGAAATCCTTTCTTAAGATATATTATATGTAAGAAGCACAACAATAAGCTAATTAAATAAGTTAATTAGTTTTAAATAAAAATTCTGGTGTAAAACACTTTTTTTTATAAAAAGTGTGTAAAATAGCCGGCGGTTCTAGTGTTAAGGGATTAGTGGTCCAAAAATGAACCACCGCCCTTGAAAGAGTTAAAGAATGTTTATATACAAATAAAACATATTTTTAGAAATTTGTACTATATTTGGTTAAGTTTCTATTCAAGTCTATGTAAAATTTAATGTTAAAAGATGATATTTCCTTAAGTAGAGCTTGTTTATTTAAGAGCTTTTTAAAACAATTTCTCATTAAATATTAATTTTTAGTACATTTAAGTAGTTCGTTCATCATGAATAAAAACAGTTTGAAGTTTATAGTTAAAAAAAATTATTAAAATACATATCTTCCAAGCGTTAAAAAAAAAAATAATCATGAAAAGTACCAAATATCCTCAGTCCACAGGGAGATTTGCGGTTGAAATAGCTAGACCTCAAAGTGTTAATTCATACAAAATCAAAATAAATTATTTTAAATTTAAAAAAGGGTGCTAAAAGTAGTTACATATAAGTTTTAAAAGCTTAACCCTTAAATGAGCGATTTTTTATTTTGTTTCGAAAAAATTATATATAATTCTCTGAAAGGTTTTTTACACAGAAAAAATAATGAAAAAAATCGGAGATACATTTTTCATATAATACGCACTTTTCTTCTGTTGCACATCTGCAATATAATTAAAAACTACTGTCGTGTGGCTGTTTTACGCTGAAATATTACAAATTATTAACTATTTTAATAAGTATGTGTCCAAATACCTTATTTTATAATATTACTTATTTTATAAAATTAATATTTAACCCTTTAATTCCTATGATAGAATACGTTCTATAAATTACCTAGTTCGGAGAATCTGACTCTACACCAGAAAGTTTCAATGGTTAATTTGGCTTTATTTAAATACGGAATGTCTTGTTTTTAATTACAGCAAATATTGTTATTTTAATTTTCTGGTGTGAATTAGGTATATGCGAATAAAAATATCTATTAAATTCAAAACAATGTTCTTTGCATATATGCAAAGCTGCGCACTAAAGGGTTAAAACCATTTATTTAACCCTTTCCAGCGCGGAGTAATTCTGTTTGTAAAATGATGAACCGATAGACTGACACCAGAATTTACAAACGAATTTCTTGAAAATAAAAACTTGCAAATTTTCCCTTACTTTATAAAAGGAAAATGTTAAATAAATTTTCTTTGTGCCGTTTGTCAGTTTTGGAATAAAAATTAGGTGTCCTTTTTTTATGGACACTGCCCGCTAAAGGGTTAGACCATTGGTTGTAACCCCTTAACCTACAGCTACGGGTATATCCCGTGTACGATGATTGGGCCAAATGTAAATTCTTCTTACCACTAAAATTTCACAGTAAATATTGTTTTATTTAATCGTCGAAATTCCATGATTAAACAAGGCGAAAATCTCTATTAAATTTTAGTGGCAGCTATGGATGTGCCAAACCGTGGAGCTGTTGAGACGTAAATGGTAAGTTAAGGGGTTAACCTTTATCGGTCCTATGTTACCTATCATGTGACATCGGTACTTTGTTGTATCGATTGTACGTGAGAAAATTAACCCGTTAAGAACCAGCATCTCTTATATTAAAGTTATCCAGTTGACAGTACTTTTTAAGCACCACATTCACTTGCACTTTATCCACATGTGCTAGTGAAATATAGTACAAAGTTTACATTTAGAATATAGAGATGCGAATGAAATATGAAAATAGTCGTTGTGGCAGCCCAGTGAATAGTCACTGGATAAAATTACAACATAGAAGCGAATCATGTATAAAAAGATAATCTCCGATAAAGGTTAAGGGGTTCCCTTTATGTGCTGAAATATGAATTCATGAAAATTTTATCTTCTAAAGCATTTTTCGTGAATTTTTGAAACTACATTAGAAGATTTACATAATCATTTAATAAATTTTAGAATGATTTTAGAAGGATTGAAGGATTTAAAAGGATTAGTTAAATTTGAATTTATTCTGTGCAATATTTATAACCCCACTAAAATCTTTTATCTATTTATTTTAAATATTTTTCTTAGTATTTTGTTGAATTAGGAAGTGTGCAAATATTCTTACAATAGAAATATACAAATATTTCCGAATTGAAAAAATCCCCACGCCCAACGTCCAGAAAGCTAAAAAGATGCAAAGCAAAAGAAATCACCCTTTTAAAAATAGTTTTGTTTTGTGTAACCAATAATGCTTTTGACACAAGATAAAGTAATGCATCTGTAACTCATTCTAATCTGTATTACTCCTAATCGATGTATTAAATGAATTTTATAATAAGTTATTTTAATGGTACTTATAAGTACCGTCAGTAGATAAATGGTTAAAAACTATTTGTAACTAGTTTTGGCAACTTTTTATTAAATTACGACAGGAAAAACAGAATTAGTTCAAATACAGTAAAATACAGCTGAATGTCATAAAATTATGAAATTGGTCTTAAACTCGTATTTTAAGATCTAAATTCGTAAAACTCCAGAAACATTTGAAAAGAATATTGATTAAAAACTATTGAATTTTAACTGCAGCTGGTTGCATTATTTTAATTTTTGTACGCTGTTTGTTTTTTTAGTCTGATGGTTCAAATCATTTATTTTGATTTTGTATGATTCAATTCTTTTAACCAGTATTTTAGTACATAATCTTTCGCCTTAATTAGATGTCGAATTTCTGTTCTAAATAAGGCGAAATTTTGTATTATATAATACTTGTGACACTTTGCCACATGGATAATGAGGCTCTTATCAGAAGTGATAAGGTGAACCCCATCGTGAGTGCATTGTGTCATTTTTTCAGTGAGAAACGTTCAGCATTAGTTATCCATCACCGAAAATTCCGAAGCAGGTTTGCGTAATTTGTAGTTGCTTCTATATAGGTAAAAATTCTCAAACACAAACACACAGGTATGATTTACATGACCATCGAAAATGATACAAATGAAGAAGAAAATTGTATGTATGAAGGTAGAAAATGTTATGAACTATTTATTTATCGATAATATGGAGCTATGGAGTTACATTAATACATGACAAAAAATTGGTCACACTATTAAAGTAACATTTTATTAAATAAGTCGTAGTCAGATATGTTTTTGAAATCTAACAATTATATACAGGGCTACAACAGGCGACTATTTTTATATTCTATTCGCACCACTATTTAAAAAAAAAATACATTTTATAGTATATTTCTCTTCCAAATATTGACATAGCATATATAAACCAAACTTTTATAAAAAAAAAAAAAAAAAAAAAAATATTAGTGATTTTCATTGATATGGAAAGCGCAGGGGGTATTTTGAAAATTTCTAAGATAACGCGTAAAATTCCTTTTTTTTTTTCCTCAAAACTATTTTTTTTAATTTTTTTTGTCATAAAGGCATACTATAATGCATATAATGTACCCTTGCATATAAAATGCCCTTGAATAATATTTAAAGTGAAATTTACAAAAAATAAAAAAAAAATAATTTTTAATGTCCCTCGTCCCCGACTTTAACTTAATTTATCTCAGAATGAATTTTTTCATTATTTGTCATCTTTAAAAGGATATATCTCACGTTTCTTGCAACATATATGTATAAAATTTTCAAAAGAGCTTTTGTACTATATTTCCAACGAATTGTCTTCAACACTTTTTAAATTTTGAGTGATAATTATGAAAATATGCTAATTAATGCAAAACTCACTCATAAAAAAAATTCATTTTCTTACTTGAAATTTAAAAAAAAATTCATAATCAATATTTTACGAAATCCTGAAGACAAATTAGAATGACACATTTTCCATACACAAAAGGGAAAAAATTTTGTAAATTGAGTAAGTACTTCCAGAGTGATATCAAAAATTAAATATGTTTAAAATTTTAAAATTTAAATTAAAAAATTTAATATTTTTCAGATTTTTTTACATTCAATATTCTTATTATATTAAAATATATTTCAGAAAAAAATTCATAACAAAATCTCTATAAATAAAAAAAATAATAAAATTTTGAGCCACGGACCACCTTAAGTGTTGCGTTTTTCCCATGGAACTATTATTAAAGAGGAACTGACATATCATTACAATAGTTAAACTTCAACTGTAACCGCTTTCGCTGGGGTTGATTGCCGCCGGTGCAAACTTCCACCAGTAAATTTAAATAAAAAAATTCTCCTTATTTAAACGCCTTATTAATGCGAATTTTCAGTCCCAAAATATGGAAAAAAACAGATGTTCATTTTTACTGGTTGAAGTTTACTTCAGCGGTAGTCAGGTCCTACGTTTCCGCCATATCGTGATAACCTACACAACCTCCTATCAGTGTCAGTGAAAAAACTTATTATAACTAGGCAAACTGCCACCAGTAAAAACAAACAGATAATTTAACCAAATTCAAGAGAGAAATCTTTCGTGGGGAAAAAAAGGCGCTAAAATTAGGAATTTTTTTCTATCCAGAATTTACTGGTGGAAGTTTGCTTTGGCGGTAATCAGAAACTGTTGATTTGATATAAATAAAATCAGCCGCCAATTTATGACAACCTGCTCAATTACTTCGCTCGCAACTGATAGGCAATACTGTATATGTCTCTTACTCTTTATTCATAACTACATTGCTTTTCCCTGATCTTTCGCCAGCCTTATTTAGTACATTATTGAAAAGTAAATCACTTCTAACTAGAACAGCCACGAGTAATCATTTTGACCAGTACCAAATGAATACATTCCGACTCGAACAAGAAATTTCTTCATAAAATATGTTACATATAAAGCCAAAGCGATATAAGTAAGCGTCCTATCTTAAATGGGAGAGGTAACCGCAAGATTAAAGGAGAGGTCACATCAATCAAGGTCGCACGTCACGTAGCGGACGGGGTTAAACTACAGGAAGATGCCTAATTGTTTTCTTACTTCACACCACTAAAATTGTAAAGTTTTTTTTCACCTTGATTAATAGCTGGAATGTCTCTGACAAGGCGAAAAACACTTCGTGGTGTCAAGTGCATCTGGACGCCCCTCTCGCTACGCCATTATTTTGCAATAAGTGTGGTAAACAAAATTCAGTTCGATGAGTGACTAAAGATTTAGAAAATATACGCAGATACTGGAGTTATAAATAAAGAGGAGGAGACATATAGTGTACGGTCTACCAGTTGCGACTGAAGTAACTGAGGAGGTTGTCACAAGATGGCGGCTGCTTTTTTAAAATCGGATCTACAGTTTCAAAATACCGCCGGGGTGAGCTTCCAACCAGTATAATTGAATAGAAAGTTTTGTCTTATTTAAGTGGATTATTTATGGAAATATTTTCTCACAAATATTTTCTGGTGCCAGTTTGACAGGCAAAATAGTCAGATTGCATCAGTGGTTGTCACAATATGGCAAAAACGAAGGACCTGAGTACCGCAAAAGTAAACCTACAGCGGTTAAAATTAAAATCTTTTTCTGCCGTTATTTATGACTGAAATTTTGCATGAATAACGCCTTTAAATAGGCAGAAAATTTCTATATAAATTTACTGGTGGAAGCTTCGACCAGAGGTAATCAGTGCTTGCGAAAGCGGTTACAGTTGAAGCTTCACTATTTTAAAGCTATGTCAGTTCCTTTCTATTAATAGTTCCATGACGCAGATGGTCGATATCCTGACCATGGAACTATTAATAAAGAGGAACTGACATATCCTTAAAATAGTGAAGCATCAACTGTAACCGCTATCGCAGGCGTTGTTTACGGCCGGTGGAAACTTCCACCAGTATATTTATATAGAAATTTTCAACTTATTTAAGCGCCTTAATATTACAAAATTTCAGTCATAAATAATGGTAGAAACAGATTTTCATTTTTACTGGTAGGAATTTGTTTTGGCAATAGTTAGGTTCTGCGTTTCCGCCATATTGTGACAACCAGGGAAACAAACTGACAGTTTTAATAAGCATACTGACACCAGTAAAAACAAACAAAAGTTGTTACGACATTTTTGAGAAAAATTTTCGTCAATAAGACGTAGAAATAAGACGAAATTTTCTATTAAATTTTACTGGTGGGATGTTCGCCCTAGTGGTAATCAGAAACTGGAGAACCTATTTTAAAAAAAGCAGCCGCCATCTTGTGACAACCTCCTCAGTTACTTCACTCGCAACTAGTAGACAGCACACTACATGTTGCCTCCTCTTTATTCATAACTCCATTATCCTGACATACATGACGTCACACTAAAAGCCCGTGTATGTGGATTATCACCACGTCCACAAGACGGAGCAACTGTGAAAATTTACGCCCGATTCCAGTATTAAGTTTGTACGATTACTTTTATCGCTTTGATATAAAGCGCGTAGGAATAAGTTAAATAACATTAATAGATTTAAATAAAGATTCCGGTGTGAGGTACACTTAAAAGTTGAGTAAACTTCCCGTCCGTTTTAGCGTTAAAGAAGAGAAAAAATTTCAAGTTACGAGAAGTTACATGGGAAATTATGGATAATTGTACAGTCAAATTTCATTTGTTTGTATTACAAATTGATGTAATGATAATGATACAGTATGTAAATAATGTATTTATAATCATAGTACACGATTGCATAATTTCGAAGTTTCTGTATTTTTGAGAAATAATGATGTATATAAAAAGAAAAACGAACGCCCTTAGAGGGAGTTACATATATCAAAATGAAATGAATTCACTTTTTAAGTAGCGAATGTGTTTTATTGGTAAATAAGAACTCGATGTACCAAAACTGTGATTTTATTTGAATAAAAACTCTTTAACAAATGTTTTTTTCAGACGTTTAGGTAATTTATTTAGAAAACATTGAACACTTTTATTAAAGCTTTTCTTCTCACTTAGTTTGTTTAACCGTCCGTCTACCAGACGGGTCCATTGGACCCGACAGGTACATACAAAATATTCATTCAAACCAGAAATTTCTTTAAAATAAACTAAGTATATAAACCAGACAAAAATAAGGTAAATAAATAAGTTAAATAGTTTTAAATAAAAATTCTGGTATAGTACGTTTTATTAAAACTTGAATAAAATTCCCGGTAGATCTAGGGTTAAGACACTTAAAGTGTCTTAATTTGATCAGCTAACGGAACTGTCAGGATGTGCATAGAATAATTTTTTAGAATAGACTTTTAGTGCACGAGAAGAGAAGAATTTGTTCACTTTCAAAACATTTTGTTCGCAAATTCTGGTGACATTCAGTCATTTAAACATTATAGCAAAAGAATTATTTGGGACTTGAAATTTAAAAAATGAAAGTTAAAATTTTTGTGAGAAATGGAATTATACTATTTCAAAATAGTGGTATTAACCCTTATCGGCCCTATATCACTTCCCACGTGACATCCGGTACAGCATCTCTTAAACGAATTTTATTGGGTTGGCACCACTTCTTTTAAAGGGACACTTCTACTTGAACTTTGATAACATGTGCAACAGAAGAATACTATAAAATTTATTTCTAAAATATAATGGTGGGAATAGAGTATAAAAATAGAATTTCGCATAAAAAGCATGGAAATATTAATAAAGAGGAACTGACATATCCTTAACCCTCTGTCTACCAGAAGGGTCCAATGGACCCGACATGTATATTCCAAATATCTATTCAAACCAGAAATTTCTTCAAAACAAACTAAATGTATAAATCAGACAATAATAAGTTAAATAAGCAAATTAAATAGTTTTAAGTAAAAATTCTGGTGTGGAATGTTTTTATAAAACTTTAGTAAAATTTCCGGTAGTTCTAGGTTTAACATAGTGAAGCTTCAACTGTAACCGCTTTCGCGAGGGCTGATTACCTCCGGCAGAACGTTTCATCAGTAAATTTATATAGAAATTTGCTCCATATTTAAAGGCCTCGTTAATGCAAAATCTCAGTCATACATAGTTGTAGAAAGAGATTTTCCTTTATACTGGTGTAAGTTTACTTTTGCGGTAGACAGGCCCTACGTTTTCGCCATATTGTGACAGCCGGGTAAACAATCTGACTGTTTTACCAGCCAAGTTGACACCAGTATGAACAAATAGAAGTTATTAGCACATTCTTGAGAAAATTCGTCCATGAATTAGACGCTTAACCCTCTGTCTACCAGAAGGGTCCAATGGACCCGACATGTATATTCAAAATATCTATTCAAACCAGAAATTTCTTCAAAACAAACTAAATGTATAAATCAGACAATAATAAGTTAAATAAGCAAATTAAATAGTTTTAAGTAAAAATTCTGGTGTAGAATGTTTTTATAAAACTTGAGTAAAATTTCCGGTAGTTCTAGGGTTAAGTAAGAAAAAAATTGTATTCAATTTTACTGATGGGAAGTTTGTCTCGGCGGTATTTAGAAACAGGAGATCCGATTAAAAAAAAAAAGTAGCCGCAGTATTGTGACAACATCCACAGTTACTTCACTCGCAACTGGTAGTGTCTACACTATATGTCTACCCCTCTTTATTCATAACTACATTATACAGCCCTCATCAAAAGTTTAGACACTGGTGATTTTTAACCTTTAAATAAAAAAATACGAACACTTGGGTTATACAAATGGCTGTACTAATTTTTTAATATATTTTAAACTTTTTAGAACAAAAATAACGGTTTTATTGTAGGATATTACTTAATTTAACTGAAAAAAGTGATATTTGCACATTGCAAAAGTTTAGACACTTTTGTGATTTTTAGACAACTGTTCACGGAAAAACGCAATTTTCAAACGTATGATGTCACATGCATGAAGTATTTAAGTGAATCTCGCGATAGTATCGGTTAGTGAAGATGTCGCGAGCTAGAAATTTTCAGTCAGATAAAGTAATTAAAGCATGGAAGCTGAAATCGAAAGGGATGAATGTTGCAGAAATTTCCGCTACTTTGAATTGTTAAAAGAATTATGTCTATTAAGTACTGTCCAAGTGTTACTCTATCAAAGCAAAACATAAATCTGGAAGGACTCGTTCGGCCAGAAAACGAGATTATAGGAGGATCCATAAACTGGTATCTAGACAAATGATGACTGCTATTCGCAATAAAAGTGAGTCAGAGCTTTGTGTGTCAACGGGTACTTTCGTAGATGAATTACATGAAGATGTACATTAGTTTACATCACAATGATAAAAAAACCAGCCTTGAATTCTCACAACAAATTGACGAATTTCGATCGCGGAGTAATTATGTTTATAAAACTGACTAAATAATGGACTGAAACCAGAATTTATAAACGAATTTATTAGAAAATACGAACTTGCTTATTTTCACGTACATTATAAAAGGAAAATTGTAATTAAATCTTCTTGGTGCCGTCTGTCAGTTTTGGAATTAAATTAGGTGCCATTTTGAAGGACACCGCCCTCGAAAGAGTTAATGATTTTGGCCTCCCTTTGTTTTAATTCTCAAGTATCTCTGGAGTTTCTCAATGGTCGCCAAGCATCGTAATTCTACATACATACATTGGAAAACAATTTACATTCATTTGGTGAACTTTTAGCCTTTCCAAAGTATGTATTTGAGCAAGATAATGCGCCTATTCATGTTGCATACAAATAAAAAAAATTAGATTTACTCTCAAAAATATTACTGTTTTCGATTGGCCCGCGTGTAGCCCTGATCTGAACCTAATCGAAAAATTTTGTGGCATCATATATCATACGGTTTATGCAATTTTTTGACAATACTCCTCTGTAAATGAACTTCGATCTGCTGTTGAACGTGTTTAGTACGAAATAGACCCCCAAGTGATGCAGGATTTAGTTTCTTCAATGGGAACTCACATTTTTGCATTAATAGCAAACAATGTAGGTGCAGTTCGATTTTAATTTATGGATATTTTTCTGTTAACAGACAAATTGTCTATACTTTTGCCACAATGTTAAATTTGTTTTTTTTGTCATTATATATTATGTAAAGTGTATAAATTAAAATTTATTGTTTGTGTATGAAAGATAAGTCCCCAGTAATATATGACAGTTGAGTTACAACAATTCGTTACATACTTCTCAGTACAGAAGCATAATCGATCATTGTCTAAACTTTTGCTTAGGACTGTAAAAAGCTAGTGTCCTATTAGGTTTAAACCCTTTCAATGCTAGTGGTTCATTTTTGGACCACATAATTTTAATTCCTAAAAGCCACATTGGCACCAGAATATTAGAATGGAATTTTCCCTTTTATTAACTACGTGGGCATGTCAGCGAAAGTTGTAGGGATTTTTCCGCGGGGCGCGTTTTATCCTACACCATTTTTTTAGTTAGCGCTACGTTTTGGGTGACCAGACCACGTACGCGAGCAGAAGATTTTACTGATTTTGAAATAAATTTGTTTTTAAATTCTGGTGTCAGTCACTCATTTTAGCATTTTATGAAGAATATATGCATTTTATAGAAACATCTTGCCCTTGAAAGGGTTAAATTTCCTATACAGGGTTCATACGCATCAAAGGATGCAGGTGATTCTAGGTATTTTGGTACTAGAAATTTCGTAAAGTACTGGTCGCTATATCTGAAGATAGAATTTTCTTCTCTTTAAATAAGGCGAATATTACATTACAAATATTCTGGTTAATTGTGCTTAAAAGTCCTTGAAGCGTGGGAAACCCTGATATACATAGCATTAAGCACCGGCTCCATGGGGCGAAAGTTTTATCCTTATTTACTGACAGATTTTTGCGATTAATTTATATAAAAATAACATTTCAGAAGTAGTGGGATAAGTTCGCCATCGCGTCGCCTATGTCCGCAGCAACCCTGAATTGAAGAATTGTCTTTTCAAATTATGTAACAATTAAAGGTCAATACTTATATAAATATATTTACAAATTCTTATGTATAAAATTTCTTCTGGGATATTTTCGTCTGGGCTTCACAGCAGGTTAAATTTCACAGCAGCCAGGTGTTCCTGTTTAATATTCAAAGTTGCTTCAATTTTAATTATTGTATATGTGTTAAGAATATATATTAACCCTAGATCTACCGGGAATTTTATTCAAGTTTTAATAAAACGTTATACACCAGAATTTTTATTTAAAACTATTTAACTTATTTATTTACCTTATTTTTGTCTGGTTTATATACTTAGTTTATTTTAAAGAAATTTCTGGTTTGAATGAATATTTTGTATGTACCTGTCGGGTCCAATGGACCCGTCTGGTAGACGGAGGGTTAAGCCCTTCCGGTTTGGTCTCGAAACATTCTTCTTAAACTGTCATCTAATTTTGGTTTATTAATTTCAAATATTTCCCTTTTCAACCCTTTCAGGGGCAGTGTTGGCATTTGCCAACACCATGTTCTAATTGCGAAATGCCACATTGGCACCGGAATTTCGGAATGAAAAAATTTATTTCATTAAGTATATGAATAAAAGCTCTTAACTACCGTGGAATAAACTTGTTTATTAATTCTGGTGTCAGTCATTCATTTTAGAATTTTACGAATAGAAGTACTTTGCCCCTCAAAGGGTTAAGCGGACAAACGTTTCTCTTAACACTAGAACGCCCGGAAATTTTATTCGATTTTCATAAAAGATTTGACATCAGAATTTCTTTTAAATTATTTGACTGATTTATTTAACTTAAATCTGCGTGGTTTAAATTTAACTTATTTTATGAAATAATTTCTGGTTCCCGTCGACATTTAATTATATGATCGGAGTCGGATCGACTCCTTCCGGGCGTTCTAGTGTTAAATCAGATATCCCAAAAACATTTAAAAAGCGAATGAATAATTTGATTGAGTGTTGCCAGACGAATACTAAAATTTTATTTTGAATAACGCTATTTTCGCACGGTATTATTCGCTTGCTTTAATCGCAAATTTTTTAAAAATAAATAAGGCGACTATGAAAATAGTGAGAATTAAAATAAAATTTTAGTATTCGTCCGGCAACACTGATTTGATTATACTTGAAAGCAGGACTTCAAACTTTTGCTTGAAATTTGTGTACCAACACAAAAACGGAAAAATAATCTTCGCATTATTTATTCAAAATTATTCTCTAGTGAAATAAGGATTTTTTTTAAATAATGAAATAGTGATAACTTGTTTGCTTGATTTTCAGCCCCATTATTACTAGCAAAATCTTATTTTTCTTATTTTTAAAGATTTTTTTTTCAATAAATGATATAGTTATAAATCCAATCTGCATACAATCATCACAATTTCTGAACCACTACTTTCTCAGATTACAATTTTTTGCCTACTATTTATTTACTCAGATTAAAAATCTTTCTGATATTAATCTAAGAATTCGTAATATTTTTCTGTGATAAAATAAGCCCAAATTGTTCATTTAAAAAGTGCGATAAAAACGTACACAACGTATATGTCTTTATTATTTAGTTCAGAATAGGAATATTTATTGAGGTATTCAAGTCTTAAAAATGTATTCGTTTTTAAAACATAAAAGGTGGTTTGAAAAATGACGATAAATCTAGTAATTTTATAGAAAAATTTAAAGAAATGTCACAAATATTTGAGAATTTTATCCTCATTTACATATTTTTATTTATATTCTCTTTTCTTAAATATGTTGTAAATTACATGTTTAATACCTAATATTATTCTTCCAAATAATTAAATAAATATATATATGTAACGTTACTTGTTTCTAAAACCGTGTTTTCATTATTAAAAATGAAAAAATATTTAGATTTTATATATCTTCATAAACGCATGCTCAGCAGAAAAAAAAAAAAAAAAAAAAAAAAAAAAACGTATCCGTATATTCTTAAAAAAAAAAAAAAAAAAAAAAAAAAAAAAACGCATATAAAGAGATTGTAATGTATATTAAATAGGTTGTAAATTACTTGTTTAATACCTAATATTATTCTTCCAATTAATTAAATAAATATCTATATGTAACGTTGCTTGTTTCTGAAACCGTGTTTTCATTATTAAAAATGAAAAATTATTTAGATTTTATATATCTTCATAAACGCATGCTCAACAAAAAAAAAAAAAAAAAAAAAAAACCCTATCCGTA
This sequence comes from Maratus speciosus, assembly GCA_963932465.1. Classification (NCBI taxonomy): domain Eukaryota; kingdom Metazoa; phylum Arthropoda; class Arachnida; order Araneae; family Salticidae; genus Maratus; species Maratus speciosus. The sequence continues at coordinate 276,136,376 of OZ010796.1, read as the reverse complement.
TATTCTTAAAAAAAACCGCATATAAATACATTGTAATGTATATTAAATAGGATGATCTATTAAATATATTGTAAATTACTTGTTTAATACCTAATATTATTCTTACAAATAATTAAATAAATATCATATGTAACGTTGCTTGTTTCTGAAACCGTGTTTTCATTATTAAAAATTAAAAATTATTTAGATTTTATATATCTTCATAAACGCATGCTCAACCAAAAAAAATCCTATCCGTATATTCTTAAAAAAACGCATATAAATACATTGTAATGTATATTAAATAGGTTGATCTATTAAATATTTTATAAATTACTTGTTTAACACGTTCACGCCGGCGCAGTGGGTCACACTCGACTGTCTCAGAGTTCTTAAGTCACCAGCTTTTGCACACCAGTGTTATTTTAGAGAAAATATTGTTCCTTTAAATCACCCAATTGTTCTAATTAAATAAAAGAACATTTTCTGTATTAAAATACTGGTATCCAAAAGGCCGGAGACTTGCCAACTCTGAGACAGTCGAGTGTGACCCACCGCGCCGGCGTGAACGTGTTAACCCCTTGGGGACGAGCGACACGTATACGTGCCGCATGAAGCACTCAGAATACTTGTTTTTCCTCACCAGTAAAATTTTACTGTAAAATTTGCCTTATTTCATCAGCGCATTTTCTCGATTCAAGAAGACACAAATTTCAGTTTTTAAAAAACGGTGAATAAAGATTAAGAAATTCGTAAAATGCTCCCGTCCCGAAGGGGTTAATACCTAATATTATTCTTCCAAATAATTAAATAAATATATATATGTAACGTTTTACTATTTTCTGAAACCGTGTTTTCATTATTAAAAATTATTTAGATTTTATATATCTTCATAAACGCAGGCTAAAATAAAAACCTATCCGTATATTCTTAAAAAAAAAAAAAAAAAAAAAAAAAAAAAAAAAAAAAAAAAAAAAAAAAAAAAACGCATATAAAGTGAAACGCTGTATTAAAATGTCAAAAAATATTTTTCTATTGAAATTATTTTTTAATATTTATGCCTTGATCAATTTAACTCAATTATAATAAGATAAATGAAACTGTTTAATTTCCAAACAGGATTCTTAACAATTTATTTTCAACATTGAAACATCATACTACTTTCTATATCTACCAGTGACTTAAGCTACAAAAAGAAATAAGCGAAAGTAATATTTACACTGCATAAAATATAATTTAACATTTTAATGAAACTTACTTTCAATTTTTGACCTCGCATATCCTATTTAATTAATAGAAAAATTATCTAGAAAAGAAGCTATTTTAAAAATTCGTAATAGTACGTTATAATGCACTCGGGAGAAGGATGTTAATTAACGTCTAATTAGCCTATGATTAAATTTTAAAAACGTACCTTTTAATAGCAGATTTATCCCTTCTTCTAATGACAAGCGTTTAAAAATAAGAAAAGACGGCTCACTTACCTGTCACTAAAAAGATGGTAAAATTATTTTTCAATCCCCGAAAGAATCTTTTAAATTATAAATCGATCAATATATTTTAAATTATAATAGATTTTTAAACATTTCGCATACCAAAAATATATTTAATAAGCATTTCATATAGTTTTGTGTTGTGTAATTATGCAAAATAATTTTTTTTCGTTTTAATTGATTTTTGCGAGAAATATCGTTTAAATATCTGGAAATATTATATAAAGAATATTTGATATAACGCGTGTTTGAGCATTTTATACCGTTGAAATTTTATTTACTTTTTTCATATTTGTTATATATTTTTTTTCTTACTACATTTAATCATAATAGTCATTTTTCGGATCTGTATATATCTGTATGAAACGGAGTGTTTTAAAATACATTTAAGAATTTTTAAAATTGTATGCTAAATTATTATGAGTGTTTAATCATTAATTATTAGTTTTCGTTTTATATATCGTTATAAATCGTCAGAGGAATTAACCTATTTTTCCGTATGTTTTCATTTCAGCCTGCATTAAAATGCTTTTAACTTTCATACAACGATTTTTAATATTTCATAGTTTATGATAAAAAGAGTATACAGTGGTGGAAAATTGGCGCAGAGGTGGAGCCTATTGACACCGCTAAATTTTAGTAGGACTTTTCGGCTTATCTAATGACAAAATTTCTGAGTTTTTGTTAAGGTGGAGAATACTATAAAAATTTAGTGGTGTCAATAGGCTCCTCCTCTGCGCCAATTTTCCACCACTGGAGTATAGCTGGGTTTCTTAGTAAAATATGTCCTCGAATCAACCAAGTGGAGTCTTACATGAATCGATAGCACTTAAAAAAATGAATTTCTCCCCAGTTTGAAGCTTATACCTCAAGCCCAGGGGGGGGGGGGGGTTATGACCCTTAATGTCCGTTTTGGAAAAGAGTGCATTGGGTCGAAACTGCTGGTCGGATTTCAACGAAAAAATTAGAGATGCATAATATTACCATACAGTGGATAATTTCTCAGTTCTTGTTCAACAAAAGCACAAGTTTTATTACATTTTTCTTGTTTTTAATAGAACATTTTAATTAAGAATCTATCGAAATATTTCAGTGGACACCTTAATATTTTTGCTTCAAATACTTCGGGGTATGATGTATATTTGGTGTCAGTTTCAACTTGGTTCATCTTATAAACAAATTAACCCTTTGAACCCTTAAAATTAATCATCTTTCTTTGCAAAATTTGTCTTTTGCACTAGTTCCAAAGGGAAATAAAATTTGACTTATTTATTTCGATCATTTTTGAAATTGTGTACTTGAAGGGAACCTCTTTTAAAAAAGTGGCGCCGACCAAATAACATTTGTGTGAGAGACGCTTGAGTCCAAAAGGGTTAAAAACCTATTCCGTGAGGGGAAGCAGAGTGCCTCACCCTAAGCTCACATTTATTTATATATGAAATGTATTTTGGTACTAAATCCACACAGAGTGCATAGAATATTACAGAATATATTAATCATGGAATTCATAACTGATTGCTATCGTTAACTACAAGAAATATTTTTTATAAAAAAAAAAACAACAGTAACACTGATTGTTTAGTCAGTTTTTAGAAAATAATTAAGAAACTTCATGGCTGTCTTTGTTAATAACAGGATTTATGTTTTCAGCATCGAAAAGTCTGCTTAACACTTTCCGGTAAAGTGTGCCCAGTTCTGGATACGTAATTTTAATTCCAAACTTACGACCGGCACCAGGAATATTTTAGTAAAATTTTGCTTTTACAATGAACATGTAAAGTAACATGTTTTAATAGCTAAAAAAGTCGTTTCTAAATTCCGGTGTCAGTCAATCATTTTATCATTTTACAATAAAAATTGTCCGTGCCGGAAAGGGTTAAAATCTGTACAAGACGGACGATTTTAGACACATACCGGGCATGCGAAATCATAGCTGCCAACTTGTACGGATTTTTGCTACCACTAAAATTTAATAGTAAATTTTGCCTAATTCAATCGCCGAATTGCAGTGATTGCTGATAATTAAATTAATCAGACATTTCTATTAAATTTTAGTGGTAGCAAAAGTCCGTACAAGTTGGCAGCTATGCGAAAGATAGAGTAACATAGCTGCCAACTTGTACGGATTTTTCATACCACTAAAATTTAATAGAAAATTTTAGCTAATTGAATCACCGAAATTCAAGCTATTTTATTGTTTAAATAAGTCAAAAATTTCTATAAAATTTTAGTGGTAAGAAAAATCCGTACAAGTTGGCAGCTATGGAATAATATAGCACCAATATGGGAACAACCACCGACCGTTCTATTGCCGTTTTAGCATTCGCAATAATGACGTTTAATGCCAGAGTATCCGATCGAGTTTGTTGTTTAGTCAACGTAACATCGATGCGATTTGCTGCGAATGTGTCGAGGTCTCATTCAGAACTTTATAATAACATTATTTTCTTTTAGGTACTGCAGATGAATTGTGTTGTTTCCATCCATCATTTCAGACAGATAAGAGACAGCTTGAGACAACTGGTAAGAGCCAATAAAAAGAATTTTTGAGCCATTTTTGTCATTTCTGGAAAATCAAGAACATCCGTCGATTTGAAGTTTGCAAATGGCCGATTACGTTTGTTAAAACCCGATTCATTGACTTGAGATGTCAGTATGTTCTCAACACTTTGCTGTCGTTCCATATGTTCAATAACGTCTTTCGTCAAGCTAGCATCTGAATTCAGACGTTTTCCTAATTTGTTGACTAAAAAGAAGGCTATTCGGCATAATAAAAGAACTTTTGGAAAAAGTTTGCTCTACTTTATAAAAAAATATGTTTTTGTAGTTAACGATAACAATCAGTTATGAATTCCATAATTAATATATTCTGTAATATTATGTGCACACTGTGTTGATTTGAAACTAGTACCAAATACACTTGATTTATAAATAAATATGAGATTAGGGCGATGCATCCCCCCCCCCTCCCGGAATAAGTTTTTAACACTTTAGACCCGGCATCTCTTACACAGATTTTATTCGGTCGGCACCACTTTTTAAAAAGAAGTTTCCTTCAAGTACAGAATTTCAAAATGCTCGGATTAAATGTGGCAAATTTCATTTTCCTTTATTACTGAAAACAAATTTTGCAAAGAAAGATAATTAATTTTTAGGGTTCAAATGGTTAATTTTTTTTATGCGATGAACCCTGTGTAGATCGTTGAAACTGACACCAAATATATATCATACCCCGTAGTATTTGCTGCAAAACAATTAAGGTGGTCACTGAAATATTTCGATATATTCTTAATTAAAATGTTCAATTAAAAACAAGGAAAAATTAATAAATCTTTTGCCTTTTTGAAAAAAATCTGAAAAAATTATCCACTATTTGTATGGTAATATTATACATCCCTAATTTTTTTCGTTGAAATCCGACGAGCAGTTTTGTCACAATGCACTTTTTTTCAAAACGGACATTAAGGGTCATAACCCCCCCATGGCCTTGAGGAATAAGCTTCAAACTGGGGAGAAATCCATTTCTTTTAAGAGCTATTGGTTCATGTAGGACTCATTATCATGGAGCAATTAATAGAGAGAAACGGACAGTAAATCTGTAATTTAATTTGTGAATTAAAAATTCACAAATTAAATTTCAGAATTACCATTTCTCGGGCGTAATTCTTCGTTTAAAAATTGGAAAAAGGACATAACATTAAAATAGTGAAGATTCTGTAACGGTTTTTTGCAGGGTTTCATTACCACCGGGTAAAACTTCCACCAGTAAATTAAATAAACAATTTCTCTTCCTTTAAAAGACCCTTTAATAATAAATTTAATTCATAAATAATGGCAAGAACAGATATTCATGTTTACTTGTAGAAGTTTACTTCGGCGGTAGTCAGGACCTTAATTTCCGCCATATTATGACAACCTATATAACCTACTGTCAGTGTCAGAGAAAAAGATTATATTACCTGGAAAAACTGATGCCAGTAAAAAGAAATACAAATTTTCACGATATTTGTGAGAGAAATTTTCCATGGAGATAGGATAGAAGATATAGACGCTTAGATAAAACGAAATTTTCTATATAAATGTACTTCTGGAAATGTGCCCAAGCTACAATCAGGAAGTGTTTATCCGATTTAACCCCTTAAAGGTCGCATTAAATTAGGGTTTAAAAATTCAAATTGCTTACTTGCACCACTTCTTTGAAAAAGAAATATTCAACTTATTTAATGACAGGTAAAATGGTACCGTAATAAAGTCAATTACACTATTTTATAAATCATGGTGAGAATCAAACAATCTGAATAAGGGACACAGCCCGTGAATGTCACGGGAACGAGAATTAAGGGGTTAAAATGAACAGTATTACCAGTGGGCTACTTTTTTAAATTTTCGACTTCTTGATTTGCACCACTTTTTTGAAATGGTAAAATTCCCCTTATTTTCTCCTTAATTAATATGTCATTAAATACAGTGAATTTTACCATTTCAAAAAAGTGGTGTCAATCAAGAAATCAAAATTTTTAAAAAGTAGCCCACTGGTAACACTGAAAATGAACAGCCACCACCTCGTGACAAACCTATTCACTAACTTCACTCGTAACTCGTAGACAATACGCTATATGTCTTCTCCTCTTTATTTATAGCTCCATTACCATTACGCTCTCGCTGGATTCTAACCTGACTGATTTTGTAGAGCTGCTTGCAACATCAACCACTTGCTGTATCTTTTGATTCGCCCTAATGTTATTTGAACTGCAAACGTTCTTGTGTTATAGAACAAATAAACTGTTTACCGCAAACGGTAAGCTGCTGACGCAGGGATATAAAAATACAGGCTCAAACGGGGCAGTCTCTTACTACTAAATTTTAGTCATTATTTTTCTTTTAATATTTCGTCTAATTTTTTTGTAAGAATGCTAATAAAATTTAAAAGAAGAAAACTAACGAAATTTAGTGGGAGAGACTGCCCGCTAGCGCCTAGATTTATACACCCCTGTGCTAATGGTTCTTTAGTCTCCTGTACTCTTGAAACGCTTTGTAAACCTTCAGCGTTTTGAGGGCTTTCCTGTATTTTCATAAAAATGCTTATAAAACTAATATTAATTTAAATTTTCTTTCCCTGTTTGTTTCTAATATTCACTCCATGCCCTTTATTTGACAAACAATTCTGTTAAAATTATTTTTGTCTACAACCGATTTAAGTTTTTTTTAAGAAAACAGAAAAATACGGGCCAACCGCTTAGAGAGGGTAATCGTTTTCGATATCGTGCTAAAACTAATTGACACGCAATATTCTTCAACGACAGAAGCAACGTTCTCCTCAATTAATGATCCAGAAGTTTTCATATGCTTCTTTAGCTCACAGGCTATCAAAGCCTGAAAGCCAGGGATGAGATTTCCGCGTTTTTGCACACCAGTATATTCTTAGAGAAAACGAAGTTCTGTTGAATTGCAAAAATGTTCTGATTAAATGAAATATCATTTTCTCTAACAAAATACTGGTGTGCAAAAACGCAGAAATCTCATCCCTGCTGAAAGCTTATGTGCCCGCTCGTTCTGTATGTAGGTACGTATGTATGTAACGCGATAACTCTTGATAGAAATATCCGATTTGCTTTAATTTTTTTCTATGTTCATTCTGATAAGGTGCTTCCCTGATTAGTTGTGGGGGTTCATTGTTTAGGGAAAAAGAAGACTACCCCCCCCCCCCTTAATTTAGGCAACTCTTTGAGGGGCAAGCAATTGCCCTTGTCTAATGCTGAATTCCCGCCGGAAATTTGGAAGAATTTTATTTCTAACTGAAGAAAAGCAATTTCTCAAATACTTTCCCTCAAAGTTATAAAAGTAAAACTTAATTAAAAGTTTCTGGTGCGAATCTTAATTAAACTTAGGTGGGTTATAATATATTCCACAGCCCCTCAAGGGTTTAAATGGGTTTTTCATGCAGAAAATTTCGATTTTCGCCAAATTTGGTATACCGGTTTATTATGTTAAGGAGCTTTCCTGATTAGATTTGGAGGTTCATTACTTATGTATAAAGGGGGGAAAGGGGGTAACTCCTCTTAATTTAGATAAATGGGTTTTTCAAGCAGAAAAAATCGATTTTCTCCAAATTTGGTTTACCGGTTTATTATATTAAGGAGCTACACTGATTAGATTTGGAGGTTCATTACTTAAGTATAAAGGAGGAGGAAAGGGGAGATACCCCCCCTTAATTTAGATAAATGTGTTTTTCATGTAGACTTATTCGATTTTCTCGAAATTTGGTACACCGGTTTATTATGTTAAGGAGCTTCCCTAATTAGATTTGGAGGTTAATTGGTAAGTATAAAGGGGGGAAACGGGGGCTAATCCCCCTTCATTTATATTTTGAGGGCATAATTATTTGAAATAAGAGTATAATACACAAATAGCGTGAATAGCCTGCAAGCTCAATGCCATCAGTTTAACTCGGCACTTTTCTTTTTATTTACTTTCCACATCAGTCCATCAGCAGAAGCTGCGCGCTATATTACAGCAGCTCACAGAGCCATCTGTCAGGCTATTTTTAATTATTTTTTGTTAAACTGCGTGAATCACTTCCTCGTGTGTTGAAAGTATGTCATCAAAATTTGCAGATGTTACGTCATTGGACTGATCATCTATAGCGGTCCAAACAGAGATATTATGGCATCACGCTGTACATGATATTTGCTTAAAAATCTTAGAAATAAAATATAATTGATTGTCGTACGTACTATTCAGAAATATTCTATCCAGATTTGGAAATTATTTAACTATAATTATCTACAATATTATTTGACTGTAGTTCTTCACTCTGTTTAAACATTGAAAACCTATTATTAAATAACGCGAAGATTATTATTTTAAAATATTGGTACGTATTTTGAATTTAATAGTCCCCGATTTGGCACATCGTTCTTAAAAGATGTAGTCAGAAGTAAAGGAAACTAGTCAAGAGGAAAGGAAGTAGTCATTTTGCGAAAGGAATACAGGGCTGCCACAGATGACTATTTTTTATTATATTTCGCACCATCAAAGCAAAATTCCTTTGCATACGCTTTAATAAAATTTGCAAGAGATATATTCAACAAATATATATTTTAAAAATAGTGGTCCAATCAGAATATAAAAAGTAGTCGTCTGTGGCCAAAAATGACACCAAAAACAAAACATCTTCCAAAAGTTATTCTTAATGGCTCATATCTATTCCAAATATTATCGACATCTATCACAAAGATTATTTTTTCTTTTGAAATAGAGATAATTAATTTGTTTGCTACCATATTTTAAGCGTAAATCTTTCGAGTCATGAACAGTAAGCCAATTAACCCTTAACTGCATAGTGATGTAAATTTCCATAATCTTTTTATTTAATTTTTAATACATAAATTAAGTTCTTACAACCACTATATTTATATAGAAATATTAATCCTCTAAAAATTACAAAAATATGCTACTAAATAAAGTTAAAAATCTATCTTGAGATTTCTGGTGTCTAATCCTTAATATAAAAATAAAAAGCACAATTCTAAAAGAACAATTCATGCAATTAAGGGTTAATGAATGGTCTACCAATACATGAATTGTATTTTGTATATTTAACTTTATTTCAAGCAGCTTTAAGTTTGTCTCGTACTTGCGCGTTTTGTCTTTAACTTATACAGTTACCAACAAGGTCTGATTAACGCAGGCGAAATTTTCCAACTTTAAATTTGAATATAAATGTTTGCCTTATTTAAGCACCATATTGTCGGTACCATGTCAAACTGTCCAATATAAAAACAGTGTTGCAAGTGGGCTACTTTTCTAAAATTCAGATATCCTGATTTGCATCACTTTTCTGAAATGGTAAAATTCACCTTGTTTTCGCTTTAATTAATATGCAATTAAATATGGCGAATTTTGCTATTTTAAAAAAGTGGTGCTAATCAAGTAATCTGAATTTTAAAAAAAAATAGCCTACTGGCAAGACTGTTTTCAAATTGGATAGTTTAACATGGTATCGGCGATATAACGTTATCAATTAAGGGGAATAGTACCGGCGCTATTCTTAACACTTTGCGGTACAACACCGAGTCTTACTCCGGATCATCTTTCTTTGCAAAATTTACTTTTGCACCAGTAATAAAGAAAAATAAAATTTGCCTTTTTTAATTAGAGCATGTTTTAAATTGCGTAATTGAAGGTAATTTCTTTTTAAAAAGTGGTGCCAAACGAATAAAATTTGTGCAAGTGTTATCGGACCAGAAAGGGTTAAAGAATATCTTCCGTAGATTATCCGTCAAAATTTTCTGTTAATTTTAACTGTTGGAAGTTTTTGCCAGCGGTTTACTGGCCCTGATCACCATTGGAGAAAATATTCGTAAAAAATAAATAAACAAGTTTAACTATAAACTTTGCCGAAAATTTTCACGTTAAATCTATAAATATGAAAATCTATAAAATATATTTCATGGTAATGCCTAAAATACATGGAATCTCTAAATATATAAAACCTTTAAAGTAAACCAAATTCGCCTACTGGTCTTTTTATTTATTCGGATATCATATTTATTTATTCGGATATCATTTATTCGGACTTCATAAAGGAAATTTCGAAAGAGAACTTTTCACTTTAGAAAATAAGAAAATGTTTGTCATTATATAAGCAAAAGGTTATTATTAAGAATTTCTGGTATGAATTTGGAATTTCTGTATTTTAAAAAGGCCAAATGGGCAACCCTACAATAGATTGTTATTTTTTAGCATTACACATGAACTTCATAACGTATCGCTTTTACTTGACATTTTTTGAAGGAAGATATTTTGCTTTTTACGTCTTGTTTTAGATCTACTGAAATCTGATTGTTTTTTCATTTCTTTTAAATATTTTAAACAGAAATTTGAGCAAAAAGATACTTTTGCTCAAAATTTTCAAATACTTTTAATATTTAAAATACTTTTAATAATAAATTAGTATAATAAAATACTTTTCAAAAGATTACCTTTTTAAGTTTATATATTAAAGCTTTGATTAGAGTAATGTTGAACACTGTGTGATTTACAATATAATTCCCTGAAGTAAAAGGATTTTAAAATAATATAAATTTAAAACCTTTTAATTCCTTATAGATTGAAACGTTATATGTATAAAGAGTTCAAGTTATAATTTTCAGGATCACAAACATGCTTAAGCATTAATTTTCGAGCCTGATTAATAAGCAATATGATAGTGATAACGAACGTGATTAATCTACACTAGTTCAATAGATTGCCTGAATGTTATTAAGGATTTATCTGTCACTGCTCTAATTATCTAACGAGAAAATTCCCTACATTGTCCGATGCTGTTTTAAGCATATTAGATTAGACATTATCTTAAAGCTGTTTCGTACCAAGAGTATAGATGTCACATATTTGGTTGTGTTAATATTAATTCCTCTTAAAATAAGATTCTTGTAAGACAATGTACAAATCTGAAACGCATGTTACATGTAGAGGTATATATTTTATGTCTAAATTTAGTACACGTGGTATATTTTATCTAAGACTGTGTGATGGGAACGGAGTACTGTGAAATTTTAAAATTTAACAGTTTGCAAATAAATCAGTTATGATATTCACAAGATCATTTTTATAAAAGAGGATAGGATTTTACATATCGAAAGGATTTAAAAATCTAGGCACAAGCGGACAGACTCTCACAACTAAATTTTAGTCGTTATTTTTCGTCTTTTTTTTTGTGAGAAATCTAATAAAATTTAAACGAAGAAAACTAATAAAAATTCGTGGTGAGAGACAGCTCGCTGGCAGCTAGGTTTTTACACCCCTGCATATGAGGTACGACAATTGTATGTATAAAAAATAATATTGCAAAAAATGTATATTTTAATATGAATATTTAAAAAAATTTTCATTTTATCTTTCCTAAAAAGGTTTCGTGCCTTAACACTGACCCCACTCATACAAACACATATTCTAGAAATAAAAACATTTTTTTTAATGGGAAATTTTTGGCTTACAATACTGAGAAAAAAAGTCTTCTAGTTCTGGTGAATTCTATACTGATTTAGTAAAATTTGCATACCCAGTTTTCTAGCATAGTTATTGTTAAGTCCTTGATTTTATTTCTGTATTACGAGAAAACAATTTCTTCGTTCAGGATAAGTTAAAAGTCGTATCATCACATGCATTATCCAGGGCAGAAGTTTGACTCTGTAAATTAATGAGGGTATTTCAAGAAGGCTTTATACTAATCATTCTTTATAATACCACTATTTGGAAGCATTAATATTCACGGTTGATTTTTACAGCCTTTGCAATAGCCATAAAAATATAATTTGGAAATCTTGGTATTCCAAATGAAGATTAACCCGTTCGGGACCATGGGTGCATATATGAACCTTCAAAAAGTGCTTAAAACTCTTGAGTTCATACCAGTAAAAAAGGAAAGTAAAATTGATTCTATTACGGCAAATTCGTGATTTATAAAGTTAAGTCAAATAATTATCAAAGAGTGGTACACATAGCTGCCAGCATCTTACGCTTATTTTGCTGTACCACAAAAATTTCATAGTAAATTTTACCTTTTTAGATCGCAGTAATCTGCCGATTAAATAAGGTAAAAATTTCTATTAAATTTTTGTGATACAGAATGCGGAAGTGTTAGCAGCTATATTGGTAACAAACGAATAAAATTCGTGATAAAGATGCCGGTCCAGAACGGGTTAATGGGATAATTGGTTAAGCCCTCCAGTATGGTATTTATTTAACGATATTTTAATGTTTAATACCAGTATTTTCGTATGTTATTCTCCAAGTTATTTAATCTAGGATATCTGCCTTTGGACAAGGAACGATTATGATTAATAAATTGTGGTACTTAAAAATAAAAGCACGTACTTATCCTACAACGTCTGCACATTGTCAAACAATTCTATATTTAAGTACTGTTGCCAGTGGGCTACTTTTAAAAAAAATCAGATTTCTTGATTGGAACCACTTTTTTGAAAATCGCCATATTTAATGACATTAATTAAGGCGAAATTTACAGTGCTCAGCAAAAGTTTAGACAATGATCGATTATGCTTCTGTTCTGAGAAGTATGTAACGAATTGTTGTAATTCAACTGTCATATATTACTGGGGACTTATCTTTCATACACAAACAATAAATTATAATTTATACACTTTACATAATATATAATGACAAAAAAACAAATTTAACATTGTTGCAAAAGTATAGACAATCTGCCTGTTAACAGAAAAATATCCATAAATTAAAATCGAACTGCACCTACATTGTCTGCTATTAATGCAAAAATGTGACTTTCCATCGAAGAAACTAAATCCTGCATCACTTGAGGTCTATTTCGTGCAAAACACGTTCAACATCTGATCGAAGTTCATTTACAGAGGCGTATTGTTAAAAAAAAGCATAAACCGTATGAGATATGATGCCACAAAAGTTTTCGATAGGGTTCAGATCAGGGCTACACGCGGGCCAGTCGAAAATAGTAATATTTTGAGAGTTAAACCAATATTTTGATGTGTATGCAACATGAATAGACGCATTATATTGCACAAATACGTACTTTGGAAGAGATAAAAGTTCACCAAATGGCTGTAAATTGTTTTCCAATGTATGTATGTAGTCTTACGCAGCTTGGAGACCATTGAGAAACTCCAGAGATACTTGAGAATTAAAACAAAGTGAGGCCCAAGTTATCAATCCTTTCGAGGGCAAAGGATACATAATTTTAATTCCAGAAATTGCAAGAATATTTAATTAAAATTTTCTTTTTATAATATACGTGAAATTAAGCAATTTTTGTATTTTCTAATAACTTCGTTTATAAATTCTGGTATCAGTCCATTATTTGCACAGTTTATAAAAAGAATTACTCCGCGACAGGAAAGGGGTCAATTTGTTGTGAGATTTCAAGGCTGGTTGTTTTATCATTTTCATTTAAACTAATCTACATTTTTCTTTAATGCATCTACGAAATTATCCGCTGACACAGAAAGATGTGACTCAATTTTAATGCGATTAGCAGTCATCATTTGTCTAGGTGCCAGTTTATGGATCCTTCTATAATCTCGTTTTTTGGCCACACGGGTCCTTCCAGATCTATGCTTTGCTTTGAAAGAGTAACCCTTAGATAGTACTTAATAGACAGACTTCTTTGGCCGATTCAAAGTAGCTGAAATTTCTGCAACAGTCTTCCCTTTCGTTTTCAGATTCCATGCTTTAATTACTTCATCTGACTGAAAATTTCTTGCTCGCGGCAGCTTCACTAACAGATGCTATCGCGAGGTGCACTTACATACTTCATGCATGTGACGTCATAAGTTTGAAATATGCGTTTTTCCGTGAACAATTGCCAAAAAATCACAAAAGTGTCTAAACTTTTGCAATATGCAAATTTCACTTTTTTCAGTTAAATTAAATAATATCCTACATTAAAACCGTTATTTCTGTCCTAAAACGTTTAAAATATATTTAAAAATAAGTACAGTCATTTGTATAAACCAAGTGTTCGTATTTTTTATTTAAAGGTTAAAAATCACCAGTGTCTAAACTTTTGCTGAGCAGTGTATAATTAAGGCTGTAATTTTATCGTTTCAGAAAAGTGTGCGAATCAAGAAATCTGAATTTAAAAGAAGTAGCCAACTGGTAACACTGTTTTCGTATTTGATAGTTTGAGATGGTACTAACGATATGTAACGTTCCATGGTATCAATGACTACGTATTTTTTTATTAGCACTGTGTTTTTAAAATTCTTCTTCTTCTTGCATGATTGCGGAAAATCTACGATTAAATAAGGCGAAGTAGAAAAATAGTGTTATATACAATATTTGAAATTCTTTGTATCTAAGATTTTCCATTACACATAGGGTGTGTACGTGTTTTTATTTTTATGTAGGAAAATACAAGAATTGTTTTCGCCCATTGTCTAAGGTGGCTAAGCTTTCTTCTTTTTAGCTCAAAGTGAGAGGGGCGTCCCTGATGGGAATCTAGGGGAGCCCTTATATAATTTTAACTACATTATTGTACAATTAATTAATATTTTTAATACAAATTTCATCTTATTGAATCTTTGAAAAGCAGGGTAGGTGGAATTTATTTTTAACCCCTTGAGAGGCGGAGGGATATATTATATCCCACCTAATTTTCATTCAGATTTCCAGCAGAAACATTTAAATAAGTTTTACTTTTATAACTTTGGTTAAAAAAGCTCAAAAATTGCATTTCTTTATTTTGCAATAATTTTTTTCCATTTTTCCGGTGAGAATTCAAAATTACAGAAACACAATTGCTTGCCCCTCAAAGGGTTAAATAAATGTGGCACGATGGTCAAGGCCAGATTACAAACGGAGCAATCTTTAACCAGTAAAATTGAATAGAAACTTTTGCTTTTTTCTGACAGAAATTCCACATTAATGAGACGTTTTTGTAAAGCAAAAATTTCTATTAATTAAATTGACAATGCTCTATTTACGTCCAACGCCAACTACCGCAATTTCCGGAGTATAATCAGCAGATCAACCGATCATGTTTGAACCCAGAATTTTTAATAATAGTAGTGATTTCTCAAAACACTAATCTTTGATATACAGTTTGACAACATTTGCAACAGAAATATACTACAAAAATTATTTTATTTTTATATAGTGGTGCGAATCCAATAGAAAAACAGTCGCTTGTGCCAGCCCTGACAGAAAGCCGTTCAACAACAAAAAATATAAATTTAAAGATATGACAAATGTAACAGCATAAATACATTGTACGGCAATTTCCGGCGTATTATCCGCGGATCAACCAATCATGTTCGGACCCAGAATTTTTAATAATAATAGTGAATTCAAATATTTACCGCGATTTAAGAAGTTACACTTCATAAAACAATTTTTCTTGGTCCAAACATTGTTGTTTGATCCGCGGGTTATGCAAATGTTCACCCGTAAAAATGAATGCAAAATTTGCTTTTTTCCTGACAGACATTTTGCATTAATAAGATTTTTTGTAAGGCGAAATTTTATATTAATTAAATTGACAATGCTCTAATTGTATCTAACGCCAACTGCCGTAATTTCCAGTGTATAATCCGCGGATCAACGAATCATGTTTGGACTCAGAATTTTTATTTAATAATTGAAGTCAAATATTTACCGCGATTTAAGATGGTACATTTTATGAAATATAATTTCTGGGTACAAATAACATCGGCATTTTTTAAAAACAAATGTCTAGTATTCGGGAAAAAGTAGTTAGCGTTAAACATTATTTAACTCTTCTGTGTATTTTTAAGCAGTGTTGCCAGATGGGCTACTTTTTAAAAAATCAGATTCTTGATTGGCACCACTTTTTTGAAATGGTAAAATGTGCCTTATTTTATGACATATTAATTAAGGCAAAAACAAAGTTAATTTTACCGTTTCAAAAAAGTGGTGCCAATCAAGAAATGTAAATTTTAAAAAAGTAGCCCACTGGCAACACTGTTTTTAAGAGATTATCTAAGTATAAGTAAATAAATAATTCTTACCTGCGAACCATAGAAGAAAGGCGATGAGTAATCCTTCTTTGACTTCTATTCTTAAGAAATGGCAGTATTTAGAGAACATATTTTATAAGGATTTCATATGGACTTACATTCAGAAATTCGGATGGAATGTGCTCATCCAGAAGTACTAAAATAACATTATGTAATTTTTCAGACATTATGAGTAAAAAAACATAAATTTCACAGAATATATTTAATTTATATTTAAATGACAATATTAAAACATATACTAAATAACAAACTAAACTCGTAATTAAAAATTCATCTTACTATTCATTGGAATGTGATTTAGGAAATACTCGCCTTATAATTTGAGTCAAACTTTAAAAAATACAATAAACAAAAATTAAACCTTTTTGATATGATAATTAGCCGAATACAATTAAAACCAACATCCGTCCTATCTCCAATATGGTGAAGCTCTATGCAGTGTTGCCAGATGGGCTACTTTTTTAAAATTCAGATTCTTGAATAGCACCACTTTTTTGAAATGGTAAAGTGTGCCTTATTTAATGACATATTATTTAAGGCGAAAACAAAAGTAATTTTACTCTTTCAAAAATGTGGTGGCAATCGAGGAATCTGAATTTTAAAAAAAGTAGCCCACTGGCAACACTGGCTCTATGACACATTTTCTTGTAACACAGCTTTAAAATCCAACAACAAGTCTTAACATAATTATTAGCATCTGTACATTAATCGCACCATTTTTCCGCTATTATAAGCTTATCAATACTGATCTTTTGTGAGAGAAAAAAGTTTTATCCATTTTAATTAAAAAAAAATTCTTAAAAACTGCTGCACCGAACTTTTATGCCCTTTACACATAATTTAAAGATACTAAAGACACATAATTCGGAATTTTCGTATAATTTTCCGTTAATAAAAACTGTGTGAAATAACCATAATGAAATTTAAAAAATAAAAATAACATCTTATTAATATCTTATATTTATACGAAAATAGCCATTTTTTTCTCCAAAATTCCTCATGTCGTCGGTTTCGTGTCAAATTATCCAACGTGAAAACAGTGGACTACTTTCCTTAAATTCGCATTTCTTCATTGGCACCACTTTTCTGAAATAGTAAAATTTCCTTTGTTTTCGTCTTAATTAATATGCCATTAAATAAGTTAAATAAGGCGAATTTCTCTATTTCAAAAAAAGTGGCTCAAATCAAGAAATCTGAATTTAAAAAAAGTAGACCACTGTTTCTTAAATAAATATATAGAAATGCCTAATTCATCTTTAAAAGTTAAAGGTAAACTTACACTATGTGCAAAAATACTTAAAAGATGACACAGTATTTTAAAAATGTTAAATTATTTTAATACCTTAGAACTTTCAACTACAAAAAACAGTCTTCTTCAGAGGAATATAAAAAATACAACAGTTTTGGTAAAAGGTCCTAAATTTATGTTTAAGAATAAAGTAAACACCAAAAACATAATAGCAGATTGTGAAAAAGTTACCCTGTCAATGCGTTCTGTATAATAATGTGCAAGCATTCGTTACCAAATCAAGTATTAAAAATAAAAATAATATGACAATTAATCGACTTAAAGCAGATCAAGATATTATTATTATACAGACAGACAAAACAAATACAATCGCAATAATGAACCGTATGGATTATATCGCAAAAATGGAAACGTGAATCGCAGATATGGAATGCACACCACATAACAAGGATCCGAACAACCAAATCCAGAGTAAAACTGAAGTTTTAATCAATAGAGGATGTTGGCCACCAATAATGAAAAGCAAATGGAGAGTAAATAACACCGCCACCACTCCAAGACTATTTGGGAGACTAAAGGACCAGACAAATAATTGTCCTTAAGGCCGATAGTTGCAAAATTGCCCAACGTATTTCCTTGAAAAAGCATTTGTTCCTTTTCTGAACCTTTTCCTACCACTGTCTAACCATAGTTTATCGTCGACCCCTGATTTCATTAACCGGATTAAGGATTTGAAGCTCAATAAAGAGAGCGTTTTAGCAAGTTTTGACATAATTTCACTTTTCCCATCAATCGATGTTGACGAAGTAAAATTACACATTAATAACTTTAATGATAACGAGCCATCATTAAACTCAGAAATAAAGACCACCGTAAAATTTGGACTTAACCTAGTAACTCGAAATAATATTTTCATGTTTAATAAGAAGATTTATTAACAGACTAAAGGAGCACCAATGGGTTCCCCCATGTCAAGTATTTTAGCCGAATTCAAATTACGTCCATTTGAAGAAAGAATTTTAACAAACAGCGTTTTAACTCTGTCAGTATGGTATCGTTATGTAGACAACATTTTCATAGTATGGGATAACGGTTTAACTGAACTGTATGCATTTCTTATCAGAATAAATAATATGGACCATAACATAAAATTTACCATCGAAATAGAAAATAATAACCATCTGTCATTTCTTGACGTAATGCTAATTTAAAAAAAATTATCAAACTTAAACAGCACCAAAAATATAATAGCAGATTGTGAAAAAGTTACCCTGTCAATAGACCCAGAGAAAAGAGATGTTGCGAGAAGTGTTATGTATAATAATGTGCAAGCATTCGTTACCAAATCAAGTATTAAAAATAAAAATAATATGGTAATTAATCGACTTAAAGCAGATCAAGATATTATTATTATACAGACAGACAAAACAAATAAAATCACAATAATGAACCGTATGGATTATATCGCAAAAATGGAAACGTGCATCGCAGATATGGAATGCACACCACATAACAAGGATCCGAACAACCAAATCCAGAGTAAAACTGAAGCTTTAATCAATAGAGGATGTTGGCCACCAATAATGAAAAGCAAATGGAGAGTAAATAACACCGCCACCACTCCAAGACTATTTGGGAGACTAAAGGACCAGACAAATAATTGTCCTTAAGGCCGATAGTTGCAAAATTGCCCAACGTATTTCCTTGAAAAAGCATTTGTTCCTTTTCTGAACCTTTTCCTACCACTGTCTAACCATAGTTTATCGTCGACCCCTGATTTCATTAACCGGATTAAGGATTTGAAGCTCAATAAAGAGAAAGTTTTAGAAAGTTTTGAGATAATTTCACTTTTCCCATCAATCGATGTTGACGAAGTAAAATTACACATTAATAACTTTAATGATAACGAGCCATCATTAAACTCAGAAATGAAGACCACCGTAAAATTTGGACTTAACCTAGTAACTGGAAATAATATTTTCATGTTTAATAAGAAGCTTTATTAACAGACTAAAGGAGCACCAATGGGTTCCCCATGTCAAGTATTTTAGTCGAATTCAAATTACGTCCATTTGAAGAAAGAATTTTAACAAACAGCGTTTTAAACTCTGTCAGTATGGTATCGTTATGTAGACAACATTTTCATAGTATGGGAACAAGGTTTAGCTGAACTGCATGCATTTCTTATCAGAATAAATAATATGGACCATAACATAAAATTTACCATCGAAATAGAAAATAATAACCAGCTGTCATTTCTTGACGTAATGCTAATTAAAAAAAAAAATTATCAAACTTAAACAGCACCATTCCTTTTGAAAGTACATCACCTTTTAACTACAAACTTGCTCTGTTCAACTTTTATATAAGACGAGCGTTTGGTGTTTTCTCTATTAATCACCTTGAAAATGAATTAAATACCATTAGAAACATTGCAGTTGAGAATGGTTTCCCAATACGAATTATTGATAAGCTAATCAACTCGCAGAAGAACCATATAAAAATACAAAAAACTCCACGGAGTAATATGAGATATTGCAAAATGAAGTATATACCAGGAGTTTTCGAAAAACTCAGACATGCACTTTTTCGCTTTGGCGTAAACTTGGTCGCCACTCCTCCTGCAAAACTGAAAGATCTGATTAGTGCCAAAGTGGACCCGATCCCGAGGAATGAAGTTTCTGGGGTATATGTAATTCCACTGAAAACAGAAGATATTTATCTCGAATACATAGGCAATACTTCGCGTAATCTTAAAGTTCGTATTAAAGAACATTTGAAAGATGTAAAGAATAACCGACCTACAACAGCCCTATCAAGACTTAACCAGAAGCAGAATGTACAAGTTAATTTCGAAAACGCAAAAAGTATATATCCGTCAAAGAATTATCATGATTTAATTATCCGCGAATCAATAGCAATTATTACTAAAGAAAATACTGCTTGTAATGACGTTTTATCCTACAACATACCCAGAATTTGGCTCAGTTTACATAAAGAATGATAAAAAAGAGTAATTTTCCACTTCCCTATATCCATGTTTTATTTTCCCAATGTTTCCGGATCTATACATTAACTTCCACTTTCACTCCTTTCGTCACCATCTACGTGAATTTTGAAAATTAGGCGTCAATAACTGTTGTACTTCTTATATTCCTCTGAAGAAGACTATGTTTTTTATAGTTGAAAGTTCTAAGGTATTAAAATAATTTAACATTTTAAAAATACTGAATCATCTTTTAAGTAATTTTGCACATAGTGTAAGTTTAAGTTTAGCCCACTGTTTTCACATTGGATAGTCTGACAGGATACCGACGATGTGTGCCCGTTATATATAAATTATGGAATTGTGTAATGGGTATAACCTGGGGTGTAATATTTAGGCGCCAGCGGACAATCTCTCACCACTAAATTTCAGTCGCTATTTTTCGTCTAATTTTTTGTAAGAATGCTAGTACAATTTAACCCCTTGAAGGCGGTGATGCCGTCACGGCATCACATAATTTTAATCCTTAATTGCCACATTGGCACCGGAATTTTATAGCGAAAATTTCACCTTTAGTAAGTATGCGAAAATACGCTTTTACTTATTTACAAATAAATTCTCTTGTAAGTACTGGTTTTAGTAAATTATTTCAACATTTTATGAATACAAGTACCTTGCCCCTGAAAGGCTTAAACGAAGAAAACCAATAAAATTTAGTGATGAGAGACTGCTCGCTTGCGCTTAGATTTGTACACCCCTTGTTATAACTATAGCTTCCAATATCTTGCGTTTTCTTTGTACCACAGAAATTTTATAGTATATTTTACTTTTTTAAATCGTCGTAATCTGCCGATTAAATAAGGTAAAAATTTCTGGTAAATTTTTGTGGTGCAGAAAAGCGGAAGAGTTGGCAGCTACGGTATAATCAGTGGCGGCTCTTGACAGATGTTTTTTGGGACACTAAATGTATGGCTACCAAATTCATTCTTTCCTTACAATTATTTTAAAAAATAAATTCTTGACTTTTTGTAATGACAGGACGTAAAATAGACAACTATTTCTTCTAAAAAATAGTGGTTGGAGAATATTAAATTTGGCAACGATGCATTTAGTGTCCCTAAAAAAGTCAGGCACGAGGAGCCACTTGGTATAACATATAAATATTTACAAATAAACGTTTAAAAATGCATAAAAACTTTAGAAGGTGGAGTTTGGGATGGAGCTACTCGAATTCGAGGTCTGGATGTTGCCAGTTTGACCATTGTGTATTCCGAAATTTCGCATTCATACAGAAATTCTGAAAGAAGATTATTGTCTTCTGTTTATTAAGAAATGTCCGTCATTCAATAAAGCAAAATCCAGGAACACTAATTTGGAGTCTTTTTCGAATAAAGTCAGTCGCCGTGACGTATAGTAGAGTATTTGACCCCCAAAACCTGGCCAAAAATGCAAAAATTAAATTTTGCCCAACAATTCTATAAAGTCATTTTTTAATAGCTGAGTAATTGATGCATCTATCTATGTCTATTTCACAAGCACGCGTCATATCCTGCGGTTCCTAGCTTCAGTTAAAGAGGAAGTTTGTTTGAGCGAATACGTGCTCAACTTTCTAATTATGCTTAACTGTGTTAAAATGTATATTTTGAGACTTTACGGATTTTTGAACTCAGTAGTTTTATTTTTAATTTAATAAAAAAAGAATTAAAATTAGAAATGTGTTCTTTTTAAGCCTTATTTGATCTAATTTAGATACACTGATTTATAGATATATCGATTTTTAAAGGTACCCCAGGGTTTACCGAACCATTTTTGAGGTAGAGTCATATTGCTTCTTTTGGGTAGTTCGGATAGTTCGTTCCGATTTTGAAGGAAAATTGAAATGCACAATATTTAAATTTTAGTATACATATAATATAATAAATTATAAAGGTGCTATTCTGTTATAGAACTTTCTTTCATTTTTTCAGAAATCTCATAATGCGTTATTTCCCAAACATTTGTGATTTGATGGCAAAATACTTATCGAGATGCTTTTTTATGTCATTCAAAGAGTAAAATGTTTTGGCGAAGAGAATTTTTGAGAAAAAGAAACAAAGCGTAATCGGGCGAAACGATGTCCGGAGACTAGGGATGGACGGTCAGAATATCTCTAAAGAATGCAAGGAGTTTGTTTCTGAGATCGAAACTTTGTCCCAAAAGCAGTGCTGCCTAACCTGACTGATTTTTTTAATTAGGCATTCCGAATTCTCACCAGAAACGTTTTAACAGTTTTTTTTGTTTGACAAAATGATAGATTTTCCATAAAACAAATAAAATAAAATTACTACTTAAATTTTTATGGTTTGAATTAGAAATTCCCATAAAAAAATCCGCCATAGCGGCAACGCTGCCCAAAAGTTTGCTTCACAACTCATGTGATATTTTTAAATTCATCTCGTAACAGTTTTTGATGATAAAAATCTTTCACACATACTTTGACAGCATCTGCAAAATACAGCATGTTCTATAAAACATAATTTTTAAAAAGGTGGTACGAATAGAACATAAAAATTTTTAGCAATGGGCACGAATTGGCACTAACTTTCTGGACAATCCAATAGTTTTGAAGTCTATGTTTAAAAAAAAATCTCCTGTCTATTGTTTCCATTTTTAAATATAAATTGTTTTCATAATCTCTTAATGACACTCAAAAACCTGAATGTCTAGCCCCTTAATGGGCTGTGTTTTTTACTCAGATTGTTTGATTCCCACCAGTTTTATAAAATTGTGTGTTTGGCTTTAGTATTTGAACATTTGAGCAGTTTTACTCTCATTAAATAAAAGGAATTTTTTTTTTTTTTTTAAATGGGTGCCAATGAGCAATTTGAATTTTTAATCCGTAATGCAACCGTAAAGGGGTTCAACTTTAGAGACTCAACTTTGCTAAATAATAAATGCAAATAATATATATATATTAATACATTTGTTTATATAAATAATTAAAAGTTTACATGTAGTAAATTTAACTACAGTTAATTTAAAATAACACATCTCTATCAACAGTTACTTTCCTCTTATAAACTGTAAAAAGTTAAATAAACTTCGTATTATATATAATTATATTTCAATTAAATAAACGCTTTTATATGCATATAACATTAATTAAATGAATTTACTAATAGTAAGTCAACAGCTGTGATTTTAACTGTACATAAAATACATGAAGAATAATTTTGGCTAGGATTTTACTTCAAATTCTCCACTGTGCGAGGGAGTGTTAACAGTAGTACTTAGGTTTAAATAGATACAAGTTGAGATATAACCCTGTATATTATAGTTACAAAACTCTTTCTGTTACATGCAAACATATCAGAAGCTAGACTAACTGAGGATATAAAAGAAGCATGTTGTCATTCGCTCTTTAGCTAAAGAATATTTCGATTTAGAGATTGCCACATACTGGAAACTCTCCCAGTAACTTGCCTTTAATGTAAGGAGAGAACTGAAAACTGTCAGATTGCATGTGGCAATTGTTTAATGCAGGAAACAACATTCTCAGCAATTTGAAATCATCAAAACACCAGAATTCGTTAGTCAAGTAGATGAAAATCCTACAAAATCTATTAGAGTACCCGCTAGGAAAATGCAGTTTTATGAGGCCACATAATGTGTTGATGATGTTACGTTCATGGGAACCTTCGTTAGAGGTCGCAAGGAGAATATAGTTTTTACCCGAGATAACCAGGGAGAACTGCCTGACCAGAGACAAGCACCTCCTTAACAAGCAGAAAGATCAAGAGGAGACAGGAATGCTCTTGTTTCTTTCCAATGAAAAAAACTTTGCCCAGTTCAAGAAATTGAGCTGCAAAAAAATCGGTGATTGTGTAAAATCCCCGAATCGGTTCCAACAGACACGTGCAAAAATTTTCCACCTTCAGTGATGATATGGGGGTGCCCTGAGAAGAGAAGACGATCTGATGCATCCACATTTCATTCTTCAAGGTGCCAGAGTCAAAACCATTGCTTAAGCGCCCTTGCGAGGTCTTAAAGCAATAAATTTCGTCTGTAACACGTGGGAGGCCGTGTGTTTTTAAAAAGACTTTGTACTATCCCATACGGCCGAAACAAACCAAAAATGGATGGCTAAAGCATTCATGACGATGTCATTCTCAACTTATTGGCCCTCAAGCTCCCAGATATTAACCGAATGGCCTATTACGTATGTGGCGTAGGGACTCCAATAGTCATCCACACAGCGATGTTGCGGCCCTCAAGGCAGCCATTGTGTATGCAGTGGCAAATGTTCCCAACACTCATCTGATCATTACCTGCAATCAGTTTTGACAGCCTGCAGAGGCGGTTATTGCGGTTGACAGTGGTTTCAAGGAATGATGTCATCCAGTATGTATGTGGTCACTTTTACAGTGCGCTAAATAATTGCTCTATCTCTTGTGTATATTCCTGTTTGAAAGCAAGCATTGATTTGTTCTCAAACACCTGACAAACCCTGTAAAAGGAGCATCATTCTCGAATCTGTCGTACTGCTTTGATATAAAAATGTATCTTGATGTCAGAGAAAACAATAGATAAGAATATTTTTGCCAGTGCAACAAACAACTTTCTTTGGTATCGAAATGTAATGGCAGTTATCATAATCAGTTTTATTCTAAGAATTATGTTACTATCATGGTACTACAGTGCTCAGCAAAAGTTTAGACAATGATCGATTATGCTTCTGTGCTGAGAAGTATGTAACGAATTGTTGTAACTCAACTGTCATATATTACTGGGGACTTATCTTTCATACACAAACAATAAATTTTAATTTATACACATTACATAATATATAATGACAAAAAACAAATTTAACATTGTTGCAAAAGTATAGACAACCTGTCTGTTAACAGAAAAATATCCATAAATTAAAATCGAACCGCACCTACATTGTCTGCTATTAATGCAAAAATGTGACTTTCCATCTAATAAACTAAATCCTGCATCACTTGGGGGTCTATTTTGTGCCAAACACGTTCAACATCTGATCGAAGTACATTTACAGAGGAGTATTGTTAAAAAATGGCATAAACCGTATGAGATATGATGCCACAAAAGTTTTCGATTGGGTTCAGATCAGGGCTACACGCGGGCCATTCGAAAATAGTAATATTTTGAGAGTTAAACCAATTTTTTGATTTGTATGCAACATGAATAGACGCATTATCTTGCTCAAATACATACTTTGGAAGAGATAAAAGTTCACCAAATGGCTGTAAATTGTTTTCCAATGTATGTATGTAGTCTTACGCAGCTTGGCGACCATTGAGAAACTCCAGAGATACTTGAGAATTAAAACAAAGTGAGACCCAAGTCATCAACCCTTTCGAGGGCAAAGGGCACATAATTTTAATTCCAGGAATGGCAAGAATATTTAATTAAAATTTTCCTTTTATAATATACGTGATTATAAGCAATTTCACATTTTCTAATAACTTCGTTTATAAATTCTGGTATCAGTCCATTATTTCCACAGTTTATAAAAAGAATTACTCCGCGACAGGAAAGGGGTCAATTTGTTGTGAGATTTCAAGGCTGGTTGATTTATCATTTTCATGTAAACTAATGTACATTTTCCTTTAATGCATCTACGAAATTATCCGCTGACACAGAAAGCTCTGACTCACTTTTAATGCTATTAGCAGTCATCATTTGTCTATATGCCAGTTTATCGATCCTTCTTTAATCTCGTTTTCTGGCCACACGGGTCCTTTCGGGACTATGTTTTGCTTTGAAAGAGTCACCCTTAGATAGTACTTAATAGACAGACTTCTTTGGCCGATTCAAAGTAGCTGAAATTTCTGCAACAGTCTTCTCTTTCGATTTCAACTTCCATGCTTTAATTACTTAGCCTGACTGAAAATTTCTTGCTCGCGGCATCTGCACTAACAGATGCTATCGCGTGGTGCACTTACATACTTCATGCATGTGACGTCATAAGTTTGAAATATGCGTTTTTCCGTGAACAATTGCCAAAAAATCACAAAAGTGTCTAAACTTTTGCAATATGCAAATTTCACTTTTTTCAGATAAATTAAATAATATCCTACCTTAAAACCGTTATTTCTGTCCTGAAACGTTTAAAATATATTTAAAAATAAGTACAGTCATTTGTATAACCCAAGTGGTCGTATTTTTTATTTAAAGGTTAAAAATCACCAGTGTCTAAACTTTTGTTGAGCAGTGTATTAATAAAGAGGAACTGACATAGCCTTAACCCTTTAGTGGGTGTTGTCCACCGAAAAGGACACCTAATTTTAGTTCCAAAACTGACAAACAGCACCAAGAAAATTCAAATAAAATTTTCATTTTATAATGTACGGAAAAGTAAGCAAGTTTTTATTCTCTAATAAATTCGTTTGTGAATTCTGGTGGCAGTCCATAATTTCATAATTTTATAAACAGACTTACTCCGCACCGGAAAGGGTTAAAATAGTCAAGCTTCAACTGTAACCACTTTTACACGGTTTGGTTACCGCCAGATCAAACTTCCACCAGTAAATTTAACACTAGAACGCCCGGAAGGAGTCGATTCGACTCTGACCATATGATTAAATGTCAATTGGAACCAGAAATTCTTTCACAAAATAAGCTAATTTTTAAAAGCGCAGATTTACGTTAATTAAATCAGTCAAATAATCTTAATTAAAAATTCTGGAGTAAAATTTTCGGTCGTTCTAGTGTTAAATAGAAATATATTCCTTTTACTTCAGCTACTTTCGAGCGCAAATTTTCAGTCATAAGTAATCATAAATACAGATATTACATTTTACTGGTGTGAATTTAATTTGGCAGTTGTCAGGCCCGGTATTTCAGCCATATTTTGACAACCGAGACACCCCCATGTCATTGTCAGTAAAAATAATTATAATACTTGGTCAAACTGCCACCAGTAAAAACAAGTTTAAATTTTCTGAGCGAAATTGTTTTTGAAAATGCCGCTAAAAAAGGAACATTTTATATTTAAAATTTACTGGTGGAAGTTTGGTTGCTTGGTTATCAGAAACATTTTATCCGATGTAAAAAAAAAAAAAAAAAAAAATCACCCGTCATATTGTGACAACCACCTCAGTTCCTTCACTCGCAACTGTTAGAAAATACATTATACAGGGTGTCCGGTCTCAACGGTGTCCAATGGTTAATTCCTGAACCGTTAGTCATAGACATATAGTTCCAATTACAAAAATGTTTTAAATCAGGTAAAGAAATATTTCAAAAGCGATTTGGGTCAATAAAAACAGTTCTTAAAAAATTACGAAATTTAAATTTTTATACGGTCCCCCGTCCTATAAGTTATATTTAGTGAAATTTTCCTTTTACACTGACAAGTAATACAAAAAATGCCCCGTTATTCTACGATTAAAATTGACCGAGTAATAGCTGTTTAAAGTTGGAGCATATTTTTTGCTGCAAATTGGGGGTCATTCACAAATTTAATCGAAATATAATTTCGTCAGATATAAAAAATGTTTGGATGTAAAATTAACATTGCAATATAAATTTGAAATCTTTAATCATTCTGGCATATTAATGGAAAATATACAATTTGTAATAAACATTTAAGAAGAAAGAAGAAACAGAATTTTTTTTAAATAAAATTATTCTTAATTAACAACCGCAATTCTTTACAAAATGATACGTATATTATTAGATTGCACAAGCCTGCAAAAGTTGGGTTATGTCATGTTTTTTAGCTTTTGCTAATTGTTTCTTATATATTCTATGCCGCTGAATCCGAAATTGACCTTCATTTTTAACTATCATATCAGGATTTTTCGCAAATTGCAAATTTCAAAGTTAAGAAGTTAAATGTTAAAATTGAATTTCCTCCCCATCTCATCGGACCACTCAGCTGTTTAGCTGTAAGAATCCCAGGATAAGCAAAAATATCGAATACTTTTTTTAATCAAATCAAATAAAATAAAATAAAAAATGTTTTACGTATGTTTTATAGTATGAGATTTTCGCTATCTTTTAATTTACACATTTGCGATTTGCAAAAAAATTCTAACGTGATGGTTAAAAATGTAGGTCATTTTCAGATTCAGTGCTAAAAAGTGCGTAAAAATAAATTATTAAAAGTTAAAAAACACAACCATCTCCTCTACTTTATAGTATTCGACTTTTGTTATTCTTTAAATATGAAAATTTATGATTTGCGAAATATCCTGACATGATGGTTAAAAATTAAGGTAATTTTTGGATTCAGTGCTAAAAAATACATAAAAGTTAAAAAAACCAACAATCGCAGTCTTGTATTATCTAATCTAAAACTTTTTCTTAAACTCCTTGGCAGAAATCTATCCGAAATTTTTTGTGTTATCCTGTAAAATAAGTATAAATGGTAACCACCGAAAATCTTAATAATATTAGATTGTTATCGGATTTGCACCAGTATGTAAAATGCAATCTCTATCGGATATTTAAAAGTGGGTTAAAGTTCGAGTACAAATTTTGAACTGGAAAAACATACATACGATTGTTCAAGTAACATAAAAACTTATAAAAATAAACATAATTTTTGTTAAAAGAAATCATAAGAGAAACAGTCTCAAATCCTGACAAAATAAAACATATGTTATTTTAGCCAATTTGAGACTTAATCATAATACTTGTAGGATTTTTTTTTTCAAAGCGCAGATACACATGAAGTAAGATCTTCGAATACTTTAAACACTTGGTATATGATCCCTCAAAGCCAAGCCGAACCCATTTGTTTTCAGAGTAGAAAAGTGGCATAAGTCATGCATTTTTAAAGTTTCATACCTCGCTCAATTTTAGAGTTGTATGAATGGGACTTTTTTTGTGTTACTTGTCAGTGTAATAGGAAAAAATCACTAAATATAACTTACAGGACCGGGGGACCGTATAAAAATTTAAATTTCATAATTTTTTAAGAAATGTTTTTATTGACCGAAATCACTTTAAAAATGTTTCTTTACCTGATTTAAAACATTTTTGTAATTGGAACTATATATCTATGACTAACGGTTTAGGAATTAGCCATTGGACACCGTTGAGACCGGACACCCTGTATGTCTCCTACTCTTTATTCATAAGTTCATTGTTACTACGGTAAATTAAGAGAAATTAATGTAATTACAGTAATTTAGTGGTTTCATCTTGTTTAATCCCGATTAAATGTAATAAAATAAGGATATTATAGAATAAGCGTTTAGGCCAGTTATGTTCATTTGTTTCTGAGATGATGCCAGAGTTGTATAATTCTGGCGAAATTTTTATACGAGACATCTATAACTCGTAATTTTTGCTCGCAATCACAGATATTTGTGGTTAATTAAGTCGAAGGTTAAAGTTTAGGTAAAATTGATAGATTGGCGGATGCATAGAAGTCAAAAGCATAGCTGCCAACTTTTACGCTTTTTTCTTACCACTAAAATTTTGCAGTAAATATTGTCTTACTTAATCGTCGAAATCTCCCGATTAGACAAGGGGAAAATATCTATTAAATTTTAGTGGTAGGAAAAGAGCGTAAAGGTTGGCAGCTATGCAACAGTACATTTCCTCAATTTGGAACTTTTAAATTTTTTGATATAAAATTGATTTTTAAAATTTAAAAATTATTTATCTAAATAAACCTACAAATTCCACAAAAATAAAATTTGTTGTCAAGATATAGCTATTTTTTTACTTTTTTTTTTTTTTTTTTTTTTTTTTTTTATATATATAATCGGGTATATAAAAAAAAAAAAAAAACTACTGAATTTCAGTGCGTGAAATATGCAGAAAAAATGACTTTTGGGTAAAAAAGTGAGCTGACATTGTGTTTATTTTATTGATAAAAATATCTAGTGAAACAATGAAATATAGTTAACAAAAACCCATAAAGTACAGTAAATACTCAATAATAAAACAATTGTTGTGGTTTTTTAATGTACGAGTGTGCCCCACTGCGCCGGCGTGAACGTGTTAATCTAACAGCAATGGCACATCTGAAGCACTTTGATAGATTGTTATTAGGCATATGAATTTGGAACTACATTTTTGTTAATTTAGCTACATCTGTTACAAATTTGTAGTGACAGAAGTTACAGGGAGCAGATGTTACATTTAACAAAGAAAAAAAATTCTATTTTCTATAGTTTTATAAAAACATGTAAATCTTAAATTTATTTAAATTAAGATAACTTAATTTCATATAATAAAAATAAAACTTCAATTAAAATGAGAAGTTAAATTCGGAAGTTTCAGCTTACTGACCATATGTGGCCAGAACAAATTCAAAATGGCTGTAGCATATCTTTTCTAATATTTTTACCTACAAGTAAGCACAATAACCCTTTCAGGGGCAAGCAATTGAGTTTCTGTAATGCGGAATTCTCACCGGAAATTTGGAAAAATTTTATTTCAAAACAAGGAAAATCAATTTTTTAACACTTTTCCCCCAAAGTTATAAAAGTAAATCTTAATTAATAGTTTCTGGTGCGGAATTTAATTAAACTTTAGTGGGATATAATATATCCCGCCCCTCAAGGGGGTAGTAACGTCTGTACGGGACAATGGAAATCATTTCATTGATAAGAAACGTTACAGTAACCGAAGTTACAATTTCAAAGTACAAAATTTAATCTTAAAATATAATAATAAAATATAAATATTTTAGTGTTTCGGGTGTAACTTGTTCATGGCTGCCAACCTTTACGCTTTCTTTCTACCACTGAAATTTTCTTGTAAATATTGCCTTATTTAATGGTCGAAATCTCACGATTAAACAAGGCGGAAATCTTTTCTAAATTTTAGTGGTAGCAAAAAAGCGTAAAGGTTGACAGCTATGCTAGTTAAAATACTATGTTTTATGATTTCCAGTTAAAAATGTAATTTTAAATATTATTAGCTAAAAACCTAAATTGAAAACTATGCCTTGAGTTATCCGGATAGACTGTTTTGTTAGCCAAGATGAATAAAAATGGATAATTTAAATTAAAAAAATATCTTTTTAAACATTTTTTTTACTGATGAAGTCCTTACTGATTGTTTTAATGGAAAAAAATTAATAAAAAGCGTTATTTCCCATTTTACCCAGAAAAAAAAATATTCAAATTGTGGACATGAAAAGGACATAATTTTTTTTTTGCTTCACCCATCTTTGCCACAAATAGGATTTTTCAAGCATTTTTGTACGCATACTTCTAAATATTTATATGTTGTTCCCATCACACGATTCGAAAATTTATATATATTATACGGGCTTACATAAGAAATTTTTCATAAAAAAGGGTGATTTTCATATATGATATTTTTTTTCCTTTGTTACCTTTATTTCACACAGATTCTATTGGCAGAAAATTTATGCAAAAATTCTGAGTTATGCGTCTTTAAAATCTCTAAATGCTATGTTAATAACATAAAATTCGGTGCAGTAGTATTTAGAAAATTAGCTTTAAGTAAAATAAAAAATCAATTTTATTTCATAAAAACTTAATACTCACACGGTGATAATAATGTGATACTCACAAGGGATATGTAGACAGATCTGGGATAAAGATCAAGAAAATTGATTGAAAGCCATGTTGTCTATTCATATCAAGCTATGCCATTTCAAACCGAAATTTTATCTTTATACATTCATCGAATGCCTCCTCTTAATTAAACCCCTAACTATGTCTTCGATTTTTTGACACAATAAATTAAAAATAAGGACTCGGTACCACTTTTGTTTTACTAAAATGTTTGGCTTCGTACAATCTAAAAAGTTATGCAATCAAACAAACCAAAATTTACAGTTACAATCAAGTAGTATCGAAAAACTTTTAGTATCGAAGATAGACATTTTATGGCGGAGTGGCACTCGGGAAAAACCATCAAGGAGTTAACCGTTTCAGGGGCAGATCAGTTTTATTGCTAAAATGTTGAAATGAATTAATGACACGAGAATTTAAGAACAAATTTATATGGAAATAAGGAAAAGCAATATTTCACATACATAAAAAATCGACATTTTTTAAACTAAAATTCTGAGTCCGTTTTGGCATTTGGGAATTAAAATAAAATTTTTTCATAAATATACCACCGCCCCGAAAGAGTTAAAAAAATTACTATTTAAAATATCTACTTGGAACTTGAGAACTGATTACGACGTATCGGCTGTTGGACCGACTTGCAAAACCCCTGATTTTCCAGAAAATTCGCACATCTGAGAGTCATTGGTTAGCCATAGCTCACAACTATTACCCTTTTTGTACCACAAAACTTTAATAAATTTTCCATTTTTCAATCGCCATAATATGCTGATTATGTAAGGCAAAATTTTCTATGAAATTTTTGTGGTACAAAAAAAGTAAGAGGATGCTGCATCGCTTGGTATATTCTATATGATTTTTTTATCGTTCATGTATTCCTTTTCTGATGCAATATGATTAGCTTTTGTAAATTATATAAACATGCGTTAACCTTTTCAGGGACAAAGCATTTTCAATGTTAAAATTTTGAAATAAATGAATGTCACCGGAATTCATCAACAAATTTATCCTGGAATTGAAAGAGGCTATATTTCACTTGCATATTAAATAGAAAATGTTTACCAAAATTTTGGTGCAACTGTGGCGTTTGGAAATTAATGTTAAATGGTTTCATAAACGTACCACCGCCCCTGAAAGGGTTAAGGAACCTCATACCATACTTGCCAACATTCAACTAAACTTCCGTAAAATGCGAATGAAATTGACCCAGGTTATAAGGTTTACAAACCAGAAAATTTCTTTAATCTATTATTATACATCTAAAGTCATGCTTCTCTAGGAAAAATATTTGAATTAATTTCTTTAGTAAATTTCTGGTTCGAAACGTGTTTAACCTGGGTCAATTTAACTCACATTTTACGGAAGTTTAAGGGAAAGTTGGCAAGTATGTCATACGCATCGTTTCTTTTAATAGAAGGGGATTTAATGCCATATTTTTTTTAAGTAATACTATAGAATAAATATTTTATTTTTATGGATTATGAGAGAAATTTAAGAATACCGATTTTCGGGATTACATGCCTAATTTACTTGCAGCAAGTAATTTTCCATACGTTTTCATTCAGGATCTCATATTATGATGCAGAATTATAGTAAATTCACTATCATAAGGCATGCAGAATTTGACTCCTTGAAATTTTTTTTTCTCATCAATTTTATATATATACATATTTTAAAATCTATACTAGTATTCCAATAGATATCAAAACGAATTCTACATAATATAAAATTATGAAATTCAAAAACTAACTTACCTTTAAATGATCTGTAAATAACGTTTTATAAAGCTTTGCTATTAGTCTTCTACCATCAAACAACATTTTTTTGTATCTGCTGATTTAAAAATCCTTAAAATATATTGCAATATCTCTATCACATTTTAGCACCAGAGAGAACCTGAAAAAAAATAATATCCGATTAAAGAAAATTTTACTAAACCTAGGATTTCATATTATGTAGACCGTTTTTATGCTAAATAATAGAAGAATCAATATAAGAAAAAGTTTTTAAGGACTAATATTATGTAGTAGGAGATCACACTGGTCCATTTTCTGAATACCAGTATTTTTGGAGAAAAAAATTCGTTGTAGGTTTTTAGAACATTTGCAACAGAAATAACCTTCCGAGTAATTTTCTACAAAATATCCATGAGAAATATCAAAATAAATATTTCCTATATAAAAATGGTATTAAAAAAACGAACCGATTGTAAGCCTTGTGCAGTTTATATTTGAACATGTTCCGGCATTTTTAAACACTCTATTTTTCTATAAAATTCTACTTAAATAAAATCAAATACTTCTAGTTTTTTACACAAGTTCATTTCAATATGAAGCTGCTTGTTGCAGGGAGTGTATAGTTTTACCACGGTGTTTTAGCATTATTTTATGCCTGTTTTAACAGCAGAATAATGTCACACATTCTATCATTAAATATGGTAAATACGAATTCAGGGTTCGTACGTGTGCTTGAATTTCATGACTAAGAAATTATTTGGTACCAGTATTTTCTTGTGGAAAATCTGTCCTGAAATAAGGCGAAATTCCGTCCGTTGAAACTAATTTTTTTTTTCTGTAAAGAATTCTGATATAGGGCCTTGAAAATAACGGTATCCGTACGAACCCTGGAATTCTGTGTTTAAAATAAGAAATATATATATATATATATTTTTTTTTTTTTATCTTGAAATATTAAAAATATTGTCTTTATGATATAGTGGTACATACACGTGGAAATCCCAAGAAGTGTACACACCGTGTTAAATATTAGCAAATCTCGTTTCAGTTTTTCCGTTATAAATTCAATAATAATGAATAAACAGAATAGCACAGTGTTGCCGTATCTGGCTGATTTTTTATTGTGGGATTCCAAATTTTCACCAGTAAGCTTAAATAGTTATTATTATTTCATAAGATGATAGACATTCCACAAATAAAATAAAATAAAATTGCTCTTTTAAATTTTCCTATATGAATTCAAACACTAGACAGAAGTCTGTCCATTAGTGATGGCGTCTCACTCGTGTTCTCTGGCCTAGAGAATTTCGATGGTAGCGGCTATACGGATACCTGCACTCAATGGTCTGCCTGATCGCGGACGACTTCTAGTGCTTCCTGTCTCCCGGAGTCGTCGCAGTACAATTGCGATGGTAACTTCAATTAGATGTGGCCCAGCTGGAAAACGAACGGCATGCTTCCGTGCAGCATGCGTCGCGTTTCGTTAGAATTCGCCTTATATAAACACCATCTCGCATTATTCGAAGTCAGTAAAGCACGCAATTCTCACACGGTTCAAAAATTCTAACTCGAAACTCCAGAAAAGCTTTTTTTAACCTCTTAACTGATTTGCTCGAATGCCGTTCGGGAAAAAAGAGTTTGCTATCTTTGAAACAAAAAGCTTTTGGATACCACTTAATTTTAACTGTAATCTTTGGTTTGTTAAGTGGCATAACTTTTTCGATTGTACAAAGCAAAATATTTTAGTAAACAAAAAGTGGTGCCGAGTCCTGATTTTTAATTTAGTGTGACAAAAAAAAAACAGTTAAGGGGTTAACAAACTACTTTACGAAATGTACTTTTTGTAGGATCTCATTCATTTAGGATTATTCAGAATTCAATTTAATTTGTCACTCTGAAAAGAACACGTATTTCCAACTAGTCGCTAGGCAACGATTAAAATTGCCACAACACAGAAAATAAAAGATTTAACACTAAAACGCCAGGAAGAAGTCGATTTGAATCCAGCCACATGATTAACCCTAGAACTACCGGAAATTTTACTCAAGTTTTATAAAAACATTCTACACCAGAATTTGTACTTAAAACTATTTAATTTGTTTATTTAACTTATTATTGTCTGATTTATACATTTAGTTTGTTTTGAAGAAATTTCTGGTTTGAATAAATATTTTGAATGTACATGTCGGGTCCAATGGACCCGTCTGGTAGACGGAAGGTTAAATATCCATTGGAGCCAGAATTTTCTCATAAAATAAGTTAAATTTAAGCGACGCAAAATTACGTTAAATAAATAAGTTAAATAAGTTTAAATAAAAATTCTGGAGAGGAATATTTTTATGAAACTTGAGTAAAATTTCCGTACGTTCTAGTGTTAAAACAAAAGAGCTCTCAGATTCGGAACAAAATTATCGTCTGTCATCAATAAGTTTATGCTATGAAATTATCTGTTTGTATCAAGCGAGCACCAACACCTCTTAAATTAAAATTTTAAATGCATTTGGAATGAAAGTTTTACATATACAAGTACAGTACAACGTACTGCTACATTTCCAAAACGTGAACATATGCATATAGAATCGTCACGCATCGATTTGGGACATTTTTGGGTATAAAAGCGAAGATTTATCTTATCCTTGTGAACCAAGTGCCGTTTTCTACTAATTAATTGGTGCTCTAAAACCCCCTAATCGGAAATTTTCTCTATCTCTTTTCGTTTTCGATTTGCAATAGCTATAATCCAAATTTCGCCCCTAGGGGCGCGCTATCTTTTCTATTAGGTCGGGCGTAGTCGCTTTACTATACCATTACCTAGCTTGCACAGCTAGAGCTCTGTCTGTTTGCAAGTATCTTCAAGTTAAAGGGACTGTCCTATGCACCCTGTATAGAGAGGCATCCGTGTACAGGGTTGCCAGTTTGGCCTCCAATTTTAATCCAACTTTTTAAATTAACGCCAGAAATATCCAAAGAAGAATTTTTACTTTCTCTGATCATTATATCTCTCTTATTTACGCTTTATTAACACTAGAATGCCCGGAAGCAGTCGAACTGACTCCGGCCATATGATTAAATATCAACTGGGACCAGAAATTCTTTCATAAAATAAGTTAAATTTAAACCACGCAGATTTACGTTAAATAAATCACTCAAATAATTTTAAATAAAAATTCTGGTTTCAAATATTTTTATGAAACTTGAGTAAAATTTCCCGGCGTTCTAGTGTTAACTGACGGTACTTAAACTTTCATCGCATAGTGAATATTACTAATATTCTAATGGTACTTTGCAAAAACCATTATTTTAACTCCACTTTATCTGGATACATGACAGCAGTTGTTCTAGGTTTGTTATTTTAGCGAGGAAGGAGGGTATCTTTGAAACAGTCAATGTGTTTTGTGCCGACATTTTGTGCAGATTGTCACTCTCCTCTTTTTATTGCTGCAAACGCAGTAAAGGATATAAGATAAGTGTTGGATTTTTCTATGTGTTCATCATGATCTTACAAGGAAGGTCTCCATACTGGGCATACTCAGAATATTTTGAAACAAATACTGATTAAACTACTTACGTATGTAATAAAAGATCAGTCAAATTTACCGGCGGAATTACAGTAGAAAGTCTTAAAAAAAATAAAATATTTTCAAGTATTTGGCGCGAACAGGCGAAAGCGTCACGCTATTTGGCGAGCAATACTTTTCCTCGCCAAAAGCAACGATTTTAGTGCACCTGAAAATTGATTGTTAATTGATTTTTAGAATGCGTATAAATAGTATTTAATGAATTTAAACTTAAACAATGAGAATGTTTTATAAATACATTTTTTGGTATTACATATTTATGTTGCTTGTTATTCAATTTTATTACTTTAAAAACAATTTCATATATAAAAAACACTTTCATATATTTAAGCATATTCCAAAATAAAGGCAAGATTCATTTACCAGTTATTCATTTCAAAGAATTCGTTGTTTCCATGGCAACAAAATTGAATCGACAGTGCTCAATTGGACTTAAT
The DNA here is from genome assembly GCA_963932465.1 of Maratus speciosus. Lineage (NCBI taxonomy): Eukaryota > Metazoa > Arthropoda > Arachnida > Araneae > Salticidae > Maratus > Maratus speciosus. Next base: position 276,098,871 of record OZ010796.1, on the reverse strand, counting down.
TTTGAGACATTGAAACAATCTTAATTTATTTTAAATTTGTTTTAATTCATAAAATTTGATATTTATCTTTCATTATATATATATATATATATGACAAAACTATAGTTAAATCAATCTAAAACTGACAAAACTAAATTCATTTACATTAAATTTATTTAAACACATTCAACATGAAACATTTTTATCTTAAAGAGTATGCGGCATAAAAAAGTATTTTTCGAAATTTCATTTCATCGCCAACCGATGATAAATCGCCAAATAAACGAAATTTTCATTATTTTTTTACGAACGTTTTATCGCGGTTCCGCCAAAAAAATTCATAAACATATAGATACACATGAGAAGAACACTGTGTATTTTTTTCAGATTTTTCTGAATATGCCCGTATGGAGACCTTCCTTGTTAGATTACAATTTGAATAGCTATTTTAGGTGAACGGTGTATGTATTTGATTTGACAGTGGATTTACTTGGTGGTACTTATAAGTACCGTCGGTACACTGAGTGTTGGAGAAAACTTCTTGTTTACTTTTCGTCTGTGTAGTTATCCATCGTTTTCATCTGCTTTAAAATGTAATTACTAAAATGTAGTGTAGTAATAATTTTCCTAGTATTTTTTTTTCTGTTTCATTGTTATTTTTCATAGGAAATCGAAACATTTGCGGCACCGGATCTTTTTTGCTACGGTAGAAATGGCATATGTAAATTCATATGTTTAATATGTAGAGATACAAGAGAACATGTTGTCACTGGAATATAGATGTCGTATAACTAAAGGACTGCTAACGAGATCGAAACCTAAAAAAAAATTGTTTTTTTTAACCCTATCAGGGGCAAAACCTTTTCAATGGTAAAGTATTAAAATAAACGATTGGCACCGGAATTTACCAAAAAATTTATTTATAAATATGAAAAATGCCATTTTTCACGCACTTATCAAATCGAAAATATTTTACCACAATTTTGGTGCTATTTGAAATACCTTGTGGGTTTTCTATTACGATATATTAGTCATAGTGTATACCATATTTTAGTCATAGACGATACTTAAACCTTCTCACCCAGTGTTGCCAGTGGGCTACTTTTTTTAATTCAAATTTCTTGAGTGGCACCACTTTTTTGAAACGGTTAAATTCACTTTGTGTTCTCCTCAATTAATAGGTCATTAAATAAGGCACATTTTACCATTTCAAAAAAGTGGTGCCAATCAAGAAACTGATTTTTTTTTAAAGTAGCCCATCTGGCAACACTGTTCTCACCGCCTGAACTGATATATCCGTTCACTAAACTGTAATTTTCACTGCAATAGAAGCATTATTTAAATTATTATAATTCTATAGATAAAACCCAATTTTGAAAAATTAAATTATGATTAATACTCTCAAACCTTACACGCCTATACGTAACAAAAAGTTTTATATCATGTTGGAAAAAAAATCTTTTTTTTACCATTTTTAATAAATTACTGTGAAAAAAACAATACAATTTTGCTCTTTTCCTCGGCGGTCAGGGGGTTAAAGTACAAATTTAATTAATTACCTCTAGTTAAATGCATTTCTCTCGGATGAGTATTTTTTTTTTATCCTTTAATTTTCATTGTAGTAACTGAAAAAAAAAAACTACATGAAAAAAATTTCATTAGATCTTAATGCAGTAAAAAAAGGGTTAATAAAGCATAAAATACTAGTCTTTATTTCTGGTATGGACACAAAATTTCTGAATAAAAACGGAGGCCAAACTGGCAACCCTGGTCGCGTATAAAGGTATTACTTTAGAATGCATACAAAAAATTATATTTTCTAAGGCGACGCTACCGTCGAATTTATTCCTTAACACTAGAACTCCCGGAAGGAGTCGATTCGACTTTCATATTATTAAATATCAACTGGAACCAGAAATTCTTTCATAAAATAAGTTAAATTTAAATCACGCAAATTTACATTAAATAAATCAGTCAAATAATTTTTTTAAAAAATTCTGGTGTCAAATATTTTTATGAAACGTGAGTAAAATTTCCGGGCGTTCTGGTGCTAAGAGTGTAACGACTAAGCATTAGTCTAGAAATCGTCTAGAAATATGTGGTGGGAAATACATTAGTGTTTGGTCATTAAGTATGAAACGCCTGATTTGAAAGAGTTTTTTTATTTAGAAATTCCACATTCTCACCAAAAAGTTTTAATTGTTATTTTTCCTTTATAAAATGACAGATACTCTTCTAATAAAATGGAATAAATTACTATTCAAAGTATTCTTGTTTGAATTCAAAATTTCTAAATAAGAAAACTGCTGTCAAATCGGACGTTTCATACTTAATGACCCTATGCCATGAATTTTCGTTCATTCCTAATGTATCGCATATCACAAAATAAAACTTTTTAATACTGTTTTTACAAAAATTTACCTTTAAAAAATAAGTTTCATGTAGCATAAATTGCACCTAAAAACTCACGGTATTTCTATTCTTTCGTAGCAATAAACTCGATCATAGCGCCCTCTGGTGAAATGTATTTTTTTTATACGGCTTCGCTTGTTGATTTCCACACTATATACAGGATGGTTCAAATTAAAGTATCCCTGTTTGGGACGCTCTAGCGAGAGAAGCAGTGGATGTAACGACTTCATATTTGGAGGATATACATATCAGACCATGGAAACTGATTGGTGCAAAAAAAAAAAAAATACGTCAAACAAAGACCGCTAGGGGAAAATGAGGCGCTGCGATCGGTTTGGAAAATGCAATATGAACAAAGGTGTAAACATCTATGTGCCAATAAATCGATTCCTACCGATAAATTTTATTAGTATTATTCGTTTAAATTTCATTAGTATATGCTCCGATTAATTTTGTTAGTATTCTTATTCGGCGAAGAATACTAAAAACTTAGTGGTGGTAATTTTTTTTTAAATGTTAATTACCGACACCTTGTATTCTTTGCTTATTTGTTTCGCTACATTTTCCTTACCTTAAGCCGATTGCAGCGCCTCATTTTCCCCTAGCGACCTTTGTTTGAACTAAAAATTTTTTTTCACCAATCAGTTTCCCATGGTTTGATATGCATATCCTCCAAATATGAAGACGTTACATCCACTGCTTCTCTCACTAGAGCGTCCGAAACAGGGATACTTTAATTTGAACCACCCTGTACTTCTAGACACTGTAAGAGGTTGACAGTTTGGGCTCCATTTTAATTCCGAAATTTCAAATTCATACCGGAATTTCCAAACAATTTTTAGCTTTCGTAATCAAGAAGTGTATGTCAATATGTAAAGGAAAAAATAAGTTTCTAATTATCTGCCATAAACACGAAATTTCTACTTAACCCTTTAATCCCTGACCCACACAATTGTGGGGTGATACTAAAGTAAAAGAGAATGACTATTTCCTGTTTTTGTGAGATTTAAAACCTGATCTGCACATTTATATGAGTTAATTGGCTTCAGATGTTTTGATAAGATACCACTATGGGGCACTAACTAAAATACAGGGTTAAATTTTCTGCTTTTAAAAAGACTATATCATCTGACAGCAATAGACAAAAAGTATGTACTGTTGTAATTTCTTTTAAATAAGATTTTTAATGTTTGCTTAGATTTAATTTTTCTTTTCATGTACTTTATTCATGATTTTAATTGATTTTGTCTTTGATAAATTTAATTAGGCTTTACAAATGTTGAAAAACAAATGACCCACATAATTGTGCGTGTCCGGGTTTTACCGTTTCCAAAATGGGTACAATTCCTAATATGTAATTTTATTTATTTTTAAGTGATTTTTTTTTAAACTTATGGATTTAGCAATTTATTTTTTTATTAATTACATTTTTAAACCGGATTAATTTTAAATAGGTTTGTACTATTCATGATTTCTATTTAAATTATTCATGATTTATATTTCAAATTGATAGTATTAGATATATAATATGCACATGTAACGAACGTTATGTTTCTGCTCTGAGTTATATATGTCATATATGATTTATAAATTTTATGTGAGTTATATGCATATCACGAGATAGATTTTTAAGTTTGATAAATTCATTCCATATTGTCGACACAGCAAGTAAGCCACAAGGAATAAATAATAAATTATGGAAAGTTCAGCAAATGCTCGACAGATTCCGTAGAGTCTGCTTGAATTTACCAGGAGATCAGGGAAAATTTCCCATAGATGAGCAGATGATTCCATTTTTTTAGGACGTGCTTCAGTAAAGCAGTATATAAAAAACAAACTACACGATAGCTGCCAACTTTTACGCTTTTTTCCTACCACTAAAAGTTTATAGTAAATATTGTTTTATTTAATCATCGAAATTTCGCGATTCAGCAAGGCGAAAATCTCTATTAAATTTTAGTGGTAGCGAAAAAGCGTAAAGGTTGGCAGCTATGCTACACTCTGTTGTAACAGTATCACTTGGGATAGTTTTAAATTTTGTAGTTTACCTGTGGGAAAGTACAGACCTAGTCCACAAGGATCTGGGCTTAGGAACTTCTGTAGTCCTTACTCTGGTTCAGACCTAGTTTTATGTACTTCGATTGGTATTTCAACAAAATACCGCTGCTGGAAAAACTAAAAAAAAGAAATTTGAAGGATCAGGCGCAATCCAAACGGAGTGAAGGATATACCATTTGTCAACGGCTCTTAAGAGGGGTGCGAGCAATGAGCACATCTCAGAAAATGAAATTGTAGTGGTCTGTCCAAAAACAAAAATTGTTTCAAACATTTTCATTGAGGCTGATGAAAAGTATCTCAATAAACAACAACTATTTTTGCTTAAACTTTTATTTTTAGATATTTGCACACGTAACCCCAAACTATAAAATTGTGTAGATACAGCCCAAAAACGGCTACATTAAACCCGAATCCACACAATTGTGTGGCTCCTCCCTTGGTAAAACCGGACATGGGGTATTTTTTTAAGTATTTTTTTCAATCAAATACGGTCCTATCGGTAAGAGGAAACCACCCAAACTTTAAATTTCTACCAAAAAATCTCCCGGTCTTAAAGGGTTATGGGCAGTCGGAATCCCTGTACCTGCCATGTTAGATTAAAATACCTTTTCTCATAAACTACTTAGGATACGGACTTGAATTTTTTTATGCATAAAGTAAATAATTCTTAATAATCTGAAGTTAAATTTATAATTAAATAAAGCTTAGAATTTTTTTTTAAATCATAAGTAGAAACCACGTTCAAATTTTAAAAAACATGCAATTTTTTCAATGATAATAATAAGAAAAGTTATTTTTATGAGTTTAAACAATTCACCTCAGATTAAGCAGGGATATGTATAGAATGTTAAAGCAAAATTTCAAAGCATAATGTATAATAGTTTTATCAAAAAGGTGTCATCGAATTTAAAAAAACATCATTTTGAGAAAATCAAGTTTAAAGTAATAAACGCACTAGTAGTAAAGTAGATAAACAAACAGAATTACTAAAAATTTTCCAACTTCTGGTTGCCGTAGAAACAAAAGTAATATATCTGTAGAAAGAGGAAAAATGGTGGATTCAAAATATTAAAAAATCGGAAATTCGATATATTTTAGGTTTTGACCTCCCAACTGTCCTTAACAGTAGAACGACCGGAAATTTTACTCAAGTTTCATAAAAATATTTTATACCAGAATTTTTATTTAAAATTATTTGACTGATTTATTTAACTTAAATCTGCATAGATAAGTTTAACTTATTTTATAAAAGAATTTCTGGTTCCAGTTAACATTTAATGATATGGTCTGAGTCGGATCGACTCCTTCCGGGAGTTCTAGTTTTAAAAATGGAGGCCAATCTGGCAACTCTGACCGACATATATATGATATACATTACATATATACATACATACATATATAGATACATTACATACATACATATATTACATATATATGAGGACGTGAATTTCAAAACTCGCCTTATCCAAAATTTAAAAAAATCGAGTTTTCTCTACCAATCTATTCTATTAGTAATTCTGCACAGAAAAAAACACTATAATTCGTAAAAAATAATTTTATCCTTTATTTTTGGGTTCTTAAAATATTGGTTTGGTTTCAAAACTCGTCTTATCCACTAAGGAGTTGGCAACAAAACTAGATTTATCCTTCGTATGCATAAGAGCAACGGACGACTTGCTTAGCAGCTACTATCGCAGTAATTTTCCTTCATTTCCCTGCGACCTGTTACTATTTTCGTTTAAAGTTTTTACCTGTTCCATTCATACAAACTAATTAAATAAGTTTTACAGCGTGTCTTATGTATAATGGAAAGTGAATAAATTCTTGCATTTTGTGGGGGAAGGGTAAAGAAGAGAAAAAGAAATACGAACACATGGGCTACTAAAGAATACACGCAAAAGAAGATTAAAATGTAAGTTCAAAATGGAGAATCGATTTCTATATTTCTTAGTGTCAGAAGGTGTTAAAAGATTTAATTTTTATTCTCAGGCATAAACCTAAGGCATTTCCGGTACTCTCAAAGTGCACTCACCAGAAAGAGAACCTCGAGTATTCAACCCTCTCAATGCAAAATGTATGACGCTTCCACCAATCTTTTTTTTTAAAGCAAAGAAAAAATTGCATAAGATAACTTTATTTTGAAGTTCACATCTCAAACATATCCTTCAAGGAACCGTCCAGGTTTCTTTCTTTCCATGAAACATCCAGAAATGTAAAATTTTCACCTTGAAAGTTTTTTTAAGTGCACCTCAGTGCGCTTTCAAAGGCATTACGATAAGGCACAATATAAAGACTAAGAACCATGGCAATCTTCAAATTTGTGGAAGTGTATTTCGGAAGATTCTTGGAATATCAAAATTCAGAGTGTAAAAGTTGTGCTAGAGGCATCTAAAAACTGGACTTTCTTTTTCAAAAGAAAGGGGATGGAGTCCCCGTGAAGCAAGAGAATCTTAAGGATGTTCACGGATTGTTAAAAAAACATTTTGAAGAAAACTGGTCAGAAATGGAGGTGCTTAATTTCTATAAAAATATTATTTCTAAGGAGCCGGAATAGAAGGAGATGGTGTATATCTATAATATTATATGTTATATAGATTATATTATATTACATTCTTTAAAAAAAAGTTATTTTAATTATAAGCTATTTATGATAATTTTTATTTGATTATTGGTAAGTTTGCTTTTTTATATAATAAAATGTAATACTAAATTTTAATCATACTTATTGCTCTCGTTAGGTTTATTTTTTAATCCAAAATATTTCATCCGATGACCAAAAATATAAACTATTAATATCTTTCGGCAAGTATGATAGACGATTGGCAACAAAACTCTTCTTATCCATAGGTTGGCAACAAAACTCTTCTTATCCATAGGTTGGCACCAAAGCTCTTCTTATCCGAAACATTTTCCAATTAATTAATTAAGTGAATTAAAGTAGATTTTCCAACTTAACACAATGATATCACAGAGCAACTAGCTATAAGTATACAAAAAATTGGAGGTATTCGATGCACCGGATCGCAGTTACAGGTTTTTCGCGATTTCCCAAAACTTGATTTTTTGGATAAGGCGATTTTGAAACTCACGTCCTCATATATTTTATTCACTCCACGATTTCACAAAAAAGCTTTCGTCATCGTAGATTTCTCTTCTATTTGTCCGATAAAGTATACAGATAAAAACTTTTATTTCGAAAATTGGTACAAATAGAATAAACAAAATCGTCACCAATGACATCTCTGTACATTTGTGAATGTTTTAAGCCTTTATCTACGGCATTATGATCTACAGCAAATTTTTTCATGTAATATTTTTTTCAGTTACTACAAAGAAAATTAAAGGATAAACATAAAAAAATACTCACCCGCGGGAAATTTAATTATTTAGAGGTAATTAATTAAAGTGGTACATTAAAGTACCGTCAGTACACTATGACTGAAATATCGTAACAGTAAATCCACAAAGTATTTCAACTGGCACCAGAAAATATTTTCGATTTAATAAGTATGTGAAATATAGGCTTTTCCTTATTTATAAATAAATCGTTTGCAAATTCCGGTGCCAATCATTTATTTCAACACTTTAGAATTGAAAATGCTTTATTCCTGAAAGGGTTAAAATAAAACTAATTTTTTTTTAGGTTTAGATCTTGTTAGCAGTCCTTTAGTTATGCGACGTCAATGTTCAAGGCACAACATGTTCTCTCGCATCTCCACATATGCAATATATGAATTTACATATGCCATTTCTAGCACAGCAAAAACGAGCCGGTGTCACAACTTTTTCGATTTCCTACAAAAAATAACAATGAAACAGAAAAGAAATACCAGGGAAATCATTACTACACTACATTTTAGTAATTACATTTTAAAGCAGATGAAAACGATGGATAACTACACAGATGAAAAGTAAACAAAAAGTTTTCTCCAACACTCAGTGTACTGACGGTACTTATAAGTACTACCGAGTAATTCAAATGTTAAATCAAATACATACACCGTCCCCCTAAAATAGCGAGTCATAATGTATTCTAAGATCATAATGAACACATAAAAAAAACTAACACTTATCTTATATCCTTTACTGGGTTTGCAGCAATGAAAAGACGAGCGTGGCAATCTGTACAAAATATCGACACAAAACACATCGACTGCTTCAAAGTTACCGCCATTCCTCTCTAAAATAACAAACCTAGAACTACTGCTGCCATGTAATCGGATAAAGTGGAGTTAAAAGAGCGTTTATTGTAAAGTACCATTAGAATATTAGTAATATTCACTATGGTGTAAAAGTTTAAAGTGAGTGGTACTTATAAGTACCGTCAGTAGATAAAGGGTTAAACCTCTCGCTGTGTAATTGTTTTATCAAAATAGCTTCAAAAATTGCGTATTTTATCCCTTCGCGACGAACGTCTTTTAAGAATTTTTATTCTTTTGTCTCTGGTTTTTCAAAACAAAAATTTTTATCTAATTTAATCGGGAAAGTGCTCTGATTAAATAAGGTAAAATTTACAATAAAAAATAACTGGTGGGAATAATCAAGGAGGATTAATTAGACAGAAAAATGCATCCTACATTAAATATCTGGTTCCGCAAATTTTGCTACTTTTACGTTGCCCGAGCAGATCTGGGGTTGCACAGCGACAGGGTTAATAATTGTAATCAGGCAGATAGTGTATTAAAATTTTAACTTTGTATTTTTTTCACACAAAAATACATTCCTATCACCCCGGAGATTATTAATCGTGTAAAACCGGGATTGTTTTCTAATATTTTTTAATTATTTTACGAAAATTAACTTATTTGTTATTATATAATTCGTTGCAATTTTTGAAGTAAATGTGTTTGAAAATTCTGGTGCCATTCGTTCATTTCAGCATTTTACGTTTGGAATTAGCCCTTGAAAGAGTTGAGGAGTGTCTTAACACATTGTATGCGGGGCCAGTGTTGCCAGTGGGCTACTTTGTTTTAATTCAGATTTCTTGATTGGCCACTTTTTTTAAACGGTAAAATTAACTTTGTTTTTGTCCATAATTAATATGTCATTAAATAAGGCACAGTTTACCTTTTCAAAAAGGTGGTGCCAATCAAGAATCTGATTTTTTAAAAAGTAGCCCATCTGGCAACGCTGTGCGGGACACGTAAAAATACGTTTTTGTGGGTCGGGGACAGAAATTATTACTGGTACCGGAAATTTTGTATGGACGAAAATAAGGAGGTGTAATCCAAGCATGCTTGCTTCTTATTGGATGTGAGCACGTTTTAATTTACAGTGGCAATAGTGAGAGTTAATTTAGTGCTCATTTTCGAAAAATTGCCCGCATATAATGCGTTAAGGTAAGACTAACGACGGTAAGAAAGTTTTCATCAGTGTTTAAACCTGGAACGTTCACCTGGTGTCAATTAGACACCAATCAAATGACAAAATCTCCATTCGAACAAGAATTAAGTAGTAATTCTTGTTCGAATGTTCGAATGTATACGAATTATTGTTCGAATTCTTGTTCGAAGTAAGCGAACAAACTTAATGCTGGAATCAGGTGTAAATTAACATAGTTGCGCCACCTTGTGGACGGAGTGATAATTCTCACAGGCGGGCTTTTAGTGTGGCGCGTATTTTCTTAACCTGTAGTCAATCATGGAAATGAATTTTGCATACCACATTTATTGCAAAATAATAGTGTAGCGAGAGGGGCATCCCGATGCAGTTACACCACGAAGTTTTCTTCGCCTTAACAGAAGCACTTCAGTTATTAATCAAGGTAAAAAAACTTTACAATTTTAGTGGTGTGAGTAAGAAACAGTTAGGTATCTACCTGTAGTTCACACTCCATCCGCTACGTGGCGCATGACCTTGATTGATACGACGCTTACTTATATCGCTTTGAAAGAATTTTTTCGTAAAATTAATTACATCGTAACTAGGCAAGACTCGGTTGAATAAATAAGCGAAATTGTTTTAATTAAAAATTCTGATGTTAAAATGTTTTTATTAAGATTGGATAAAATTTCCGGGCGTTCTAGTGCTAAATCTCAGTATTCGTAAACGCCATGTTTATTTATAGAATTTTCAATACTTTTCTGCCGTTAAATAAAGCGAAATATTCTACTACAAATATATGGCATAAATGCATGAACTCTGTTAAATTTCCTTACTGCATAAAATATCTGTTTTACCTAATCCCTTAAAATATTTGCATTTCTATTATCATAAAATAAATTTATTCTTTTAAAGGGCAAAGTAATCCTGTTCCCAAAATGTTTAAGTGATTGAAAACCACTAGAACTTAAAAATAAATAAATACTTTTCTTCATCTAACTTATAAAAAAAAAAGAAAAAAGAAAAATATAACACTAAATGTATCAACTGGTCATTTGACCGGTACTAAAGGAAAATATTACAATTGGAACCAGCAGTTTCTTCATAAAATATATATAATATAAATCACATAGAAATAATTTAAATGAAAAGTTAAGCAGTTTTAAATAAAAGCTCTGGTGTGAAACATTTTATTTAAAAATTCAGTGAAATAACCAGGTATGTTTAGTGATAAAACTTATCCGATGTCACTTGGAAGCTTGAAATGAAAATAATTTAATATATATAATAGTCAACAGCGGTTTAGTGTTACCAGTTTAGATATTCTATATTCAGATATTCCGAATAGTAATTTTTGGTTTATTTAATGACAGAAATTTCATAATTACAGAAAGTAAAAACTCTTCCTTCTGAGAACGCATTCTGAATTGGATTTAACCCCTTAAGTATCGCGACCGATAATTGTGGGCTACTTTTATATTATTCAGATTGTTTGATTGCCACCACTTTTTTGAAGAAAAAATACTCATATTATTTAATGGCAGATAAAATAATGCGAGAATAAAGACAATTACACTGCATTAAAAAGTGGTGGGAATCAAATAATCCGAATTAAAAAGAAGTCTACACTGCCTGTGAAAGTCATGGGTGCGATAATTAAGGGGTTAAAAACTATATAAATATCACTAATAAGTAGTGTTGTCAAGTGTCCCGCGTAAATCGGACCTTCAAATGCTCTGGTTACCAGTATTTAAACGCAATTATATTCGCCTTACCTAATGGCAGAATTACATGCGATTAAAGATGGCGAAATTAACTACAAGAAATTACTGGTGTCCAGAGGATTTGGAGCCCCGATTTACGCGGGACACCTGGCAACGGCAGTAATTAGAATGACATCTATGTCACACTCCCAACAGAAGATAAATATATTTTTTGCGCAGGAAACTATCTTTATAATACTTTATTAATATACTACTCTATTAATGTAAATAACTGTTTCTTCAGCATAAAAGTATTTAATTGGTATTTGTTTGGTCTTAATACCATTTAGAAAAAACTATTTTAGGCGTAAACTACCAGACACGTAAACACCCCCCGTACGCATACATTTGACGTAATATTTATTTATTTGGATACTTCATTTCTTTCATTGTTCTACTAAACGGCACAATATTTAAGAATGTATACATTCATCTAACATGTTCCGAAAAATCTGCATTCATCCCATTATCTACTATTTCTGTAGAATCTAAACTTAAATGAGTCTGAGATATCGTCAGTACCATGTCAAACTATTCAATGTGAAAACAGTGGGCTACTATTCAAAAGTTCAGATTTCTTGATCGTCACCACTTTTTTGAAATAGTAAAATCTCGCTTATTTTACTTTATTTAATGGCATATTAGACTTCTAATGCTCATGGTAGCATATATGCAGTGTTGCCAGATTGGTGACTTTTTTGTCCCCAGTAGTGTTGCCAGTGGGCTACTTTTTTAAATTCAGATTTCTCGATTGGCGCCACTTTTTTGAAAGTGTAAACTTCCCGTTGTTTTCGCCTCAATTTTTATGTCATTAAATACAGCAAATTTTACTATTTCATAAAAGTGGTGCCAGTCAAGAAATCTGATTTTAAAAAAAAGTAGCCCACTGGCAAAACTGATCCCAGATTGATGATTGTCACCGCTTTTTTGAAATAGAAATATTCGGCCCATTTAAGAATAAAAATAAAAATTCTGAAAAAAGGCGAATTATATTATTAAAAAAAAGTGGTGGCAGTCAAATAATCTGAATTAAAGAAGTCCCCAATCTGGCAACACTACATATATACTACCATCAATGTTTCCAATTTCGTGGATTTTTTAATTCGGAAATTTCAAATTCATACCAGAAAATTAAAATAGTAATATTACTTTTATTTAATAACAGAATTTCCGAAATTAAATGAAGTGAACATTTTCATTGAAATTTTCTGGCGTAAACCTAGATTCTCTGACTTACGGAATCAGTGTTGCCAGATGGGCTACTTTTAAAAAAATCAGATTCTTGATCAACACCACTTTTTTGAAATGGTAAAATGTGCCTTATTTAATGACATATTAATTAAGGCAAAAACAAAGGGAATTTTACCGTTTCAAAAAAGTGGTGCCAATAAAGAAATCTGAATTTAAAAAAAAAAAGTAACCCACTGGCAACACTGTACGGAATCTCGAAAACGTATTTTACACTGGAAATTAGAGGGTTAATAAAGGTGAAAAGAAGGAGAATTTTACCATTTCTGAAAAGTGGTGCCAATCAAGAAATATGAATTTGAGAAAAGTGGGCCACTTTTCTCAAATTCTTATTTTATTCATATTCTTATTTTCAAATTCTTATTTTATATTCTAGTTTTCACTTTGAATAATTTGATATGGTGTCGTATCTGTAAATGGGATTTGGAGAAAGATAAAAGTATCCATAAATGACGGAGTATAATAATAGAATACTTGTTCCAATAGATAAATGTGTCGCAGAAGCATTTATGTTATTTTTACACTTGCGTATTTTAGTAATAGAAAAATCATTAAAAAGATCTAACAATCCTCAAAATTTTAAACTATGTATTCTTGGTGCTATATTCCATAGGCGCTGCACCAGGGGTAAGGGGTCACAACAAAACATAGCACATCTTTTTCTGAAGGCTCATCATCTCTATATTTTAAAACGCATATTTCTGACTTAAAAAGATCTAAAATATAGAATGAAATATCTGAAATAGCAAAAAATGTATATACTTTTCAACCACGGCTTGTACGAAAGATTAATAACTGAAAATAAGGAGGAATTCAAATGCAATCGTATAGCTGGGAAAAAAGCAATCGATGATTTTATTTTATTTATTTATTTTACTGATTACTGAAAAGTCAGATTTCTAAAGGTAACTTTTAAAAGAATTGTTTGTTTTATTTTGACAAATTGCTCCTGCAGAATTTCTATCATAAATTAAGATAAATTTTTGTCAGTTTTACTGGTAGGAGTTTGCACCTGCGATAATCATACCTAGGCTGGCACGAGAAACAATTTAACGACTATTCCATTCCCGCCATTAAACAGATAACTTACCTTTCTCTGTAATCAGCGGTATAATTGTATAATGTTTTAAACATTTATCGAGTGTCATACAATTGCTCTCATACGAAAATTCCTAATATTGCCAAGCCTTATAGATTAAATCATTCCGGACGGCGATACTTTTGGCGGAAAAACTCTACACTAATTTTTTTCGAAAAACTGCATTTCAGTTGTTTTCTCACGATAACTTTTGAATAAGTTAACCGATTTACATATTTATTTTTTTTATAAAAATAATTAAATACTCTACAAACTATACATGATTTTTTTTCAATTTCTAGCAGAATATATCGTCCAAACCAGTCAAACTATCCAATATGAAAACAGTGTTGCCAGCGGGCTATTTTTTTAAATTCAGATTTCTTGATTTGCACCACATTTTGAAATAGTAAAATTCGCCTTATTTAACTTTATTTAATGACATATTAATTAAGGCAAAACAAGGGGAATTTTATCACTTCAGAAAAGTGGTGTCCATAAAGAAATCTGAATTTAAAAAACGTACCCCACTGGCAAAACTGTTTTCATGTTGAATAGTTTGGCATGGTACACTGTTAAAAATTTACAGCAAACTGTTCAGTAATTAGGCTGTTTTTAATGATAACGATTACTGGAGCGTACTATTCAAGGCAGATTACCACATCACTGAAAATATTATGGTCAGAATAAAGTAAAATTACGGTTATGTTACCAATATCTACAAAAACGGTCGAATTGCTGGACAGTTTGCTGCAGATTTTTAACAGTGTATCGACGATATATACATTGTTCAATGTATTTATAACAGTGCAATAACATTAAAATAAAATACATACTAATTAATATGCCATTAAATAAGGCGCATTTTACAATTTCAAAAAAGTGATGCCAATCAAGAATCTGAATTAAAAAATAGTATCCCTTCTGGCAACACTGCGCTAAAGGGTTAAGTTGTGATAAAAAAAAACGGACCGTGTTGGAATCCTTTATTTGCAATATATGAAGACTAATTTATATTCTGAATTGAAAATACCGAAAAACACAAATAAAACTATTTGAAGTTAATGAAGTTCCGTCAGAAAACGTATTATATATTTTACATTAGATTAAAAAATATTTTTAAATTTACCATTTGAAAATGAAAGCAAGGAATGTTTATACACACACACACACACACATATATATATATATATATATATATATTACAGTAGACCATTAATCCTTTGCATTCGAGACATCAATTGAGGGAATCAAGAAAATAACTTTCACAATGTGTTTTCCCCCAATACATACCTTAATTAAAAAGCGTGCTGCCATGATTAATTATTTAATGATTCTCTGATTAATGACGAAATCTAATTACAGTACAAAACATACTTTATTCACTTATTTTTGATTTTTTTTCCTAGAAAAAGTAAGTTGATTCAATTTATTACAATTTTTGTCAATAATTTTGTTGATACAAGAATTAAGAATTTCATTAAGCTTATAAGATAGAATAATAATAATAACTTACAGAAATAGAAGAAATCTTGATCTTACAGCTTGAGAAGAAAATTAAACCTCTTAAACAGAAAAATGTGGAAAAATAATTACTTTTGTTCCGAGATTTCGTTACAAAAAATAACTATTATTTATTTATTTTTAATGCATCATTCTTTCTATCTCACTCAAGTTTTTTCATTATATGCATTAAAGACAAGGATTATTAGTAATATTTAAAATTTTTCTGCATGAAATGGAGGGACCAACACATGTCAACTTCCCCATGCCACTATTTCAAAACCATAACCATTGAGGTAGAATTTGACATTATTTGCAACAAAAGTGTACAACAAAGAATATTGTTTAGAAATAGCTGCAAGAAATATAAACGGTTGGATTCCTACCATTTTTTTAGGTTTGCTCGTAATTATATAAATACGTAGCACATATAGTCGTCGTCGGTCCGTCTATCTATACCTCCGTCCGCATATAACAGAGCAAAAACTACAAAATAGAATACCGTATATATTCGTGTATAAGTCGAAGAATTTTAGACAAAATTTGGGAGTTGAAAATGGGGCGTCGACTTATACACGAGTAAGCAAATAATAATAATAATAATAATAATTTTTTTCGCAGATAATCGGCGAATGGGCAAGACTTTTAAGTAATCTCATATGTGTTTAGGTTATGAGAGAGAAAAGCGGACAATGGTCATTTCCCAGTGATTGACAAAAAAAAAAAAACTCAAGAATAATGTCCCTGTAATTGTTCTGCACCCATTTTCTCTTGGGATAGAATTCCCTTCAATACAGGGGCATCCATTTCAACATTTTAATCCCCTTTTCAAAAAGAGTTCAACTTGAGAATGCTACTACATAGCTGCCAACTTTACGCTTTTTTCCTACCAGTAAAATTTTATAGTAAATGTTGTATTATTTAATCCTCGAAATCTCACGATTAAACAAGGCGAATATCTCTATTAAATTTTAGCGGTAGCAAAAAAGCGTAAAAGTTGGCAGCTACGCTGCTAGCTATCACTTCAGGGCTCCCAAATGGTCTGCCAACAAAATACCAATATTTTTTTAGAAAAATTTTCTTTTTAGATTTTTCTTACAAACCGCCCCGGTACCACCTTTGAAAGCGAATTCTAGCGCAAACCTACCATAAATTTTTCTGTTAAAATTTATCGGTATTCAGTTGGCGGACCATTTGGGAGCCCTGTCAATTCTAAAAGTACAAAGACATGCTATATTTTAGCTGTCTAAGAAGTTGTTTACCCTTTTAAATAAGGCTTGCATGGATTTTGAAATATTTTTTTTTCTTTTTAAGTATCATTAAATTCCTCTGAATACGTTTCAAAATAGTTTGCGCTTCTTAGTTTGTACATAATTATACAGTTTTAAAACGTTAATTTTTTTTTAAAAATAGTCTGATTAGAAACGTAGAAAAAAAATGTTTTCTAATTTAATGAAAATTTATTATTGTTTTTTATACTCGATTACAAATCATTTTTCATCATATTACCAGATATGTGATTTCGACTTATACACGAGAATTCAATTTTTTTCAAAATTTTGCTTAAGAATTGGAGGGGATCGACTTATACACGAGTATATACGGTAGTCTGAAATTATAAATATATAATTGTTGCAAAATTTCGTCGAGGCATTTCAAATTTTATGATATCGGATGTATAGTTTAATTATAGAGACAGTCAAAAGTTTTCCGTTACATTAGGGCCAATGGGAAAAGATATTTCAAGTGCATTTTAATAATGTTACAGTCTTTCGAACAGAATGAAATTGATATGCACTTATGAAGTGTACTAAAATATACATTCAGTAAAATATGCAGTGCAAAAAGTATTTATAAAACTAGTTAACCCATTAAACGCTGCTATAGGAACCGCATCCCAAAAATTATAATTTTTATATTTTTTTAGGTTTAATATACGTCTCTAATCATATGCAGTTTAAATTTTTAAAAAATCTTTATTTGGTTAGAAGATATGATATAGTCCCAAAATGGGAGACTTGGCGCCACAATGTTTAGAGTTGAATGTTTAGTTTTAAAATATTTCGAAATCGAGTTATAAATCCCCAAATTTATTTGTATATGGTAAATAAAGTTAATTATCAATACCTTAATTGCATATTAAATATATTCAAGCCATAAAATGAAGAACTCGTAAATGTTCTTACCTTTTTAATATCTTTTTTCTTTTACATTTTTGTATGAAACGGTATTAGGCAATTTTTGTGGAGCATTAACTTACATTTCTCGCACCACAGACGAGTATTCTTTTTACAAAGTTTACATTTTGATTGCTTTCCTGCCTGTGTGATAAAATGATTTACACCATCAAAGCGTATGTTACAGTTCACTGGTGTGTGTGGTCCAAGTTTAGGTATTGGCAACGATTGCAGTCTGTCTGATTTCATCAAACCCATCACAATGTCTCGTAAAAATGTTAACTGAGACATTTGTCCATTCATCTCACGATGGATTCTCCAAGCCGCTACCACAGCCATGTTCAGTGTGTTGGTGAAAAATGGCCACCACCATTTCTTACCCTTTATTCTGGGTCGGTAACTACTCAAAAATCGATCAAGAAGATCTACGCCGCCCATATTTTTATTGTAAGATCCAACTATTCCTGGTTGAGGCAAATCAATCTTCTTTTTAGATTTTCGGCACCAACGCTTTGCTTGCCCCATAGGCTCCATACATTCAAAATTCGATGCTAAGCATACAACTTTATTGTCTTTCCATTTTACTACACTTAAATCCTTTGTTATAATGTAGTCAAATGTCCCTCTTTCTTTTTTTTACCAAAACTTTACTATCTTGTAAAGGACAGTTCTGCAGTCGGTTCTCTCTCACCGTTCCAGTTAGACGGAATTCCCTTCTTCGCATTTCTTCAAGCAATGGCAGAGAGTTGAAAAAATTGTCAACATACACTTTGTGTCTTCTACAGTTTTCTACACATTCTATTAGATCCAAGACAACTCTTGTTCCAAGGGGAGTTTTGTCTTCGGCTGCTGTTTCTTTTCCCACATAAACTTGTAAATTGAATGGATAACCTTGAGAAGAAGCAAGAATCCATAATTTGTAACCAAATTTTATTGGTTTTCCACGCATATACATTTTGGTAGAATGTCTGCCTGTATAAGGGATCATTTCCTCATCAATACTTAAAGATTCAGAAAATGTTCCGAATTGCTGCAGTTTTTTTCCAAACAACTCTATAAAACATCTAACTTTGGCCAACTTGTCAGAGCCATCAATAGAATTATTATCACATAAATGGAGATACTTC
The DNA here is from genome assembly GCA_963932465.1 of Maratus speciosus. NCBI lineage: Eukaryota > Metazoa > Arthropoda > Arachnida > Araneae > Salticidae > Maratus > Maratus speciosus. Next base: position 276,080,204 of record OZ010796.1, on the reverse strand, counting down.
TTTATATCTCTAAATCTCTGTCTACTCATGGCATTTTGTATGAAAGGCAGATTACAATCTTCTGAATTGCTCCAATATAAATATTCTTGAGGCAAGGAATGATATCCGCTAAACAACAGAATTCCGAGAAATACTTCCAATAACTTTTCAGATAATGAAAAGGTATAATTATTGTTTTGCGTAGCATACCTTAAAGTTTCTTCTAAAATAAGATTCATGATATCAGAATCAAAATACATTTTGAATAATTCATAAGGAGTTTTACTTGCTAACTCAGGATGGATCTCTTCTAAAATTGGTGTTTTTTCAGACTTAATTGGATCTAATTTATCGACTTTTTTTCCAAACATATGGTTTCGTTTTTGACTCTTTCTCCTTCTTTGTCCGAATAGCTTTATTTATTTTAACCTTTTTTTCCGTTTTGTCAATTTTTTGGACTCTGTTTGTTGGTTTTGACTTTTGTTGCAGTCATCTTCATCACTTGAAAAATAATTTTCTTCTGGACACCCCTTCCTCTTTTTATATGTTACTTTCTTCTTTGAAATATCTAGTGTTTCACGACGTTTTAAATTAAGTTCAACTTCTCCGCATACATCCACTGGTTCTACTTCATCTAAATAATTTTCATTAAAATTTTCCTCATCAGTTATCTGATCAGGATTTGGTGGCAAACAAGTGATTGTACACTCATCTGCTGAGAATTCGTCCGAATCTAATGTTTCCATATAGTCTAAGGCTTCCTGCACAGTTAAAAACTTAGACGCCATTTTTACACTTTAAATAAAAGTACAGAAATTTCTCTATTGAAAATTAACCTTGCTTACTGAGCGCCTAGCTTAGACTGCTGACCAAGAATTTATCACACGTTTATCTAGAACATTCTCCAGAACGTTATGAATAGAATCAACTGTTTTGATAAAAACACCTGGACTTCAGCAACAAAAGAGGGGTTACTATGTTCAATAACAAAAGAGCCTGACCTTCAACAGTAAAGAATAAACAGCAGAGAGGTCAACAGATGTATTCATGGAAAAGGGGTGAGGACTTTATTTTGCTAGTCAGAAAGGGCCAAGTCTCCCATTTTGGGACCTTTCTAAATAAACAACTGTAAAACCCTTTTAAATTATTTTTCTTGATCTATGTTTGTTATGATTTTAAAAAATAACTATTTTTTGTTTCATATTCAATGTTTCGAAACTTTCGCCGTCGAATTAATTATTTTTAGTGATTTTTTTTCTTATGAAGTAAATATAGTCAATTTTCCTTAAATTTGAAAAATTTTTAAAAATAGAATTTAAATTACAAACTTTTTGAAAAAAATTCCAACCATGCTAAGTACTTCAATATTCAATAAAAGTAATATAAAATGTATGTGTCTTAATTACTTGTGGAGAAAAAAAATCTTAACAAAGGTTCCCAAAATGGGAGACTTGGCGCTTAATGGGTTAGTAGAACGCACATCGTTTGCCATGTTTGACGTGCAATTTTAAAACTTGTTTCTAGGAGAAACTTTCAAGACACAAGACATCAAAACACCGTTTTTCAAATTCATAAATAAAATAAAAATAATGTTGCATACCCATGGAAATTGTAAATTATCAGAGAAAAACCGAAGAATTATGTCATATAAAGGCAAACATCAACAACAACAAAAAAAATCACACACTCGCAATTCAGTTATTCAAAGACGCACAGCGTTTCACATAACACTAGAAACAAGATAAATTGTACTCAACTTTAACACGTTCACGCAGGCGCGGTGGATCACACTCGACTGTCTCAAAGTTTTCAAGTCTCAGACTTTTTGCACACCAATATTATTTTAGAGAAAATGTTGTTCCTTTAAATTGTCCAATTGTTCAAATTAAATAAAACAACATTTTGTGTACTAAAATACTGGTATCCAAAAAGCCGGAGACTTGGCAGCTCTGAGACAGTCGAGTGTGACCCACCGCGCCGGCGTGAACGTGTTAATCAGTGGCGTGGCGTCCGGTCATCGCTGGATGCGGCGATGACCAAGCAATATTTTAAAACTCTTAATAAGCTTTTAAAACTCTACGATCCAGTTTTAGCAGAACATTTGGAGTTCATGTATAAGTGAAGGTAAGATTTAAAGTTTCTTTTTTGAACATTCAACCATTGAATTTTAGAGTTAATAATTTTTCACCACAAACTTAAATAATTGCGATGACCACCGAAAATTTTCACGCCACGCCACTGGTGTTAATAAACATATTTTACACTACATTTTTTTTTAAACTGTTTAACTTATCCAACTTTTTTGTATCTTTTAAAGTTATTTTCTTGAAATAGTTTTGGTTTGAACCGAAATATTCTTTGGTACTGGTTAAAATGACCCCTCACCGTCAATCTAATGATAATTTTGATTGATATCAAGCTGAATATTTGTTCAGAAATTCCTCGAAATAAATAAACAATAGTGAAAACTTCAAGGGTTTTTTTCTACGTAAGAAAAGTAATGATATAAAGACAACTGCTTAAATAATATAGAATTTTAATACATAATTTTTGCGTCTTATTAGTGTTGCCAGGTGTCCCGCGTAAATCGAAACTCTAAATGCTCTGTACACCAGTATTTTAACCCTTTAGTGCGCAGCTTTGCATATATGCAAACAACACTCTTTTGAATATAATAGATTTTTTTATTCGCATATACCTAATTCACACCAAAAAATTAAATTAGCAATATTTGCTTTAATTAAAAAAACAGACATTCCTTATTTAAGTAAAGCGAAATTAACCATTGAAACTTTCTGGTGTAAAGTCAAATTCTATGAAATACGTAATTTCTAGAACATATTCTATTTTGGGTTGAGTTGAGTTGGGTTGATTGTTGACGGCCAATTATCTACACGAGGGATATAGGCCCTAGGGTGAGTGCCTTCCGTGGAGGTCTTTCTAAGGGAACCTAATCCGTATTAACGCATGAAAATCCACGGTTCGAAGAAAACCACAAAAATTCCGAACGATTAGGCCGACGGGCGCGATTGGGTTCGAACCCAGCACCTCGCGTCTACCAGCTTCGAGAGCAGAACCTCTCAGCCACTGGTGGGGCCAATAATCTATTTTGGGAATTAAAGATAAAGTTTTATAAAATAAATAATTATATAAAATAAGATATTTGGAGACATACTTTTTAAAGTATTTACTAATTTGCAGTATTTTAGCCTAAAACAGCCACACGACAGTAGTTTTTACTTATATTGCGATATGCAACAGAAGAAAAGATTGACGTATTATATGAAGAATATATCTCTGATATTTTTCATTATTTTTCTTGTGTAATAAACCTTTCAGAGAATCATATATATTTTTTTTTCGAAACAAAAAATAGCGCATTTAAGGGTTGAAGGCATTTTTTTCTCTTTATGTAATGGCAGAATATCTGCGATTAAAAATGAAGAAAAAAACTATAAGAAATTATTGGTGACCTGAGAATTTTGAGCCCTGATTTAGACGGTATACCTGGCAACACTATTTCTGATACAGTGCATGTTGCGTACTACTACCGAAATATGGAGTGTTCGGCTCGGTAGTACCCGAATACTGAAATTAGATTCTTTCAGCAAGTACCGTGATTAAATTACTGAGCAGCCAACTAAAATTTAATAGGCAATTTTACCTTATTTGATCCCAGAATTGGCCGACTAGATAATGCAACATTTACTATAAAATTTTAGTAGTAACAAAACTAAACGTAAAATTTATGCCTTACAGTGCAAGCAAAACTTTTCAAAAATTCCTCAAAATATCTTCGTCAAACCCTTGAATTACTGTGGGATACAATATATCACTTCATTTTTATTCCAAACTGACACACTCACACCAAAATTTTGAAATCAAATTTTGACTAATTAAGGTACGTGGAAAAAAAAAAAAGAAAAACTTGTACTTATTTGCAAATAAATTTGTTTAAAAATCCTGGTGCAAAACAATCATTTCAACATTTTAGCAACATGAATACTTTGCCCATAAAAGGATTAAGGTGTCAGAAATGATTGAATATTCAGATTTGGCTAAGAACGCAGAAATGCACATTTTTGAATAATAAAATGAATTTCAACATTACAATGAAAAATTTTTTAGCGTTCTCTTACCTGTATATTCTAGAAACTTTTCCCCTTTTTATGTGTTATAATAATAGTAAGTAAGCTATTCGCTTAAAAATTCTGAATTTCAAATCTGAAGCATTAATCGTAGATTTTAACTCTATAATTCAAATAACTGAAAGCAAAATATTCGGAAATAAAAGTGGAATTTGGGTGTTGGCACAAAAGTTCGTGATCCGTGAAGTACATGTCTTTACACTGTAAAAAACAGTAATGTTTTTTGGAAATAACAGGAACATTACTGAATAATTATAAGACGTACTCGAAAGTAGGAGTCTTCAACCGTTGACGCGTGGGACCGCTGCCATCGAAATATTCAAGGCCTGAGGACACGAGTTGTGACTTCATCACTAATCGATGGACTTCTCACAAGTGTTGGAATTCACACCGGAAAATTTTGAAAAGCAATTTTATTTTATTTTATTTGCGGAATATCCATCATCTTATAAAACAATAATAACTATTTAAACCTACTGGTGAGAATTTGAAATCCCCCAATAAAATATCAGCCAGATGCGGCAACACTTTGGATTTCCGCATCTGGCTGAATTTTTATTTAGGAATTCCAAATTATCACCAGTAAGTTTAAATATTTACTATTGCTGATCTACCAAGTCTCCGGCTTTTTGGACACTAGTAATTTAATACAGAAAATGTTTTATTTTATTGGAACATATGGGTGATTTAAGAGAACAACCTTCTCTCTAACAAGGAAGGTGCCCTTAAGGGGCATACTCAGAATATTTTGAAAAACAAATACCAATTAAACTACTTATGTATGTAATAAATGATTATTTAGCGGCAGAATTGCAGTAGAAATTCTGTAAAAAATAAAATAATTTCGAGTATTTGGCGCGAAAAGACGAAAGCGTCACGCGATTTGGCGAGCAGCTGTCCTCGCCAAAAGCAAACGATTTTAATGCACCTGAAATTTAATTGCTAATTTAATTTTAAATTCGTGCAAAAAGTATTTAACCCCTTAACAGTGTGGTCCGAACTGGATTCGGGCAATAACACTTTGCTTGCTTCGTTATTAAAAGCATTTTGATACCACAAATTTGTAACTGTAAATTTATCTTTATTGATTGTCAGATATTTTTCGATTACGTAAGGTAAATATTTTAGTATGGAAAAAGTGGTGTCCAGCCCCATTTTTAATTTTTTTGTAAGAAAACAAATGTCACTATTAAGGGGTTAACCCTTTCAGGGGCGGTGGCTAGAGGGTCTAGCCACCTAATTTTAATTCCAAAACTGACTACTGGCACCAAGAATATTTTAATAAAATGTTTCTTTTGTAATTAAAGTGAAAAATAGCGTTTTGTTGTTTAGTAAGAAATTCGTTTGAATATTCTGGTGTCAGTCAATTATTTTAACATTTTACGAACAGAATTCCTCTGCCCCTGAAAGGGTTAATGAATTTAAACATAAACAATGAGAGAGTTTAATAAATACATTTTTTCGTATTACATATTATGTTGTTTGTTATATAATTTTATTACTTTAAAAACAATTTCATGTATAAAAAATACTTTCATATATTTAAGCGTATTCCAAAATGAAGGCAAGATTCATCTAGCGAGTTATTCATTTCAATATCAAAGAATTCGTCGTTTCCATAGCAGCCAAATTGAATCGACAGGGCTCAATTGGGCTTAAATTTGAGACATTGACACAATTTTAATTTTGTTTTAATTCATAAAATTTGATATTCAACTGTCATTATAAATATGTATATATATATATGACAAAACTATAGTTAAATCAAACTAAAACTGACAACACTAAAGTTATTTACGTTAAATTTATTTAACCCGGGAGGACGCGCGCCGGACTGATAGACCCGGAGTGCGTAGTTTTTACAATTGTCACCATTATCTTTTTAAAAGTAGTTTTCAACTGCTTTTTTCGCCAAATTGTGTCCAATTAAATAAGGTGACGATTATGTTTTTGTATTTATTGGTGACAAGTTGAAAACCATTCATACCCCGGGCATGCGTCCGTTCTCCCGGGTTAAACAAGTTCAATATGAAACATTTTTATCTTAAAAAGTATTCGACATGAACAAGTATTTTTCGAAATTTCATTTCATCACCAACCGATCATAAATCGCCAAATAAACTAAATTTTCATTATTTTTTTACAAACGTTCTATCGAGGATCCGCCAAATTTTTTTTTATAAACATATCCACATGAGAAGAACACTCTGTAAGATTTTCATTTTTTTCTGAATATGCCCGTATGTAGACCTTCCTTTTAAGATAATAGTGGTGTACAAAAAGCTGGAGAATTGGCAACCCTGCTGTCGTTTTATACGATGATAGATATTCCACAAATAAAATAAAAGAAAATTGCTATTCAAAAATTTCCGTTGTGAATTTCAACACTAGTGAGAAATTGATCGATTAGTGATGACGTCACAACTCGTATCTCTGGCCTTCAGTATTTCGATGGCAACGGTGGGAAACACAGACGAATACTGTTTTGGAATTTAAAAAAATGTCTAATTTAATAATAGAAACTTTGCGATGAAATAAGTCTCTGTATAAATTCTGTAATTTGTGGTGAAAACGTTTTTCATGCACAGAGATTGACTTGACGTCTTCTAAATTAACCCTTTCCGGAACAGAAAAATTCTTTTCGTAAAATGATGAAATCTTTGACTGACACCGGAATTTAAAAAAGACTTTTTTAGAAATGAAAATCTTTCTTCTTTAAACTTTCATTGTAAAAGGTAATTTTATTGAAAAATTCTTGGTGCCGTTTGTAAGCTCGGACTTAAAATTAGGTGGTCCCGACGTGGGATCACTGCGCCAGAAAGGGATATACTGCCAATAACCATTCACTGAAATGACAGACATATTTCTGTTTACTTTACAGTCAGCCTACTTTTTTACTTTACTTATCTTTTTAATAATTATTCCTAAATATTTTTATTACACATGGAACTATTAATAAAGAGGAACTGACATATCCTTAACCCTAGATCTACCGGGAATTTTATTCAAGTTTTAATAAAACGTTCTACACCAGAATTTTTATTTAAAACTATTTAACTTATTTATTTACCTTATTTTTGTCTGGTTTATATACTTAGTTTATTTTAAAGAAATTTCTGGTTTGAATGAATATTTTGTATGTACCTGTCGGGTCCAATGGACCCGTCTGGTAGACGGAGGGTTAAAATAGTGAAGCATCAACTGTAACCGCTATCGCTGGCGTTGTTTACGGCCGGTGGAAACTTCCACCAGTATATTTATATAGAAATTTTCAGATTATTTAAGCGCCTTAATATTACAAAATTTCAGTCATAAATAATGGTAGAAACAGATTTTCATTTTTAATGGTAGGAATTTGTTTTGGCAATAGTTAGGTACTGCGTTTTCGCCATATTGTGACAACCAGGGAAACAAACTGACAGTTTTAATAAGCATACTGACACCAGTAAAAACAAACAAAGTTGTTACGACATTTTTGAGAAAAATTTTCATCAATAAGACGTAGAAATAAGGCGAAATTTTCTATTAAATTTTACTGGTGGGACGTTCGCCCGAGTGGTAATCAGAAACTGGAGAACCTATTTTAAAAAAGCAGCCGCCATCTTGTGACAACCTCCTCAGTTACTTCAGTCGCAACTAGTAGACAGCACACTACATGCCGCCTCCTCTTTATTCATAACTCCATTTTATTACAGTGCAGTGTGACCTCACTCCTATCAAATGCAAACTTGTGAATATTTTGAAAAGTGCAACAAATATTCAATATGAACTGTGACAAATAATATTTTTCTGTCATTACCATTTGGAAGTGCGTAAAAAGAAATCAATTTTTTCTGCCGTTATAAAATGAAAAAAAAAAAGTATTATATTATTATTGCATTGTTTTTTTAAATATATATACCGGGTGTCCATAATTAAATGTCCCTACTTTAAAGTTTACTACAGATAAAACTATTGTTCATAAAGTTGTAAAATTTTGGGGTAAATCATAATAAAGGAATGGGAACTTATTTAAGCTAAAAGAAATATAAATAAAAATAGTTTAAAATTTCACCACCAGAGTGCGATTTTTAATAAATTACATATTTAGCATTAAAATAGTTTAGAAATTTTATTTACAGGATGTTCATAATTAATCGACCCTATTTTAAAGTTGCCTACAGACGAAACTGTTGTTCAGAATGTTGTGAATTTTTTTGGAGGACATAATAAAAGTATGGGAATATGTGTGAGCGAAAATAATAGGAGGCCATTTTTTAACGAATTACAAATTAAGCATAAATTTACGATAGTTTAAAAAATTTTGTTATAACCAAACATGTTCTGCATGACTTTCATCATTTTCAGAAACCATCTGGAATCGTAAGATAGCATGTTCCACAGTTGACCGCAGTATGTTCAGGGAAAAGCTAGTAAAATGTAGTGAAAAGCTGTCTTTAAAGTAAGTTTAAGTTAATGAATAAAATTTTTAAACTATCGTAATGATAAATGTGTAATTTATTTAAAAACGCCCTCTGATGGCAAAACTTTGAATTACTTTTATTTACATTTTTTTTTTTTTTTTAGCTTAAACAAATTCCCATCCCTTTATTATGTCTTTCACAAAATTTCACAACTTTATTAACAATAGTTTTGCCTGTAGGCAACTTTAAAGTGGGGTCGTTTAATTATAGACACCCTGTACATTTCAATTGATATGTTAATAAATGGAAATGAGAACCTTATAAAAATTTCGTTTTACAGGGTTCAAACACTTTTAAGGAAATGTATCAGAATCTTCGTAAAGTAATATTTCACTTATTTAATGAAGAAAATTCTATCTTCAGATATAGCGACCAATACTTTACAAAATTTCTGGTACTAAAACAACTACAATGCCCTGAATTCCCTGATTCGTATGAACCCTGTTTTACGTGTAGGCTATTAAAAATGCTTTTAGGATTTTTTTTCTTCTTTTTTACGAAAATTACTATTCTTATTACTTTTTTATTCACGACGAAGGTCAGTGGTTCAGAAATAATTCGTTTAAGACACATTTGGTAGGTTGCAGTGTGGCAGAATGACAGAATATGCAATTTATATTTTTGACTTCCAAGTTTACGCAATTGTTTTAATCACTAACCTTGAATCGTTGTCAAAAATCATGGTAATGATGTTTTAATTATAGAAGATGCCTTATCGTTGCTCAATAGCTTACCGCCCTCTAAATACGAGGTCTGAGCGCTGACACAAAAATCAAATTGCCCCAACGTTTCTTAATAATGGTAATACTTGCTGTATTATCTAATAATTCTAAATCTAAACAGGTTTTTAAATAGCTGCGACTTTTTTTAATAATTATTCCTAAGTATTTTAATGGCAGTGCAGTCTAACTTCATGCCTATAAACCGCAAACTTGTTAAAGTCTTTGAAACGCGCAACAAATTATCAATATGAACTGCGAAAAATGATATTTTTTTGTCATTACCATTTGGAATTGCGTAAAAAAAAATATAATTTTTTTTCTCGCTTTATAAAACTATATAAATATATTATAAAAAAAAAAAAAATATTGCATTGTTTAAAAAATATATATCTATCCATTCATATGTAAATAAATGGAAATGAGAACTCGATAAAAAAAAAATATTTTATGAGTAAGCTATTATAAATCCTTTTAGTGTTATTATTATTTTTTTTTACGAATATTACTGTTTTTATTACTTTTTTTGTCGCGATGAAGTTTAATGATTCAGAAACAAATCGTTTATGGCACATTTGGCACGTTGCAGTGTGGCAGAACGACAGAATATGTAATTTATATTTTCGACTCCCAAGTTTGCTAAATTCTTTTAATCACTAACCAGGAATCGTTGTCAAAAATCATGGTAATGATCTTTTGATTATAGGAGATGTCTTATCGCTGATCAATAGCTTACCGTCCCCTGAATACCAGGTCTGAGCACCAACACAAAAATCAAATTGTACCAACATTTCTTAATAATGGTAATACATGCTGTATTAAATTAATTTTAATACATTAGACAGACTTGGCTACACTTAAATCAAAAATATACATAGCTGCCAACTTGTACGTATTTTTGCTACCACTAATATTTAACAGTAATTTCTGCCTTATTTAATTATCAAAATTCGCGGCAATTCGGCGATTGAATTAGTCAAAATTTTCTATTAAATTTTAGTGGTAGCAAAAATCCGTACAAGTTGGCAGTTATGAATATATATAAAAACATTTAATTAAAAAATAAAAATACAAAAGGCGTTTCGTTGTGCAAACGCACAGCCTCATCAGTACACAATCAGCTACAGCAGAATATCGAAACATGTCCTGGACACAGTCAAATTCAAAGTTAAAGTTAATCATTTAAAAACAAAAAATATTCCATCGGGATCGCACCGGATTTGTTGAGTGTATAAGGGTATATTTTTCTAAACAAGCTCTCCATGAACATGCTATATTATCTACTATTTCTAAGTCTAAACAGGTTTTTATATAGCTGAAACCTTTTACGGTTTTTTGTTACTACTAAAATTTAATAGACATTTTTTGCCGTAAGCAATCACGGATTTAGAGAATTAGGTAAAGAAAAATTTGCTATTAAATTTTAATGGTGAGAAAAATAAGTGCAAATGCTCGCTGTTCTGGGTTTGTTTGAGTCTCGAATTACACGCCGGAAATTAAGTTTGAGACATATAAAAATTCAGAAATTCTGACAAGATTACTAAAATAACATTCTACTAATCTAATATAATTTAAAAATGGGATTTCGTAATATATTTTAGTTAAATCAATTAGATATTATCGTAACTTTTTTTTAAAAATATACATCGAAATTCAGTTAAACTCATTATAGAAAAATTTGGCCAACCTCCAAATGAAGATAACGCTCTTGTAAAAAGTAATGTTTTCCTACAGCTAAGAAAATTTGGGAAGAATCCAAAGAGTTTCAAAAGAAGTGCCAGATTTTTTACTCTAAAATATGGTGAAATTTTATTTCTTTAAACATAAGATAAAATACACGCTTTATTTTAAATTAAGAAAATATATTGATTTACTTTTTATTCATAAAACAAAATATGACACGTCCTTTATAAAAACTAGGCGGATGTACCAATCCCAAAACTTTCTTCTATCTCACACATGTCAATACTTCAAAATTCGTTATCACTGTGCCAAAATTAAATGGCGACCTATGCTCATCATAAGGATTCTAAAAAGATTAAATTCCGTGCATTAGTTCTTGAGATATGACTGTCACTGAAATCGTGTAAATTCAGTCAAATGGAGCATAGCAGCGCCACCTGATTTACACCAGAACCTAATCATCATCAACTTATGTCAACGTCTGACTGAATATGAAGTTCTGGGAAAAGTCGTTCGTTAGTTCTTGAGATAGAGCTATTGCGCAAATTATGACAAATGCAGCATAGCAGCGCCACCTGTTGAACGATTTGCATCAACACATAATCAGCAGCAACATTAATCAAGATATACTTGAATCTGAAGTTTGATGAAAATTCGTGCATCAGTTCTTGAGATAGATCTATTGAAGAAATCGTGCTAAATGCAGCACAGCAGTGCCACCTATTGGGCGATTTACAACAACACGTAGTCAGCATCATTTCATATCAAGGACTAACTGAATCTGAAGTTTTATGAAAATGTGTGCATTAGTTCATGAGACAGGCTACTGCTGAAATCGTGTAAATCCTGCAAAATGCAGCATAGCAGCGCCACCTGTCGGGCGATTTACACCAAAACGTAAACAGTACCAACTAATAACAAGGAATAACTGAATCTCAATTTTTATAAAAATCCGTGCATTAGTTGTTGAGATAGAGCTATTGCTGAAATCCTACAAAATGCAGCATAGCAGCGCCACCTGTAAGGCGATTTACACTAAAATCTAATCAGAACCAATTTATATCAGGGACTACCTGAATATGAATTTTTATTATATTCTGTTCATTAGTTCTTGAGATAGAGCGCCCTCAAGATTCATGTCACACACAGACTGACTCACAGACTCACAGACAGACATTTTGTAAAAACATGTTTTTTGGAATCTCTGACCCCTAAAACGTGTAAATCCGTCGAAAACCGGAAGTCTAAAATTCTCACGAATCCAATACTTTCATCTTGTAAACAGTGTTGACAGTGGGTTACTTTTTTAAAATTCAAATTTCTTGATTGGCACCACTTTTTTGAAACGGTAAAATTTACTTCATTTTTGCCTTAATTAATATGTCATTAAATGAGGCACATTTTACCATTTCAAAAAAGTGGTGCCAATCAAGAAACTGATTTAAAAAAAAGTCGCCCATCTGGCAACACTGCTTGTAAAGATAGAAGAAAGTAAAAATTAGTGCGTTATAATTTGGTCGAACCTTCGTTTAGAACGCGGTATATCAAAGATAACCAATTGCAAGAATTCAAACATAAATTCATGCAATTAAAAGCAATCTCTACAATCGTTTCGGATATATGTTTCGTGCAGCAGTTTATTAAAAAGACAATAAATATAGGGATGCAAGCGCTGCGCCAGATATTTCTGATTTTCAGCACTGAATGTAAATAGGAAGCTACCGGACGACCACAGTTGCTTCGAGCTCATGATTAGTCTCGGAGGTTCGTGAGCTGGGAGACCGCCGCAGAATTCGCGGAGCGCAGCGCTCCGTACACAAGTGGGACGTCCTTTCAACTGCGTCACTTGCGTCGAGACTCTAGCGGGATCCAAGAAGGAAAAGAAGAAAATGAAACCGGACAATTTAAAAGGGAGATTGATTAAATTAAAGACATCGAACAACGGAATGGCAAGCTTCGGGGCACTTCAGCTACCGTAGGAACGAAGCGACTTCGAGCCAAATTATTTTTTTGTCACTAAATAAAGCTCGGAGTACTATAAAAATTTAGTGGTAGCAGTTAACCATTTGTGGCGAAGCACATGCATGTCAGTAATTAGTAGTAATATAAGTGGATGACGTACAATAGGAGTGCTCTTCAAACTTTAGTCTCTCGGCCAGTGTTGCCAGACGGGCTACTTTTTGTTAATTGAGATTGTTGACTGACACCAATTTTTTGAAAAGGTAAAGTGCCAATTATTTATGACAGATTAATTAAGGCGAAAACAAAGGGAATTTTAACATTTCAAAAAAGTGGTGCCAATCAAGAAATCTGAATTTGAAAAAAGTAGCCTACTGGCAACACTGCTCTCGGGCCAACAGGCTACCGCTATTTTAATATAGAGAAATATTTCATTCAAATATTTTTTTTGCTTATGTATGGAATTTTATCTTTAATAAAATTCGAAATGTAGCATAATTGGGATACACGTATGAGAAACTGCATCGTATTTAAGCACAATGTCCTTATCAAAAATATGTATTCGGATTCCTATATAGATAATTTCCTTCATAATTTTATCAGTTTCTATAACCACATCTCTGTACCATTCTGAAAATTTATATTAGGGGTCACCTGGTCTTCTATTTCAAAACCGTTATTTTCAAGCAAAAATTTTCTTTGTAAATTTTTATTTAATATTTTGAAGAACCGTAAAACAAACTTTATGATTTTAAAATAATTGTGTTCGCAAGATGCATCAGTATAAGCTTTGCTTAAATGTACAGCTGGCAATTGTTCTGCATTTTTGTTGCCATAATTTCTGAATAGTAATTTTCTTTGAATTGCCTTTTAATTTTTAATTTTTGCCCTACTCGATAACATAAATCTGAGATTAATTTAGTCGATAATTCCTATATTGAAATCCTGTTATTAAAAAAATTGGAAAAATTTCCAGGTATACGTATATATTAGCTCATATCCAGGTAAAAATGATTTCTAATAAAGACGAAGTTGAATATTAATTCAAACTTTAAAATAAATTAATTAAATTAAATTTAATTATTTAATAGAATTTATGCCAAAAATTATTTGCTTATATTTAAGGAACTAATTCTATAATTGTAGTTTTTAATTTAAACACAAAAACAAATTCTGTTTTGTGAAAATATTTTTACAGGAGCAATTACCTGAATTGTGCAAAATATTGTTAATGCAGTGTTGCAAGAGGGCTACTTTTGTTCAATTCAGATTTTTGTTTGGCACCACTTTTTTGAAATAATAAAAATAGCCTTATTTAATGACATAATTAATTAAGGCAAAAATAAGGGGAATTTTATCATTTCAAAAAAGTGGTGCCAATCAAGAAATCTGAATTTAATAAAAGTAGCCAACTGGCAACACCGTGTTAATGCTTGTTAGTTATGTTTATGATCTTTGTAATTAATTACGCAGTTTTTAGGTGGTTTCTAAATTATATAAGTACGTAGCACCTATCGTCGACATCTGGTCCATCCGTCTGTCTGTCCGTCTCTTCGCACATAACAGCGCAAAAACTACCCAACCGAATGGATTGGAATTTAATATATAAAATGCTTCTATAATTTTATCAAGTCATTTCAAATTTTCTGAAAATCGCATCAAAACTTAAAAAGATATTAATAAAAGCTTTCTTTGTTCTAAAAAATCCTTTCATACGTAATTAATTCAATGATATCCCGTCAAAGGTAATGATTCTAGGTTGCCATGGTGATTACGTCATATTTAAGATGGAGTCATATTATTTCCGTATTACTGAATTTAATATATATAATCGTAATAATTTTTGTATTCATGCATTTTTGCTACGTTTCGCCTACAATTTCCGACTTATTTAAATTTAGATCACTTTTAACTTAGGAAACTCATTTCAATAGTAAAATTTTAGTTTTACCTTTAAAGACTAAATCTGCCAATGAAAAAATATTACGGATTATTATATTTTGGAAATGACAGATATTTCATAAGTATTTCGAAATATTCTAAAGGTAACATTTTAAAAATATATCTTCGTTTCGAGCCTTATAAAAAATAAAACGGGAAAGCACTAAGCAGACTGTTTTACGTAATTTGAGTACATTTTAGAATAAAGTAAAATAATCCCATTTCGTAAAATAATGGAAGGTAATGTAGATACGAACTTCAAAATTATTATTATTAGTTTTGAAAAGTTATTGAGTTGGTTACCTAAATATGAAAAAACGAAGTAAAACGTTTAACTGTAATATATTTAAAAATGAATTCTTTCTGTTTCATTTTGAATAAATGTTGTTGCGTTCTCTGTGCAATGCTCCATACTTAACACTTAAATAACTCACAAAAAATAAACAACACTCAAAATTTATTATTAAAAGTTGACAAAGATGAAATTGTGATGTAACGATTTCCAAAAATATTCTCTAAACTTTTAACCCTTTCCGGGGCAAAGTACTTCTGTTGCTAAAATCTTAAAATGATATAGTGACACCGGTATTTATGAACAAACTTATATGAAACTAAGTAAAACCTTTCTTTTTGAGTACGTTATACAACGCAAAATTTGAAGCCTAAATTATTACGTCAATCCCAGCAAAGAGGAAATTGCTGGCCAGCGGCAAGATAGGTGCTGGCAATGATGGAGAACTGCTGGCTGATGGTCGACCACTGCTGGACAGCTTCAGTCAACTTTGCTGTTGGAAATCATCA
Organism: Maratus speciosus; assembly: GCA_963932465.1. Taxonomy (NCBI): domain Eukaryota; kingdom Metazoa; phylum Arthropoda; class Arachnida; order Araneae; family Salticidae; genus Maratus; species Maratus speciosus. The sequence goes on along the minus strand of OZ010796.1, from coordinate 276,064,511 downwards.
GATAAAATTCTGGTGGGCATCCATTTTATCTCATACGCTGGCCCACCACTACATGGAAGTGCAGGATCTTTTGCAGTATTGTTGCTTAGAAAGCTTGCGCTATGTGGCGCTGCGAATATCGAAGACATTGAGTATTTGAACACAAATCTGAAATTAATATCTTAACACAATTTAAGCTGTGAAACTATTTTTTTTTTGAAACTGTAAAAAATATAGAACCACTGCCACCAACAAAATAAATAAGTAAATGAATAAATAAATAAATTCTTTATTTCAACGCACCTTTTTTTTCTCCTTAAATCTGGTTTTACTAGGTTACAAAGGATTTCAGTTTTCATAATTTACGCAGTTCAGAATCAATAATCAACAAAAGCGTTTAAAATACATAGGATTTCTATACAATAGAATAATTTCTATACCAATTTCATGATTGGGAACGTAAATCACAAAATAAACAAACTTGAAATAGTGTAATGAGAGCTTAAAAACAACGAGCAATCGTAGCGTACGATGAAAGCACTTATTAATGTCCGATCACGAAAACCAAGCAGCATCGAGCGCGGTCAGTACTTGGGAGGGTGACCACATGCAGTTCAAATATTTCTATAGATATTTCTATGATAGACACTTCTACAGATGTTTCTATAGCTGTTGGTGAAACTTGCTTATAGAAAAAAGAACCGTAATTATATAATACTTTGTCTTTTTATAGAATTCTATACGAAAATTTTGTAAGGGAAAGTGCTGGGCCAGCAAAGGAATAGCAGTGGGATCGGTGCTAGCACTGCAGGAAAAGTGCCGGATTGAAGTAATGAGATGGCATACTAATGCTGGCCTGCTGTTTGCCATCACTGATGGGCCAACTGCATTCGGCTTGGACACTTTTCGACAGGTTTAAGTAGTGACACCCTTGCACTTTACCGCTGATAGCACTGCTGGCTGCCATCTTTTTTTTCCCCCAGCTGATGACCCACTGTTTCTTTCTTTGCTGGGATGTTGCATTTGAGAATTAAAATTATGTGGTATATATAATATACCGGTGCCTTTTAAGGGGTTAAAAGAATATATCGTCTGCACCATGTCTAACTATCCAATATGAAAACAATGTTGTCAGTGGGCTACTTTCTTAAATTCAGATTTCGTGATTTGTACCACTTTTTGAAATAGTAAAATTCGCCTTTTATAATGACATATTAATTAAAGTGAAAACAAGGGGAGTTTTACCATTTCAGAAAAGTGGTGCCAATCAAGAAATCTGAATTTTTTAAATGTAGCTAACTGGCTACATTTGTAGTCAGGGTAAATCTAGCCAACTGTTTTCAGATTGGATAGTTTGACATGGTACAATGGAGTAATGAATAAAAAAGAAGAGACATATAGTTTAATGTCTACCATTTGCGAGTGAAGTAACTGAGGAGGTTGTCATAAGATGGCGGATGCTTTTTTAAAAATCGGATCCACAGTTTCAAAATACCACCGGGCAAACTTCTCACCTGAATAATTGAATAGAAAATTTTGTGCTATGTAAGCGTCTTATTCATGGAAATATTTTCTGGTTTCACTTTGACAAGTAAAACTGTCAGATTGCATCACCGGTTGTCACAATATGGCAGAAACGAAGGACCTGAAAACTGCAAAAATAAACTTACGCCAGTTAAATTTAAAATAATTTTCTACCATCATTTATGACTGAAATTTTAGCATTAATAACGCCTTTAAATAGGGAGAAAATTTCTATATAAATTTACTGGTGGAAGGTTCGACCAGAGGTAATCAGCCCTTGCGAAAGTGGTTACAGATGTAGCTTCACTATTTTAAGGATATGTCAGTTCCTTTTTATTAATAGTTCCATGCATGCTACCAACGATATCATAAATCAAATAGATGATTTTATTAAATTAATCCTCTAACGTACCTGGAACGTATGTATTCTAAATTAAGTTACAACAAGAAGTATTTTAACCCTTTCGGGGTTAAAATATTTCTACCCGCTTCTCTTCTAGATCTTTATTAAAACATTTTTTTCAAACAAAAGAAACTGTTTATAGATGATTTAATTTAAATGAGGAGGCGTCTCCTGCTCAACGTCGTTGTACTCAAGCTATTCTCATGCTTAAACACCTGTCGGATTAAACCACAGATGCCAGTATCTTTCAATTATTCCGGAGCCTGATCAACGAGATGCATCATATTTTCAGCGGAAGTTTTATTTAGTCATAAATTTTAACTTGAAACCTAAAAACTACCCTATGTTAAGAAGACATATTGCATTATATACACTTGCTGGTTTTAAACATGCATGTCTTGGACCAGACTCCGGAATAATTAAGTGATTAAAATAGCAATTAAAGCCTTTGTGCAGGAATATTAAAAAGCAGTAAACCAACGTTTAAAATGCACAAATAATGCGTGAAAAAGCAGCAAACAGCTGATTTGAATCTACAGCGAGATTCTTCTTCAGTGCAAGAAAGGGAAAAGGTACAGCGTGCTAGAAAAAGCAAGGCTGAGCAAAATGCAAGACAGAGACGCGCTGGCTTATATACCGTATGCAGGTAGCGGAGGCGGCAGAAACAACCAATGAGAGAGAAGCAGTGGAAACGACTGGGTGGACAAGTAGCGACATTTACCGGAGAAGGAGAGAAAAAGAAACCAAAAAGGGGGAAATTAAATTAATGCTTTCCAAATACTTGGAAAATCAGGAGTACTAGATAAGTCATTGACTAAAGAGTGAGAATTTTTAATGATGTGGTAAGCTTCCCAAAAATCAAGATCAAGGTTAGAAGAACATATTTGGATAATGGCGGCTAAGGAAAAATCAAATTTATGTTGAGGAGACCAAGAATGTTGAGCAATAGAAGAACGTTTGAGCTCCTGATTTTTAACATAACCTTCATGCTCTTTTAAACGAAATCTAAGACCACGTTTGGTCTGGCCAATATAAGAAAGGCCACACTGGCAAGAGATTTGGTAAATACCCCAGTTATCTAGGCGATCAACGGGGTATTTGAAATTTGAAAAAGTGATTTTATTAACAGGAGAAAAAATAACATTAAAATCAAACCTTCTTAAGATTTTAGCAACTTGCTGACTGATTTTAGGAAAAAATGGTAACACAACTGAAGTAGTAGAGTTGGAATTCGAATGTTTTTCAGAATGGACGGAATTCGTCAATTTCTTATAAATAGAATCAATAATATTAGAGGAATAACCACGATCAACAGCAATAGCTTTGAGGTAATTAAATTCAGCCCTAAGTAACTGAGGAGTGGAACAAATATTGGTAGCCCGAAAATCAAAAGTATTGAAAGCAGCGAATTTCTGGTTAGGGGGATGAGAAGAATGCTTGTGAGGTGGGAGACTGACAGCAAAAGCTTTACGATAGACGGTAGTCTGAAAGCCATTTTCACAACGAATAATAAGGACATCCAGGAAAGAAAGACAGTTATTGGTCTCAATTTCAGGGGTAAATTGAATGCAGGGATCAATGGAATTCATAATAGAGAGAGAATGATTAATATCCGAAGTTATTTCAACCAAGACATAAACATCATCAACATAACAAACATAGAACGGAAATTTTAAAATTTCAAAAAGATTGACCTCAAAATAGTGCATATAAATATCGCATAAAATTGGAAAAAGAGGATTACCCATTGTCAAACCGTCAATCATACGGAAGAAATTACCATTGAAAACAAAAGTATTTTGCGACAAGCAAGCGGGAGTGAGAAGGATAATCTCCTCGATTTTAAAATAAGAGAAATGGAATTCACAAAGCCTTTTCTTGAGGCAATGTAAAGCCCCCTCAAGCGGAACGTTTATAAATAATGATTTAACATCAAACGAAACCATCATGTGACCCTGCGACTTAAAATTATGAAGTTTTTTAACAAAATCAAAAGAATTCTTAACAGTGAAAAAGTTACTGCTCAAAAGTGGGGAAAAAAACAGAAACTAAATATCTGGCAAGCTTATAAGAAGCTGTACCGATACTAGAGACAATAGGTCTAAAAGGAATGTCAGGTTTATGGACTTTAGGTAAAGCATAAAACCTGGCACAATGCGCAATAGACTGAATAAGAGACTTCTTAAAGTTAGCAGGAATAATGGAAGAAGACTTGATGGCAGACTTAATAGAGTTAATTTCACCAGTGGAAGGGTCTTTGCGGATGTCCACATAAGGACCATCTTTAATTAATTTATGGGATTTTTCCAAATACGAAGATTTGACGAGAAGAACAATGTGACCACCTGTGAACACACTAGTGAACACACTAGTGAAATTAACTCTATTAAGTCTGCCATAAAGTCTTCTTCCATTATTCCTGCTAACTTTAAGAACTCTCTTATTCCCTCTATTGCGCACTGTGCCAGGTTTTATGCTTTACCTAAGGTCCATAAACCTGACATTCCTTTTAGACCTATTGTCCCTAGTATCGGTAAATTTCTTATGAGCTTGCCAGAGATTTAGTATCTGTTTTTCCCCACTTTTGAGCAGTAACTGTTTCACTGTTAAGAATTCTTTTGATTTTGTTAAAAAACTTCATAATATTAAGTCGCAGGGTCACATGATGGTTTCTTTTGATGTTAAATCATTATTTACAAACGTTCCGGTTGAGGGGGCTTTAGATTGCCTCAAGAAAAGGCTTTGTGAATTCCATTACTCTTATTTTAAAATCAAGGAGCTTATCCTTCTCACTCGCGCTTGCTTGTCGCAAAATACTTTTGTTTTCAATAGTAATTTCTTCCGTATGATTGACGGTTTGGCTATGGGTAATCCTCTTAGTCCAATTTTATGCGATATTTATATACACTATTTTGAGATCAAACTATTTCAAGTTTTAAAATTTCCGTTCTATGTTCGTTATGTTGATGATGTTTATGTCCTGGTTGAAATGAATTATGATATTAATCATATTCTCTCTATTATGAATTCCATTGATCCCTGCATTCAATTTACCTCTGAAATTGAGACCAATAACTGTCTTTCTTTCCTGGATGTCCTTGTTATTCGTTGTGAAAATGGCTTTCAGACTACCGTCTTTCATAAATGTTTTACTGTCAGACTCCCACCTCACAGGCATTCTTCCATTCCCCTAACCAGAAATTCGCTTCTTTCAATACTTTTGTTTTTCGGGCTACCAATATGTGTTCCACTCCTCAGTTACTTAGGGCTGAACTTAATTACCTGAAAGCTATTGCTGTTGATCGTGGTTATTCCTCTAATATTATTGATTCTATTTATAAGAAATTGACGAATTCCGCCCATTCTGAAAAGCATTCTAATTGCAACTCTAATACTTCAGTTGTGTTACCATTTTTTCCTAAAATCAGTCAGCAAGTTGCTAAAATATTAAGAAGGTTTGATTTTAATGTTATTTTTTCTCCTGTTAATAAAATCACTTTTTCAAATCTCAAACACCCCGTTGATCGCCTAGATAACTTGGGTATTTACCAAATCTCTTGCCAGTGTGGCCTTTCTTATATTGGCCAGACTAAACGTGATCTCAGATTTCGTTTAAAAGAGCATGAAGGTTATGTTAAAAATCAGGAGTTCAAACGTTCTTCTATTTCTCAACATTCTTGGTCTTCTCAACATAAATTTGATTTTTCCTCAGCCGCCATTATCCAAAAATGTTCTTCTAACATTGATCTTGATTTTCGGGAAGCTTAACATCATTAAAAATTCTCACTCTTTAGTCAATGACTTATGTAGTACTCCTGATTTTCCAAGTATTTGGAAAGCATTAATTTAATTTCCCCTTTTTTTGGTTTCTTTTCCTCTCCTTCTCCGGTAGATTTCGCTACTTGTCCACACAGTCGTTTCCAATGCTTCTCTCTCATTGGTTGTTTCTGGCGCCTCCGCTACCCGCATATGGTTTATAAGCCATCGCGTCTGTATATCATTTTGCTCAGTCTTGCTTTTTCTAGCACTCCGTTCCTTTTTCCCTTTCTTGCACTGAAGAAGAATCTCGCTGCAGATTCGAAACAGCTGTTTGCTGCTTTTTCACGCATAATTTTTGCATTTTAAACGTTGGTTTACTGCTTTTTAATTAACAGATATTGGTGTCTATGATGAAACTCGTGGCAAATCTGCATTAGTATATACAGGGATGAGAGCGCTCCGACCCAAATGACAAATTATTACCACTAAATTTTAATAGTATTATTTTGATTTATTAAATCTCAGAAATTCTGTCATTAAATAATGCGATAAATGCAATTAAAATTTAATGGTAGTAATCGGTCATTCGGGTCGGAACGCTCTCTTCCCTGTATATATGCCTGTTTCTCTGAAAATTCAATTTTTGCCAGTCGGAATCAATATTTGTAATTAATATTACATTGTTACCACAAAGTACATTGTACAGAAGCACATCAATTTAAGAACTCAACGCGTCCATCGTCATCCAGCATATTCATTTTATATGAATACTTTCCTAACAAAATCTGTATCGAATCCTGAAGCATAAGACCATTTTCTGAAAATTTCCAGCCTACAAACTGTGTTATTAACCCTTTCGAGACAACGTACTTTATGCAACGTACTTTTATTTATATGGCACCGCTTTTTTTAAATAGTTTCCTTTGCTTGTGAAATACCAAAATATATTCCAAATTAAGCACTTTGGAAATTTCGCTTCAAACGTGGCAAATGAGGTGTGTTCGTACTATAGCTAGTTTCATAAATAACTTTTTCACCTCTTATTGTACTGAATGTATATTTTAGCGCACATCATAAGTGCCTGTCAATTTCATTCTGTTCGAAAAATTATACCATCATTAAAATGCACTTGAAATATTTTTTCCCATTGGCCGTAATGTAACGGAAAACTTTTGATTGTTCTTGTAAATAAACTATATATCCGTTTTTCATAAAATTTGAAATGACACAACAAAACCATGCAACAATTATATATTTATAATTTCAGACCATTCGGAAAGCTGTAACATCATTAACACGTTCACGCCGGCGCGGTGGGTCACACTCGACTGTCTCAGAGCTGAGAAGTCCTCGGCTCTTTGGATACCAGTATTTTAATACAGAAAATGTTGTTTTATTTTGTTAGAAAAATTGGGCGATTTATAGGAACAACATTTTCTTTAAAATAACAGTGCTGTGCAAAAAGCCGGAGACTTGACAACTCTGAGGCAGTTGAGCGTGACCCACCGCGCCGGCGTGAACGTGTTAAAATGCACTTGCAATAATTTTTTCCCATTTGCCATAATGTAACGGAAAAATTTTGAGTGTCCCTGTAATTAAATTATACATCCGATTTTCATAAAATTTGAAATAACTCGACAAAATTATGCAACAATTATATATTTTAAATTTCAAACGATTCGATTGGGTAGTTTTTGCGCTGTAATATGTGGACGGACAGACAGACAGAAGGACAAACAGACGGACTGAACGACGACTATAGGTGATATGTATTTATATAATTACGAACGCACCTAATAAGAAATATATCACTTTTATTTATTAATGGTGCCAAGAACAAATTTCACATGCACTTTTTGACGATGCATACATGCATCACCCGTCCCGAAAGAGTTAAACTAAATGGTGAACTGTACATGGAGCGCACCACGATCGTTAATTTTACGAACGAATGTGTCGCAATATAATTTTTGCCTTTTTTAGTCGCAGAATTTATTCTGTTCGAATTAAGATTTTTATGTGATTTCTGCAATTGAAAAACGCGAGGATTTTTATAAGGAAATAATGGTGTTCTCAAGTAAGTATTATAAGCATCCTGCTACATTATAAAGTTTTATTGACATAGCATCAGTATTTGTGATTTCTGAATCGCTTTTATCCCTTTCAGGGGCAAGCAATTTTGTTTGTGTAATGTTGAACTCACACCGGAAATTTCGAAAAAAAATACCTCGACAGAGAAAGAGCAATTTTTTAAACTTTTTTTTCAACAAAATTAAATCAGTAAAATTTAATTAAAAGTCTCTGGTGCGAATCTTCCTTAAAATTAGGTGCTGAAATTAGTTTCTAGTAATTATCAAATTTGTAATCCCTAATTTTGCTTAATATTTATTCAATAACTTTTATTAGGGTTATTCCATGGTGACCAGTGTAACATGTACAATAAATGAAGGCAGTCACTTTACTATAAAAGATATGAAATAAAAAGTTTTTTCACTGTTATAATATAGTAATAGGTACATAAATCATAAAAAAATGTCTTAAAATAAATGAAGGCACGTGTAATAATGAAGGCATTAATTCAATATAAAAATTTGAATTAATTTCGAAATATTTTAATCATAATTAGGATATGTGACCAACATAACATGAGGTTGAAAAAAATGTTGCAACACAGGCCTTCAGTAACATTTATACAGGCTTATCTCTAATTTATGGTATAAACTTGAAGGGTTGGTATAGGACACTGTAACAATCATTTATTCAATAGGAATGTATAGGCGCAAGTGACTCATTGAGGCACAAACATAGGAAAGAGACATGCAGGGGATGTTCGTTGACAGCGTTTTTGATAAGCCCTATGTTTACAATAAGTGTTCAAAAGTGCGTCATATAACAGTAATACATGCCTGACAGCGTCGATGGAGCGATTTACGTACATATTCAAAGGTCTCAAGCATTTCATGTACATGTCCATTAGCAACGGATATTCAACCGACGACATCATCAACTAAGTCGCATAAACAAGACTCTTCAGATGTTCCTATAAGAAGTAATCGAGGGTCGATAAATCGTGAGATCAGGGTGACCCAGGGACTGCTCCAGCACGCAAGACAGGCAGATGTTATTGCATTTTTCAGGAGGAAGTTTTATCAGAACTATTTCAAGATGTTCCGAAGAAATTATAAGCGACGGTTGTTTGAGCATGAAGGGATGACAGATCATTTCAGTACTATTGTGAGCAATTGCCTGGTTGCCACTTTAGGGGGCGCATTCGATTGGGGGTGTGCGTTTATGGGACTCGAGGAGGATGTCGTCGATCGAATATCTATTGCTGCTGCTGTGTGTGAGAAATACCTGGCATCTTTAAATCTGCATACAAATCGCTCCCTTGATGCTTCCAAGCATGTATTACTATTTTTTGACGCAATATTGGATATTTATTATAACCATAATGCTTTCCAATAATGCTGTCAATAAACATTCCTTTCATGTTTATTTCCCGTGTCTGAGCCTCAACGCGTCACTTGCGCCCATACATTCCTGTACAATAAATGAATGTTACAGTGTCTATAATAGTTTTTTTTTTGTTATATATCTTTTTTCACACAAACACACCCTCATCAGAAAATCAACACTTAACTTTAATTCATTGTAACTTCGTAATTTTCATTAATCCACCACCCCTCTCAAATAAAAATTTTAATTTATTTTAATTTTACTTTTAATAATATACCTTTGTACTTGTTCGCCTTCTCCCACCCTTACATTTGTGTAGGTTAAATTAACACATTTAAAGTTCTCATAAATTAAAGTGAGCGCGCCATTTATTTCACACTTTTTCCTTTTTCTTATCACTTTCAGACAGATATATGTGTAGTTACAAATCTTAACCGCCAATTATTTCCATTAATATAAAAATGGAATATCAATAAATTCCCTTTTCCCTGCAGCCTGCAACATTTGATACACATACTGTGGTTTTAGCGCATAGCTGCGCATTTAATTCTCATATAAATTTTATGCACGTATTTGCATCATATCTCACTGGTTGCTCATGACAGATAACTTCCAGATGCCCCTGTGAGCAATATAAGCCTTTGTGTAAGATTTGAAACGTACTTGTAAAAAGCATATGTACCGTAATTTCCCGCGCATCCACCGCGGCTGAGTTAAATCTTTTTCAAACCTGAAATTTCATTGAAAAACGAAATCAAACAAATGCTAATGAGAAACAAGTCACATTTCATTTAACCCCTTAAGGGGCAAGTGATTGTGTCCCTGTAATGTTGAACTCACACCGGAATCTTTGAAAAATTCTATTTCAAAATAAGTAAAAGGAATTTTACGGCTTTTTTCCACCGAAGTTAGCAAAGTAAAATTTAATAAAAAATTTCTGGTGTAAAACTGAATTAATCGTAGGTGGTATATAATATATACCGGTGCCCCTCAAGGAGTTAAAATAAATTCTGGTAGGAAATCGAATTATCTGAGGTGCGGCGGATACGCCCGAATATGCGGCAATGTTATTTTCTGGTTGCTCTCCTTGAACACAAGAATTCGTTATCATGGAGCACTAAAAATCCTCAATAATGTGAAAATTAACCTCTTTAAAAAGATTCTGTTTCACCGCCAATTCTTTGTGTGTTGACTTCTGCTACTGGCCAACTGGCGGGCGAATGTAACTGAGTCTTATGTCGCAATGCTTCCAATTATTCATCGGTGTAGACGTTTTTGATTGAAACGATTCGGCGCTTGCCCCCGGGCAGTCTGCCACTACTCCCTTCTCCTCTCTTTGTAACACACCCTCTTTAAGATGTTAAATAAACTTTAAAAGTCTCCTAGAAATGTCTGTTGGAGTTTTTGTGCTTTATTTATGGACATGGGTATATATATATATATAAAAAAAACACCACAGTGTTTTGTTACCGTGTCCTGTCCACCTTAAATTTGTACGATGAATTCGAAATCACTCTGTATACATTTCTAATCTGCAAAAGTTTCTTACCTCAAAGCGTCTTTAATTGACGCAATTACCAAGTTCCTTATTTTATTGGAATCAAAAAATGAATTAATTTCTCTAGATCGCATTGAGTAATTTAAATAGAATTTTTTTTTAATATGGCTAGTGCATCTTTAATTCCCAAGATGTGCAGACTCCTTAGATTTGCCAAAATTAATGGTCTCGTTATTTTAGATTAGGAATGTTTTTCTCTTTTTATATTTTACTTCTGATATAATCTTTCTACGAGTAATCACAAAAATTATAATATTTTTTCTATCAACATAGCGATTTTTATAGTGACCTGCCTTTAAAATATTTGAAAGCGAAGTGTGAAAATTTTTAATGCCGCCTACAGTAAAAAAACACGCTTCAATCCATCAAATTAAATAAACTGAATTGTATTAAAAAATGCTTGTAACAGAAAATATTATAAAATACTTAAAGATAACTTCGGATAAAATAACGGTCGGAGTACATTTCCGTATACCAAACGACACTTTAATGTAGAATTCGGTTAACGCTGAATATAAAAAAATCTTAATAGTTAACTTTGGAAATGATTAAAAAAAAAACTTCATAGCTGCCAACTTTTACGCTTTTTTTCTTACCACTAAAATTTTAAAGAATTTTTTGACTTATTGAATCACAGAGTTCGCTGATTAAATATAGAAAATTTTACTATTAAATTTTAGTGGTAAGATAAAAGCGTAAAAGTTGGCAGCTATGAAAATTAAATAGATATTTCAAATCTTATTCTTCAATAGATATTGCTTAAAATATATTTATTTTATCAGTTACAAGTAACATTAATATATATAAAATGGATAAGTCTTAGTGCTTTTATACTTGAAAATGCGTTTATTTTTTATACCTTTGGAAATCATTAATTAGGAAGGAGATACATATTTAGTTGTATTATTTTTTTCCTTCTAGCTTCAGGTAAAATGCATTTCTCTGTTTTTGGTACAACCATTAAAACAAATACACAACTTCGTGGTTGCAGGCAATCCAATTAAAGTATTTTATGTTCTTCGGGAATAATATATCTATTATTTTATTACTACGCGCAAAGAATTGCTATTTTTTCTCATTAGAAACATAAATGAAACAACATATAAAAGTTTTTCTTATGTGAATGTAGACTCATTCCATTTTGTCGATCTATGATATTCTAATAAAATGACAGTATATGTTGGCCTAAAGTGCATATAATTTAGCCATGGAATTTTGAATAGGGCTAATTTTTCTAAATTCAGATTTCTTGATAGGCACCACGTTTTTGAAATAGTAAAATTCGCCTTATTTAACCCTTTGAGGGGCAAAGCACTTCTGTTGCTAAAATGGTAAAATGATTGATTGGCACCAGAATTTACAAGAAAATTTATTTGAAAGTAAATAAAAGTGTTTCTTCAAGCATATAGTCTAAATCAAAATTTAGTTTTAAAATGCTGGTATCAATGTGGCATTTGAGAATTAAAATTAAGTGGTATATATAATATACCGGTGCCCTTCAAGGGGTTAATGACATATTAATTAAGGCGGAAACAAGAGGGATTTTCCCATTTCAGAAAAGTGGTGCCAAAATCGGTACCATGTCAAACTATCCAATATGAAAATTGTGTTGCCAGTGGGCTACTTATTTTAAATTCAGATATCTTGATTGGCACAACTTTTCTGAAATGGTAAAATTCGCCTTATTTTCGCCTTAACCCTAGATCTACCGGGAATTTTATTCAAGTTTTAATAAAACGTTCTACACCAGAATTTTTATTTAAAACTATTTAACTCATTTATTTACCTTATTTTTGTCTGGTTTATATACTTAGTTTATTTTAAAGAAATTTCTGGTTTGAATGAATATTTTGTATGTACCTGTCGGGTCCAATGGACCCGTCTGGTAGACGGAGGGTTAATTAATATGTCATTAAATAAGGTTAAATAAGGCGAATTTTACTATTTCAAAAAAGTGGTCCGTATGTGTGTCTGATGTGTTAAGTCTTTCAATGGCAAAGCACATCTATTAGTAAAATGCTGAAATTATTAAATTACAACAGAATTTAAAAATTCATTTGAAATTAAGTAAAAGATTTTCCTCACGAACTTAACCCATTTATGCCTAGCGTCCCATTTATGGGACGCTTCAAATTTTAATGCATTTGTATAATTTTCTTCTTCTTTATAACATAAAAATTGCATGAAATCATTATTTATAAATGTCTTTATCTATAACCAAGAGATGACAGCACAAGGTTGATATTTATTTGCTTAAATTAAAGCTTTTTTCGGTGTTTATAGATTATTAATTTTTCAAGAGGGCGAAATGTAAAAAGTAAGTTTATTTGTATTTTTTCTATCCTGGACCCGAAATCGCAAGTTATAATCTTAGCTTGTGGACTTTTTTGAAATACGTATTTTTTTAAATTGCGAAATTAAATGTTCAAGCCTATTTTTTATGCATTTTTGTAATGTCCAAAATATAGGGTTCTAGGCACAAATGGGCACATATTTTTGTTAGAAATTTAGGAGACAGTAATTTATGAAATCTCCTTTCGAAGATATTTATGAAATAAATTGTTATTAAGTCTGCAATACGATTATTCTTATTTTATTATTAATAATAGTTATAACGTTACTAGTCTCTGCAAAGAAATAAATATATATATATATATATATTTTTTTTTTTTGTAGTTCATAAAAATACTAATTATAGTACATAATATGCAATTTAAAAATATTTTAAATATAAATATAGGCAAAATATATAATTATGCATATTATTCTACTAGAAATACTCATATTTAATTCTTTTACATTTTATCAGATAAATACAAGAAAAAATTAAGCTTAATTTTTTTTAGTATTTTTCCAGTTCATATTGCAACATTTTAAAGTGATTTTACCAAAAAATTTCTGAAAACAAAAATTCAGGCACAAATGGGTTAAGAAAAGGACATTTTCACACCAAATGGCTTTAATAATGAAGCTATGAACAAGGAGGAGGAGACAGGTTGCGTAGCGTCCACAGGTTTCAAGTGAGGTAACTGAGCAGGTACATACAAGATGACAACTACTGTTTGATTTCATCAAATCAAGGATTGATTCACTCCGAGAAAATTTCCACCAGTAAAAGCGAATAGAATTTTTTGCTTAATAATGAAATAAATTCTCAGTAAATAAAACATTTAAATAAGGCAAAAATATCTTTTCAAATTTAGTGGTGGTAAATTGCCACGGCGGTCATCAAATTCACCGACATTTATAGGAGAATTGTTTAGGTTGTCTCAATATAGCAAGGCCCTGACTACAGCTGTGGCAAACTTTCATGAGTAAAAACGAATAGATACCTTTTCGTTAATTACTAAGACAGTTTGTATAAATAAGGATTTAAATAAGCATGACATTTCTAATCAAATTTACAGCTGGAAGTTTGCCTTGGCGGTAATGAGGCCGTTTGTATCCTACTGATGGGCAGAATCGCTGCCATCGAAATATTTAAGGCCAGAGAACACGAGTTCTGACGTCATCACTAATCGACCAACTTCTCATTCGTGTTGGAATTCACATCGGGAAATTTTGAATAGCAATTTTTTTTTTATTTTATTTGTGAAATATCTATCATCTTATAAAACAATAATAACTATTTAAACTTACTGGTGACAATTTGGAATCCCCCAATAAAAAGTCAGCCAGATCAGTGTTGCCAGTGGGCTACTTTTTAAAATTCAGATTTCTTGATTGGCACTGCTTTTTTGAAACGGTAAAATTCCACTTGCTTTTGCCTTAATTGATATGTCAAAAAATAAAGTTCACTTTACCATTTCAAAAAAGTGGTGCCAATCAAGAATCTGATTTTTAAAATAGTAGCCCATTTGGCAACACTGTGGCATTCCGCATCTGGCTGATTTTTTATTGGGGGATTCCAAATTCTCCCCATTAAATTTAAATAGTTATTATTGTTTTATAAGATGATAGATATTTCACAAATAAAATAAAAGAAAATTGCTATTTAAAATTTTCCGGAGAGAATTCCAATACGAGTGAGAAGTCGATCGATTAGTGATGATGTAAAAGCTCGTGATCTCTGGCATTGAGTATTTCGATGGCAGCGGCAGAATGCATGATTTTACTATCGAATGAATCATTCGGGCATGCGCAAAAATATAATTTCCAAACTTTGTATATATTTTTAATCATATACGACCAGAAATTTAGTAAAATAAAAGAAACAAAATCATGGTTGCCAACCCGTCGTGTTTAGTCAATTATCTTCAGAAATTCAGAAGATACATATATTTTATTTATAGGTTACTTAAATTAATTCTTATTAAGAAAAAGAAAACGTTGTTCTATTCAAAATCTCTTGTAGAAATTGAATAATAAAAGAAAGGTTGCCAGCTATCCTTTTGCGCATATCCGAATGATTCATTCGAATAGCAAAATCATTCATTCCACCCATCGCTAGTGAAACGAATTATAGTTCAAATTACAATATTTTGATGGTATAACAATTCCTCTAAACTCGTGATTTCGGTTTTCGGTGTTTTGTTGTACGAGAACGATTATTTTTTAGTTTTCCTACAAAAGTTCTCCCTAAACCCGTCTCTCGTTTAGCTCTAAGCGCAATGATGGCCTATGCAGGAATCGCGCCCGGGTCTTTTATAGATTCCACATTTTTCTTTAAAGAAAAAATCTACTTTTTAGGTTTTGTTGGAAATTTTGTAGACGCATACCTCGAACGTAAATTCTGTAGGAAATGTTGTGTAAAACTAGCGCTTTTAATTTTCTGCAGATATACTATTTTGCAAAAAACGGCCCTTCCGATGCTTAAAAAAATACCTTCATTCTCGTCACAGATTGTTTCTAACCGAAACATTCTCAAGTAGAATGAGGTTAACCTGACGTGTATAACTCATATTTGTTTAATTACTTTTAACATAATTAAGAAAAAATAGATGTATAAATTTTTCTTTGCATACTTATTATTTCAGACAAAAATAATTTTTATGATATTTAAATAATATGTACGACCCATATAATAACGATATCACGTAGTGCTAGTTTTCTTTTACAAAATAGTTTCATACGGTACCTTTAGAAATTACTAAGCAGTGATATTTTAATAGAATTACTTAACAATATATATATACATCTCATGGCGCAAATAAATTGCATTTTTCTGGTTTTATTAGTACCATTAAAATAAGTTCAGCTTTTTAGATAGTCGTGAGCAATCTAATTAGAATATTTTGTAAATTTTTTACAGAACAAAACATATTCATTTCTTTTATTAATTTCACGGACGGAAAGATTTTACTTTTTTTTCAGAAGAAACATATATCAAGTAAAATGCGGAGTATTTAAAGATTTTTTTACAGTTTTTATTAGAAAAATAAAAAATTCACTGCAACAAAAAATAAGGACTAGAGTAATTTATTCTCCTTAACATATACGATTGCTATTTATTTCAGTAAAACTTATGTGTTTTATAAGTACTACAATTCAAAAAAAAAAAAAATTAATTTACACGAAATAAGTTCTCATTATATATATATATATATATATATATATATATATATATTTAAATACACGTTTACTCATTCTTCAAATGCTGATTTTTTTAAACTTTATTAGTGGTAGATTTATACAATATTTACCATAGAATATATCAGGAAATGATACAATGTGTTGTGAATACTTCTGGTACAATTTCTCCTGTGACAAAATGAAGGTTACGTTTACGCATACTTGCAAACCTTCAGGATTTTTTAACCCTTTAGCGGGCGGTGTCCGCAAAAAGGACAATTAATTTTAAGAGTACTGGCACCAGGAATATTTAATTAAAAATTTCTTTTTATAAAATACGATAAAATAAGCAAGATCGCATTTTATAATAAATTCTTTTGTAAATTTCGGTGTCAGTCCACCATTTCACCATTTTACAAACAGGATTACTCCGCCTCGGATAGGTTTAAATATACTTTGAAGCACAAAATTAATTTAACTAAATGTATCGTGCTTCTAATTTGTTGTTATTTAAAATATGCTGACTTTTATTCATTAAATAAAATTTCTGGTTCAGATATCTTTATTTGAACAGGAGTCTGTTGATAACATATGGAAATTTGGCAAGTATTATACACGCCTTGGAATTTCAAAGAAGTCTGGTACCATTCTTTATGATTGGAAATTTAATATATTTTTTTATTCCCTGAATTAAAATTACCCAAAACTGATCATAGGTAACTTCATCTTTTGTTTTCTTGAAACTTTAATTATTCTACATAGTGCCAACACTCTTACATACTATATAAGAGTGTTGGCACTGCACAAAATAATAAAATCTCGAAAGTCAAAAGATTCTTTACGTACGTGATCTTTACGTACGTTACGTACGTAACTTGAACGTACGTATAGAATGTCTTCACTTTCAAGATTTTATTATTCTGCGAAATGGCACTAAGCAGAACAATAAAATCTCGAAAGTCACGAAATTCTTTACCTATGGATCAATTTTGAAGGCAAAGTCTATAGAGATTCTATAAATTGGGTTGAAGTGACTGTGATACAACTACCATTAACTAAGTTCTTAGATCTTAACACTCTTACAAAGTGTATCCTAAATCCAAAGGCAATAGAAGAAGACACCTTGCCTAAGATTAAACTATTCCCTTGTCACAATCTAGCCACTGAAAGATATGTGACACATGTTACGGAGGTTTCTTCTGCTGTTTGTGGTCCTTTGAGACGTGTTGAGTTCATTAAAACTTGTGTGGAGTATCGAAAAAAAAATGCCATTTTATGAAACTAAAAAACATATGGACTACTATAAAATGGTAACTTCATTGCTTGTAAATTGTAATAGTACCGTAATTTCTCGCGTATGAGCCGCGACATAGTTAAGTCTTTTTCACACCGGAAATTTTACTTAAAAAATGAAGTAAAATAAATGCTAAGCAAAAGAAAGTCACATCTTATTCAAGAAAAATTCTGGTAGGGATCGAATTATCCGAGCTGCGGCGCATACGCGGGAAATTACGGTAAGTTATTTTTATCTTATTACTATTGTTCTTTAAGAACAATTTCAAATTATACTTTTTTACATTGGTTAAGTTAAAAATATAAAACAATTACAATTACCTAAATTTCATGTATTAAAAAATATATAGTCGTTGAGTAAGCATAATGAAAGCGAATTTGACATAAATATTACATAATTTTACTATAAATATATTGTAAATATATAATAACAATATATAAATATATAATAATAATAATAGTAATTCGATGATCATCCTTTTAAATTACATTAATAAAATAGTTTCTATATTTCAGGAAAAGAATGGGAATATGCACAACTTTTATGTTTTTCTTAATATTCAATGACCTGGGGGCAGTAATTAATATTAATATTTTTCAACGACATTTTTTATTCAGAATGAGGGTATGATAGAGAAACTTTCCAACACCGCTCCATTTTGATTTGGAGAAAAACAATTCCATAGGCGAGCGCTTTTACGTTTTTTCTCAATATTCAATGACCTTGGGGCAGTATTTAATATTAATATTTTTCAAAGATATTTTATTCAAATAAGGATCTGATAGAGCAACTTTCCCATCCCGCGCAATTTTGATTAGAAGAAAAAAAAATTTTTGCTCCACCCTAGTATTCACATGATCTTACTACAATACATGCATACCTACTACTGAAAAATATTACATAGGTGGCCAACTGTGGCAAGCCGGGTACCACTAAAATTTTACAGAAAAAGTCGACTTCTTGAATCGCAGAGATTCGATGATTAGATAAGGCAATGATTACTAAAAATGTTTAGTGGAGTCGAGTGTGCCACAGTTGGCTACCCCTGACGTAGGAGTGTAAAAATATAGGCACCAGCGGGCAGTTTCTCACCACTAAATTTTAATAGTTTTCTTCGACTAAATTTTATTAGCATTCTTACAAAAGATGTTGACGAAATACTGGACCAGTGGTGGCCAACTGCGACGCGCTCTACATAGCTAAAATTTTACAGTAATCATTGTCATGTCTAACCATTGAATCTCTGCGATTCAAAGAGTCGACTTTTTCTGTAAAATTTTGGTGCCATCCGGGTTGCCATAGTTGGCCACCCCTGAATTAGACGAAAAATAACTAATAAAATTTAGTGGTGAGAGACTGCCCGATAGCGCCAAGATTTTTACACCCCTATAGGTAAAAAGTACTACGGATTCTGAAAGCACTATTTCCGAGTACTTTATACGACTTTCTTTTATCAATTGCTATGTGCAGTCATGGAGCAGTGTAGCAGCAGAGAATCAATTGACACCGCAAAATTTTATTAGCAATCTTCATTTAACTACAGGACAGAATTTCTGAGATTTTAGAAGGTGAAGAATACTATAAAAATTTAGTAGTAACAATCGCTCAGCTGATGCGCCACTGTTCCATCACTGTATATTGCTAAATAGATAACTGTCCGTAAATAATCTGTAAACCTTGGACACTACGAAAAGATAAAAATCAGAAAACTGCCATACAGAGGACTTCGATTTCGGAAATTTAAAGTTAAATGATGCTGTGGATAACTGAAAAATAAAAACATTTAACACTTGACAACGGCGAGAAAGAAAAATCCCATGATTGAATATCAGGGCTGCCACTGGAGATTTCGTCAGAAACTCGTCCAACTATATAGCCGCCAACACTTACGCTTTTTTTGTACCATACAACTTTAACACGTTAAACGCGACACTAATTTTACTTTAATTTCCGTTTAAGCGACAGCATACACAGAAATTGTGTATATATATTTGTACAAAATTTGTGAATAAAATTTGTAATTCTTGTGAAGGAAAACCCTTTTCATGTTTGAAATGTTCTAATAAAATACATTAAAAAAGTGAAAAATGTTTTTAATATTATATAATATATTATTTTTATAAATTTATACCGCCGGGACCGTCGTCGCCTAAACGGAAAGATGTCAGGACTAAACGGCCTGTCCCCAGGGACCGGCTCGCGTTTAACGTGCCAATACTACATTTTACCTTTTTCAATCGCCGTAATCTGCCGATTAAATAAGGCAAAAATTTCTATTCAAATTACCTGGTAAAAAAAAAAAAGCGTGAGTTGGCAACTAGATGCTTTCAGCACTGTTTCCTCTTTGCTACTTTAATTTTATTCAGATTTGTTGATTGCCACTAATTTTGTAGATAGTTTAATTTGCTTTATTTAATGGCAGATTAAATAAAACGAAAATAAACTTTATTATACCATTTCAAAAAACTGGTGCCAATCAAGCTATCTGAAAAACAAGTAACCCACTGGCAACACTGCCTTAAGAATGACCCATAAACTTGGCAATAAACAAATAACAGGAAGTAGCTAGCACCGTCTTTGCATGCGAATTACCTGATTTTGTACTGATTAGAGCCTAGGCAAACAACTGTCACTTAACAAAAAAAAAAAAAAAAAAGAGTCTTACTTAAACTTAGAATAAAAAGGGTTAAATGATGATTAAATAAATCTTTTCAAAAAAGGATAAGGAATATTGTAAAAGATTGCAGCTCTGGTACATCTACTAAATTTTGATCCCGTATGTGTTGCTCTCCAGCCTTTGTTCCTTTTAAAATTTTGCCCTTTGATTACGGTTCAAGAGTGCCGATGTGTTCAATCGTATCACAATTTTATTTTTAGATACACGCGTTTTAGTTTTAGAATTTTTAGTTCTTGAGATATGACTATCGCTGAAGTCGTCTAAATCCAGCAAAATGCTGCCTAGCCAACTTATTGGTGATTTATACCAAATCCTAATCAGCAACAATTTATGTCAACGTCTGACTGAATCTGAAGTTTGGAGAAAATCCGTGCATTAGTTTTTGAGATAGAGCTATTGCGAAAATCATGAAAATTTCTGCATATCAGCGCCACCTATTGGGTGATTAACACCAGAACCTAATTAACAACAACTTGTGTCAACACATAACTAAATCTGAAGTTAGATGAAAATTCGTCCATTAGTTCTATAGATGGAGCTATTGAGGCAATCGTGAAAAAGGCAGCACAGAAGCGCCACCTGTTGGGCGATTTGCACCAACAAATAAATAGTAGCAAGTCATATCAAGGACTAACTGAATCTAAAGTTTGATGAAAATCCGTGCGTTAGTTCTCAAGATAGTGCTATTGGGGAAATCGTGTAAATCCTGCAAAATTCATCGTAACAGCGCCACATATTGGGCGATTTACACCAAAACGTAATCAGCATCAATTCATATAAAGGACTAACGAAATCGGAAGTTTGATCAAAATCCGTGCATTAGTTCTTGAGATAGTGCTATTGCGAAAATCGTGGAAAATGCAGCATAATAGCGCCACCTGTTGAGCGATTTACACCAAAAACTAATCAGCATCAATTTGTATTAGGGACTAACTGAATATAAATTTTGATTAAATTCTGTGCATTAGTTCTTGAGATGGAGCGCCCACAAAATTTGTGTCAAATACACAGAGAGACAGACAGACTCACAGACAGACATTTTGTAAAAACATGTTTTTTGGAATGTCTGACCCCTAAAACGTGTAAATCCGTCGAAAATCGGAATTCGAAAATTTTCATGAATGCAATACTTTCTTCTTGTAAAGATAAAAGGAAGTAAAAAAATGGCCCAATATCACCCTTATGTCCCGACCCTTAGACAAAGTGTTAATGAAAGTATTCAGGGGTTATGATTATTATTTTCTAATCGTACCACTAATTACAAAATTATTTTGTTTGAGTAGGTTTTTTCTCGAAATGGTCCTAGAAAACCAGAGCGATTATACTTGGAGCTTGCGCAGTATATGTTAATTTTTTTAGCGCACACTAGCTCTTCTTTACACTCCTGCGATAGGTATCCGCAACAGAATTCAACAGTAAGCAAATAATATGTAAATGTTGCTCAACTACAATAGTTTTGCCAGTGTGTTGATTTTTTTTTCAGATTTCTTGAGACGCACCACTTTTCTTAAATGGTAAAATTCCTCTTCTTTTTGTCTTTATTAATGTTCCATGAAATGAGCCTAATTTACTGTTTCAAAAAAGCGGTGCAAATCAAGAAATCTGCATTTAAAAAAAGTAGCCCAATGGCAACATTGCATGAGCGTCATTCTCCTCTCCTGCAACGGGTTGCCGGAGTATAAGCCATAGGGTAAAATAAATCTTCAGGTAACTGTCAGGTTACATAATGCATCTCACTGCCTTTACCGCTGCAACAGGTTTCAGTCTAGGATCCACGCTTGATCGAGTTTTACTTTTCTAATATGATAAATATGTCTTAATTTATCTTTCTAATTTTCCCGTTGTAAACTTTTTTATAGCATGCTAAAAGAACATCAGTCGTGAGCTATTTTCAACTTGCGAATTTTCTCCCATTCATCTGCACAAGCTTATTATAGAATGGCTTTGTATAAGATGGTATTAAAGATTGTTTTACCAGAATACTGGATACACGAATTTTTATTTAAAAATACGTAATTTATTTATTTATGCTATTTATAAAGAAAACTTCTGTGTCGAATCGACATTTAATCATTTACTTGCATATTGGCTCCTGCTGGACGTTCCAGCGTAAAATACTAGAACGTTTCACGTGGGAAAGTCAGTAAATAGGCCACAAACCGATATGAGAGGTCGGAAATTAGTAGTAAATTGTTTTCAAATATGTCAATAGGTGGCAGCACGGTCCAACTGTAAGATGTCAATTGCGAATTTATGAGACAACAGTGGTACAAGATGTGCAGGGGCATTCAAAATTTGCTGACGAGGAACAAAGTGGTCTGTTGAGATTGCGACAGAATAAACAGTACGGAAGGTTGAGGGGGTGAGAGTGCAGTCCAAAGACTTTTATGCAGCAGGTATTAGAAAACTCATAAAGAGATGGGACAAATGTATCAATGTAAATGACGATTATATAGAGAAATACACATGCCTTTTAAGTATGTATCTTGGTTTCCCTTTTTTTAGTTGGCTTTTGTGACCTACTTACTGACTTGACTTCGTAGATTAAACTTTTTAGCGGTAAAGTACTACTGATGATAATATGGTGAAATTATTGAATATCATTATGAACTGGTTTGTTCTCATATACGATCCCTGATGATAGGAAATATCCACAATCGAATACAATTAGGTGAATTTGTGCCATGCATTAAGGACAAAAGTATTGGAGATAAAAGAGTACTTTATTTTAGCTTGTAACACCAGCATCCGTATAGATAAGCCATAGAACGTCACAGAGCAAGCCCACGGCAGGCAGCCGCCGAGAGCTGAAGAAGGTGTAACATTTGTTTTAAATTGATAGACCAACAATGAAGATCAGAATGAAGTCATTACATTCTCTCGAAGTTTTCAAATATTGGCGAAACTATATATACATAAATATAGCCAATAACGTATGATATGGCGATAAATGATTGAGAAAAGACATGTGTTATTTCCCGTTAATGAAAATTCAATGGGGTAAGAAAGGGCAAAAATTAATTCTTTAACACCAAGTGATAACAGGAGAAATTAGGAATACTGTAAACCACAAAATTACAATTTCTCAGGGGCTTCCCAAAAATGCCATTGGAGTGGAGCACAGAAAATGAACGCTAATTAAAAAATAATAAGAAGTTAGAGACAAAGTAGATATACTGAAATAATTACGTTGCAGAAAATATAGGCAGCTGGAATAACAGTCAAAATGTTAGATGTAAAATGCCTGTGTATATTCTGCATAGCAACTGAATGCGAATGAAATAAGAAAAGTGTTGCTAAGAGGATAAAAAATATTTTTTCTTTAATAAAGAGCTCTTCGGTTAGACAACTACAGAGAAAGAACAAAATTCGAAAGCTTAATTTTATAAAAGGAATATACTGTTAGTAAATAAATTGAAGCTGGATAAAGACTGACACTTAAAGTTAAGAATTTAGCAAAAACATATTACCTTTAACCCTTAACACTTTCCGGCACAGTGTGCCCGGGTCGGGATACCTAATTTTTATTCCAAATTTACGAACGGCACCAAGAATATTTTAGTAAAATTTTGCTTTTACAATGAATGTTTAAAGTAACATGTTTTTAATTTATAAAAATGTCGTTTTAAAGTTAGTCAATCATTTCATCATTTTACAACAAAAATTGCCTCTGCCGGGAAGAGTTAAATCACCGCCCCCTGAATATTAGGCCTGAGCGCTCACACAAAAATGACACAAAAATGGCGGCTGCCGAAGGCGGATTTTTTTAGCGTTGGTACGGTCCCTTAAATGTAGACACCAGTATTTTATAAAAGATTTCTCTACCTTGTTTATTCTCAGAAAAATGAAGCGGAAAAAACTTCAAAAAATTATTGGTATGAATATTTAAGGGACCGTACACACGCTGAAAAAAATCCGCCTTCGGCAGCCGCCATTTTTGGTCCAGCGCTCAGGCCTAGTATTCAGGGGGCGGTGGTTAAATGCACAGTGATGTAGATCTGCATCACTTTTTGTTTAACTCTTAGCAACCACTCTATTTTGATAGAAATAGTAATCCTGTGAAAATTACAAAAATATGCTACTGAATAAAGCTAAAAATCTATCTTAAAACTTTTGGGTGTCTAATCATTAATATAAGGATAAAAAACATAATTCTGAATAAATAATTCATGCATTTAATTGTTACGTTTTACATATATATATATATATATATATATATATATATATATAATAAGGTATTTAGATTCATACTTATTAAAATATTTATTAATCTGCAATAGTTTAGTTTTTACTTGTATTGCAGATGTGCAACTTAGGAAGAGGTTGACTTATTATGCGAAAAATGTGTCTCTGATTTTTATTATTATTTTTTTTTTCCTGTGTAATAAACCTTTCTGAGAATCGTATATAATTTTTTTCGAAACAACATGAAAAATCATGCATTTAAGCGTTAAGAGGAGGGGGTGGGAGATGAAAAAAAATATTAAAATTAATATGTGAACATAACCACCGGTGATTACTTTCATAGTCACAACAATTTACGAAGAAGTATTTTTAGATATAAGTAAAATTTTCTTTCATCTATGAGCTTGTTCAGCAACCACGACCACTTTGCCCGGGCGCGAAGGAGACGGATGCATATGGAGTGGGATATATTTTAAACATACAGTTACGGTGAACTTGGGAGCTAAATACTCAGCAGCTTTGTGTTACCCTCAGAGTAAAGATAATAAGAGATTATATAATAAGTCTGTGGTAATACCCAACATTTTTATTAGATAAAAATAAGGCAGTGTTTCTCAGAGTGTTTTAAAAGAGAATAGCAACATATGCACAGAACGAATGTTCAGTTCCAAAGTTTTTGTCCAATCTATGGCAGCCTGGCAGAGCTTGGTGATAGCCTAGTCTTTTCCTTCGCTTGAAAAATAGTGCTTTTTTATAGTTATAACTTTCATTTTGATAAATTTTCTGATAGAAATTTTGATGAGTACTTTGTAATTGTTGAATATTTGCTAAATAAATTATGTCCTTTTGGCAGTAAACTGCATATTAAAGCACATATTTTCTTTTTCACTGTATTTAAAGATAAAACTTTTTTATTCATTATTTTATAACGTTGGAAATTATATTTTAAATCTATGTGTGGCACATTATTTTTCTTGAAAAACTTGTTTACACTTGAGAAAAAAAGTCATTAGGGAGAGAACTGCTTGTTAAGTTATTTGAATCCCACCAATGTTTTTTTATGATGTATTTTGTTTTTTTGTCGAGCCGTTAAAGCGAATCAGTCAACCTACCAAAACGAGTGAAAACATAAAAAAAAAAAAAAAAAAAAAAAAAAACCCTCAAGCACGTGATCATAACGACAACAGATTTTTTGTGGGTCAAGTGAGCGAAGACCGGGCGTAAAATTTGCTGCTGATCGGATTTATATCAGATCATGTGATAATTTCCATGAATGTTTTGGATTTTGTCTGAGTGCATATAGACATGTATTCCTATTACAAGAGACATTGTTTGGAAAGATAAGAAGATTTAACCACTGATTTCACCCGTTTTGAACCATAAAATTACAAAATAATTAAATTATTTCGAAATTCCTTTCTTTTTTAAGACCTACTCCATGAGGTATATCTCCCTGCGCCCGGGCGGTCCGATCTGCGTCACTGAACAAGCTCAAAGATTTTTTAAAAAAATGACAGAAAATTCAACATTGCAGAAAAAAAATTCAAGATTTAATCGAACGAATATATCTATATGAAAATTGTGATGGCAAACGCATTTTAGGAGAAAAGTTTTTAAAGTTTTATTATTCCACTTATTTAATTTATCAACATTCATATTAGAAAACTATATTTCCTTTCGCACTTATATTGTATTTTAAAAAGAAATATTTCTTATATATTTTATGCAACTTTGATCCACACTTCCATTCTTCAGATAACTTTTTCTGAAATGTAAAAAAAAAAAAAAAAAAAAAAAAAAAAAAAAAAAAAAAAAAAAAAAAAAAAAAAGAGTTTTATTGAAAAAAAGAATGTACTATTGAATATACTTTATTAAGAAATTCTGTAAAACACAAATAATTACAAATATTTATTTAAAGAAATAACACATTTTCCAAATTATATAAAACATAATTCTGTTTCTTTTAAAATAAGGTCAAAATAAAGAGTGAACTTTTTTTTATATATAAATAAATCATTTTCTCATTTTATTGTGATTGTAAAAAACATTTAGTGGAAATCCTTTTGAAAAGAAGCGTATAGAATTTTTCTTTAAATAAATTAAACTAGAGAGGAAAAAACAAAACATTTAGCATTCGAAAAATTATTTCTCTTTGAATACGAATCATTATTAATAGTTTGATGATGTAAAATATTCTGACATACAAAAAAAAAATGTATAAACAAACATTAACTGAATTGGACTTTATTGTTTATGAATGACAAAAAAATTAGTTAGTTACAATATTTGAAGTTATAATATTAATGAATCTTATAAAGAATAAAAAAAGAAAGTAAGGGAATAAAAGTTTATTTCGTTAAAGGAATTGAACAAAACACAAGAAATTATTTTAATGAAAGAAATAACAAAAAATAAAATAAAATGAAAGATTGATGAATGTTTTTAACTTTTAGAAACTGGCAGAGAAAACTGTATTGTTTTATCATTTAATAGACAGTTGCGTAGATACCAGTTTATCTCTAACAAGATACGCGCATGTTGTCAGGAAACAATTTAAAAAATTGATAATTTGAAAGATACATAAGGATAAGAGAGAACAATAAAATTTATTAAGATACTTCAATCTACAGTGTGTCACACAAGAAATCTCCCTGATTTCAAATGTTAATTGTAGAGCAGAGTTGGGAGAATTTGTAATCTCAGTTATCCGCAATGTAATTATAAGTTAAATGCATGCAATTAATTATATTAGGTATACCGGAAAATTCTGTCGCACAATGTTTTTTCACGCCTACTTTTTAAAATTCTGATATATTCATTAGCACCACTTTTTGGAAATGCTAAAATTGCAATAATTTTCACATTTCACATTAAGGTGAAAACAGTGTGAATTTTACCATTTCAGAAAAGTGGTGCCAATGAAGAAATCTGAATTTTAAAAAAGTAGGCGTGAAAGAACATTATGCGACAGAATTTTCCGGTACACCTAATAGTTACATGTATTCAAACGCAGAAATTTTGTCAAATAGTGGGATAGGGACAGTTCCGGTTAAAGTGCTGCAAGATTTTTTTAAGATATGTAATTTTAACTATAACTAATTACATACAATTAAATTGTAATTACATTGCAGATAATCGAAATTACAAGTTTGCCCAACTTTGTTGTACGGAAAATACGAGTCCAAGAGATTTACGGTTTGCGGTATCATGAATTGCAACACATCAAGTTTATTTCGCTGCAATTTTACTTTCCGAAATAGTTAATTTTTGTTGTATGCATAATTAATATGGCATGACAAGTTTATTTTGCTGAAAACGTTTATTTGTCTGAAAAAGTTATATATATGTCTATGTACGCACTTCGTTATGGTGGCCGTTCGTAGCTCTCAGAATGTCCAGTCTATATTCAATCTCAATGCACGTGTTGCACTTTATGTCAGGTGTGACTGAATCGATGGCTTCTGCAATTTTTTTAAAAATTAACTGTTTCGAAAAAAAAAATGCAGTACAATTAACTTCCTGTGTTTCTATTTAGGATACCTCAAACCACAAATCTCATAGTTTCCGCACAAACAACATTTGAAATCAGGGAGCTTTCATGAGGACACCTTGTATATTAGCGCTTACTGTTTAAATGTGTCTATATTTTAGGATTTTGTTTATTCAGAAATTCAGAATCCATGCCGGAAATTTCGAAAACAAAATTTTTACTCTATGTAATCGTAAAAAGTTTAGCATTAATGGAGCTATGAATAAAGAATAGGAAACAGATAGAGTAGTATCCACCAGTTGCGAGTGAAGTAACTGATGATTAGTAAGAAGATGGTGGCTGCTGTTTGTTTACGTAAAATCAGGACCTGCTTAATATCGTTGCAAATTTCCACCAGTAAAAACGAATAAAAAATTTTGCCTTATTTATTACAAAAATTCCGTATTAATAACGGATTTAAATAAGGAAGAAATGTCTACTAAAAATTACTGTTGACAGTCTGCACAGGCGAAAATCAAATTCATTCACTTTGACAGTAGGGTTGTTTAATGTTTATTTTGCCAGAATATGGTGGAACCTCAGAGCCTGGATACCGCATGGGCAAACTTCCACCAGGGAAAGTGAATAGATATTTTCCCGTTAATTATGATAGAAAGTTGGCACAAATAAGGCGATTAAAAATAAGGAGCAAAATTCTGTTCAAATTTAATGGTTGAAATTTCCCCGAGCAAGCCTAAGGAAACTGTTGCAATTGAAGCTTCTCCATTTTCAGGATATGTCATTTACACCTTATTTATAGCAGTTCATCAACTATGAAACTTGTGATTACAAAAGGCCCAGATTACCAACGGGGCAAACTTCCACCAGTAAAAAAGAATAGAAATTTTTGTCTTATTCATGACAGTGATTATTTTTTTTTTCATGAATATGGTTTTTTTTTTTTTTTTTTTTTTTTTTTTTTTTTTTTTTTTATATATATATATATAAAATGAACATTTCTATTAAAATTTACTCGTTGAAGTCTTCCAAGTTGGTAATATGGCCCTTTTTTAATCACAAGTTTCATACTTGATGACTTAATAGCATAGCTGCCAACTCTTACGCCTTTTTTACCAAAAATTTAATAGTGTATTTTATCTTCTTAAATCGTCGTAATCTGCGATTAAATAGGTTAAAAATTTCTGTTACATTTTTGAGGTTAAAAAAAAGCGTAAAATGTTGGAAGCTATGCTAATAGTTCCAACTTTTTATTAAATAAAGCAAAAATTGCTATGACAGGCGCCGAGTTTACGGGGTCTACGAGGGCAATCAAGAAAACTTCAACCACTAAATTTAAAATGTGATATTTCTCTTAAAAAATCTTAGAACAAAAAGCAACTCACAAACAAAACAAAACCTTTAAAAATTAGCAGTGGTAACCTCCTTCGCCCCTTTGAAGTCGCCGCTTATGATTACAATTCAAAATTTCTGGTCATTCCTGAAATACGCTGCGGAAGACATTCTTGAATTGCGCGCTAAAGATTCAAATGGTTTAAGTGCTCTTATTCACGCAATTGTGAGCTTGTGCTGATTTGTTCAAACAAAACAAATATAGTGAAGCCAGAAATTTACATTTAAGTAAATAAAATCAAATAAGTATACCATAGTAAAAAAGACACATTTAATTAAAAAGAAATCTGGTAATTTTTTTTATTTGACCTGGAAAATAGGCTATAGTTTAGTAGCAATGTACAGTCACTATAATGTATATATACACCTGTCTTTATTCGCAGAGAATTTATGATAAAATTTATTCACCATAGTTAGGGGTGTAAAAATCTACGCTCTAAATTTTATTCGTTATCTTTTGTCTAATATCTAGTCTAAATTTTTCATAAGAATGATAATAATATTTAAGCGAAGAAGACTAATACAATTTAGTGGTGAGAGATTGCCCGCAGGTGCCTAGGTTTTCACACCCCTGATTATAGGTATCGTTGGACAAGGGATATTATCTTATTTCATAATATGAATGCTGTGTTTGTCATGGTAGTCTACTAATAGAAGATTTTATTTTATAAATGCTAACACCATCATTTATGAAAATATTTGAGAACGGTGGGTCTATACATCCTAGAAAAATAAACAGGTTTTATATTTATTAAATCTTCATAAATTTAACAAAGAAACATGAATAACCCTTTCTAGCACAGTGATTCCAGTGCGGGACCACCTAATTTTAATTCCAAATTTACAAATGGCACCAAGAATACTTTAATAAAATTTGGCTTTTATAAGGAAAGCTTAAAAAACAAGTTTATACTTTTAAAAAGTTCGCTTGTAAATTCTGGTGTCAGTCAATCATTTCCTCACTTTACGAATAGAATTTTTCTGTGCCGGAAAGAGTCAAGGGTCAATCACCAAATTTAAAACAATTAAATCACTATCTCAAAGGAAAAATTTCTAGATTCACACCATTGGGCAATCAATTGGATAACAAACAATCAATGTGTAAATTACCTCCCCCCATATCATCCAAATTTTAGTCGAAAAAGAATTTCACATAAGTTTTCTGATTGATGATTTCGATTAACTTATATGAGGTTTAAGGGGGGAAGTCCCTTTAGAAAATTCAAAAAATCGATTTATTTTTGATATTTGGAAATCATAATATCTCGAGAATATATTGGCAACAGGAAAAATCAAAATATTCAATATCGACAGAGTTATCCCACTTTTAGTCGAGCACGCCAGAGCCCGCATTTTGTGCTAGCGAAGATTAAACGAAGATCTTCCTCCCTTACTTCTCAAGAACTTCAAGAGCATCTCCTACCAATCTATCAAGATTTATTTAGAGATAACTTACTCCAAAGATGATTGAATGGCTATACCCAGAACGCTAAAGAAAGTTTTAACGCAACAGTTTACCGGTTATATCCAAAACACCTGCATTCTGGTCCACAAATTGTTGAAATTTAAGCATACATTGCTGCTGGGATACAGTGTTGCCAGTGGGCTACTTTTTTTAAATTCAGATTTCTTGTTTGGCACCACTTTTCCGAAACGGTAAAATTAACTTTGCTTTTGCCTTAATTAATATGTCATTAAATACCGCACATTTTACCATTTCAGAAAGTGGTGCCAATCAAGAATCTGATTTTTAAAAAAAGTAGCCCATCTGGCAGCACTGCTGGGCTATTTAATGAATGCTACACTTCCGTTCTTAGAGTTATGGATAATTTAAATAATGTTTTTGGCACCTATGCCAAAGTTTTTGCCGAAAACGCTGATGAGGCGCGAGCAACGATACAGAACGCGTCTTTTTCAGACAAAAGCAGCTCGTACAGTCCGAAAATAGCATCAACTCGAAGAAAACCAGCTTTTCGAGGAATTCGAAGGTCTGTTATATGCTTCTGGGATCGCTCATTGATCGGTAAGTCACTAAAACAAGTAATTTTTATCGTAATCAAACTTTAAACTTGATTATCTCGAAACTATGTTTTTAAAACTGTTCGTGCTGTAACTCAAAAAGTTATCGGTCGATTTGGCGGATTTTTGGCCAGGCTTTTCTTTATATCATTACCGGACGGATGTACCCAAAGTTTAAATATTTCGTGTAAATAAACAACTTTTTTGGGAAGAAAAATATCGAAAAAAATAGTGATAATTCCGAACATTTTATTAAAAACCGTACTTAATTTTTTACTTTATAATTTTTTATCGTTTTGTAGGTTTATCCATAGCTGCCAACCTCCCAGTAATCTTCCGTAATATGCGGATTAATTTGAGCTAGGTTAACAACGTTTCGAAACAGAAAATTTATTTGATGAATCTTTATTTATTTAATTTCGGGTTTCTGCGTGAAACTTATTTATATACATTTTTCTAAAAAAATTCTGGTTCGAAAAGTGTTAAACCTGGGTCAAATTAACTCGCTTATTACGGAAGATTAGTTGAAGGTTGTCACATATGGGTTTATCCTTCATTTGTATATGTTAGAAAAAAGAAAATAATTTTATTTTTTCTTCAGATCAATAGAAAAAGAGTGACGAGTGAAGCACTTTTGGGCCTCGCGCCTGTGGCGCTCGAAGAAAAATTTTGCTAAGCCACCATTTTGAAAAAAAAAAAAGTACTATACAAAGGTGTAATAAAGTTATGTTACAGTTTCAAAATGATCCGATTATTTTATCACCTGTAAAAAAATTAATGAAAAATGACTGATTTTGAGGCGTCTAAAGGGACTCCCCCCCCCCCCCTTAATGGTAGTAGACTCAGGGCGCCAATTTGTCTTTCATTTATATCTCGAAGATACGAATTCAGACCGGAACTTACCGAAGAAGCATTTTTATTTAACTCTTAAATGCATAGTGATGCACATCTGCATGAATTTTTATTTAACTCTTAGCAACCACTATATTTATATGGAAATATTAGTCCCGTAAAAAGCACAAAAGCATGATACTAAATAAAGTTAAAAATATGTCTTAACACTAGAACTACTGGAAATTTGAGTCAAGTTTTATAAAAATATTTCACACCGGAAATTTCACTTAAATAACTTTTCCTATATTGTTTAACGTTGTTTTTCTTTGTATCTCTTAAACTTATTTCGTAATAAAATTTCTGGTTTGAACCGAAACATATTCATACGATAGCCGTCAAAATGGCGGCTCACGGTAGTTCTAGTGTTAAAATATTTGGTGTCTAACCATTAATATAATAATAAAAAACACATTTCAAAAAGAATAATTCATGCGTTTAAGAACATTTTACGAAATAAAAATTTATATAAAATAAGGTATTTAGATTCATACTCATTAAGATATTGACTAATTTGCAATATTTTAATTTTTTCTTGTACTGCATATGCACATCATAAGAAAAGGTTGACATATTACACGAAAGACGTATCTCTGATCCTTTCTCACAGTCATACATAATTGTTTTCGAAACAAAATTAACAAATCACGCATTTAAGGGATAAGCTATCAAGAAAAGTTTGACAGTAAATAAATCTGAAAAACATTTTGTATTTTCTGGTGTGAATCTGAAATTTTTTAATAAAAGTTGTGGTCAAACTGGCAATCCTGAGCAGACTATTGACCAGCACAGCTGCCAACTCATACGATTTTTGGTACCACAAAAATTTAATACAAATTTGTACCTAATTTAATCGACATATTACGGCGATTACAAAATGTAAAATTTACTATAAAATTTTTGTAGTTCAAAAAAGCGTAATAGTTAGCAGCTAATGTCCAATCAAACTTTTGAAAAATTAAATTTAGCTATACAGGGTGTCTCTAAACTCGTGGTACAAACTTGAAGAGTAGGTAGTGCACACAGTAACAATCATTTATTGTATAGGAATGTATGGGACCAAGTGACGCATTAAAGTAAAAACACCAGGGGAGCAATTAGGCTCTTTTTTAATTTTCAAAGTTTCTCATTCATACCAGAAAAATTTTATGATATCCCTTTCTTGACATTTCATAATTACTTAACAATAAAATTCTTCTTTGGAAAATTTTGGTATGAAATCGAAATTTTTGAATTAAACAAAAGAGCAAAACTGGCAAACTTATAAAACGAAATACATGAATAAAAAATATAAAATACAATTATTTACAATGTAGTTTACAAGTAAATAATAATGCATAGAATAATATTACAATAAGTGATCAAATTTGCTACCACCACAGTGATACATGCTTCGCAGCGTCGGTGAAACGATTGGCGTACACGTCTAAAGATGTCAGGCATTTCCCGCACACGTGCAGCAGCTTCGGATATGCGAGATACTAGAATTTCGTCTAAGTCAACTGGGGTCTCATAAACAAGACTCTTCAGATGTCCCTATAACAAGAAATCAAGGCTCGATAAATCGGGAGATCGCGGTGGCCAAGGAACTGGTCCGCCACGCCCAATCCATCGTGTCCCAAATCTGGAATTCAGGTTACTGCGCACATCAGTGGTGAAGTGCGTGGGCGCTCCATAATGTTGAAAACACATCCGTTTACGAATGATGATCGGAACATCTTGCAGCAGTTCTAGTAAAACCTGTTGCAAAAAAATTAGGTAACAGCGACCATCCAGCCTCTTTGGTAGTAGGTATGGGCCAGTCAAATAATTATTAACAATACCCGACCACAGAAATTCACAGAAAATCGTTGTTGATAAGCATGTGGTCGCGTTGCATGTGTATTACTGGTTGCTCAAAGATGGAAATTGTGCGCATTAAATACACCATCGCGTGTAAATACTACCTCATCTGTAAATAGAATATGAGCAGTAAAGTCTGGCTGCAATGCATGTTGCTGCAAATCCCACTGGCAAAAGTTCAACCGCAGAAGATAGTCTTATGGAATCAAAGTTTGTACACGCTGAAAATGGAAGAGATGAAATCGATTTTCATTTAACACTCTCCAAACGGTCGAATGACTCACTCTTAAATTATGTGCAAGAGCTCTTGTGCTTGATTTGGGCCTTTCACTCACAAAATTAAAAATAATTTCTTCCAGGCTTGCACTGCGTACAGCTCTTTCTCGCCCACTTTCCTGTCTGGTGACGGGGAAAGAACCTGTTTCAGAAAGCTGATGGTGTAAGCGCAGAAACATTCTATGATCAGGCATTGTTCTGCGAGGAAATTGCTCCTGATACATTCGTAGGGTAGCTCTGGCGTTGCCATTTGCACGACCATACATGAAATGCATGTCGCCTTTTTCGGTATATGTAAAGTCTTCCATGACGAACGATAACACAATTAAAAATGGCGATTACTTCTACTTGAATGTATGGTATTGAACGGCGATCAATCACTTACTGCCCTCTACCACCAGTGGAATCAACCAAAAACTCCATTTCTATTTTTAAAAAATTCTATTCCTGTTTCTACTTTCAATTAAAAAAATTTCGATTTCATTACAAAAATTTTCAAAAACAAATTTTATTATTAAGTAATTATGAAATGTCAAGAAAAGGATAGCATAATAATTTTCTGGTATGAATGAGAAATTTTGAAAATGAAAAAAGTGGCCTAATTACTCCCCTGGTGTTTTTATCTTAACCCTTTAAGGGGCGCCGTTTGCAGTCTGGAAATGGTTAATTTTAATGCCTAAATATCCAAATGGCGCCAGTAAATTTTTAGTACAATTTCGATCTCACAATAATCGTGAAAAAAATGCTTTTGTATATTTTAACATATATTTGTTCGTTAATCGCGCTGTGAATCAATTATTTGAATACTTTTTTAGCAGAAATGCCTTGCCCCTGAATGGGTTAATGCGTCACTTCGTCCCATACATTCCTATACAATAAATGATTGTTATTGTGTGCTGTACCTACACTTAAAGTTTGTACCATGAGTTTAGAAACACCCAGTATATCTAAAAGTAAGTTTGTAAGATACTATAAACATGTTTATTCATATTTTGTATGATACCCATTTTGTTTATGTAAAAACTTATGTTTGCTGTAATTCATATTATTTCAATATGAATTTATTAATATTGTTCATTAAAATTAGGCTTTTGAGTAACAAAAATGCCCAGAATATATTTGGTATCATTTTTGAGTGGACCCAAATGAATACAAAAATTTTAAATCGGATGATTTTATAGATATATATAAATTAAATTTAGCCACGTTTATTTAATATTCCATAGCTGCCAACTCTTACGCTTTTTTGTACCAAAAATATTTAATAGAAAATTTTGCTTTATTTATTCGGCAGATTACGGCGATTAAAAAAATGTAAAATTACTATTAAATTGTTGTAGTACAGAAAAACGTAAGATTTGGCAGCTATGATATTAGCATCTTGAAATGTTCACAACTTTTGAGTACATGAAGATTTAACCCCTTGAAGGGCGGTGTTTCTTTTTTGGACCACTTAATTTTAATTCCTAAATGCCACATTGACACAATAATACTAGAATGAAAATTTTCCGTTTTCCAAGTACTCGAGGAAAACGGAAGGAAAAGCTCGAGGAAAAAAGAGGAAAAGCTTTCCGCCATTGAAGTTGAATTGTTTTTGGTGCTCCTGTGATAAAGTCTATTATTTGGGTAATTATCTGATCCAGTTCTAATTTTTTGGCATAATCCTTTTCCTGTTTCTATTATCTTACTGTGTTATGAGTTTTATTTAAATATTTGCATTATTTCTGTAGTTACTGGACTTTGAAAATTTTTTACACTGATTCTTGCATGTCGAAAGACACGCTTTAACGTAAAGTTTTCTAAGTTAGCTATTATCTATTTAATTTATGCATATTTCTTACTGATACTAATATTGTTTATGTAATCTTACCTGAGCTTTCTTTTCGCTTACTTTTCGTTTAATTATTCTTGCTATT
The DNA here is from genome assembly GCA_963932465.1 of Maratus speciosus. Taxonomy (NCBI): domain Eukaryota; kingdom Metazoa; phylum Arthropoda; class Arachnida; order Araneae; family Salticidae; genus Maratus; species Maratus speciosus. The sequence goes on along the minus strand of OZ010796.1, from coordinate 276,028,342 downwards.
TATTGAGATATCTATTTTTGAAGTTTTTCGGCGAGCGTTTCTTTTAATTTCTGACATTTTGTTTTGGTAGCCATTTTTGTGTTTGAGTTGTGTTTAGTTGTTTGCTTCCTGTATATTTTTCTTGCTGGTGTCATTTGCGATCACAGTGATTCTGCTTTGTGATGTATTGTGTGGTGATTTAGTAGTGACGTATATTTTTTAGAGTACTTTTATTTTTGGTAGTCAATGTCTTTGTTGCCGTGGTTACTGCGATCTTGTTATTGTTTGTTTACAATTATTGTGTGTAGTTTGGTCACGTGGTGTGTGAGTTTTTTTTTTTTTTTTTTGACTGTGCTGCACGTGGTATTACTTCTCTACATTGGTATTTTTAGTCCTTTTTGTGTCACATGTCTAGTGAGGCAGTTTTCGTGGGCTGATCCTTTTATCCGGCGGTTATTGATTCTATTACCCGGTGATTTATTAGCTGTTGTTTCTCTTATACTTGAATCGTGTTTTCCTGTTTCGCTTTTTAATTGGATCATTTGTGTTTTTTCTGACCACACGGTCTCTCATATAAGCTGAAAGGTAGTTCTCATTGTAAACGTACGCTAGTGAATTGTCGGTGGTTTGTTTTGCTTTTTCAATTAGAGGATCTTTTGTGATAGTTATTGTCAATAGAGGGTCTTTGGGTTGTATTAAAAGTCTTTGGTGGTATTTGCATGGAACTATTAATAAAGAGGAACTGACATATCCTTAAAATAGTGAAGCATCAACTGTAACCGCTATCGCAGGCGTTGTTTACTGTCGGTAGAAACTTACACCAGTAGATTTATATAGAAATTTTCAACTTATTTAAACGCCTTAATATTACAAAATTTCAGTCATAAATAATGGTAGAAACAGATTTTCATTTTTACTGGTTAGAGTTTACTTTGGCAATAGTTAGGTATTGCGTTTCCGCCATATTGTGACAACCAGGGAAACAAACTGACAGTTTTACAAGGCATATTGACACCAGTAACAACAAGTAAAACTTTTTACGACATTTTTGAGAAAAATTTTCATGAATAAGACGTAGAAATATGACGAAATTTTCTATTCAATTTTACTGGTGGGATGTTCGCCCTAGTGGTAATCAGAAACTGAAGATCATATTTTAAAAAAGCCGCCGCCATCTTGTGACAACCTCCTCAGTTACTTCACTCGCAACTGGTAGACAGCACACTACATGTCTTGTCTCCTCCTCTTTATTCATAACTCCATTGGTATTTGTAGGGTTCTAGGATTGGTAGGATGGCTGATGATAATGTAGAACAGTGGATCAAGAATGCTGAAGGTAAAAGATTTATCGAGGTAGTTATGGATATCAATACGAAAATTCATGATTTGTTAGAACATAAGAGTTCAAGGGGTAATAAAATATCGACACCAACTGTGAATTGCGTAAAGAAGGCTTTAGATTTTATCCTAAAACAATGTACCAAAATATCGGAGGACAATAAAGTTATGAAAGCAAGACTTGATGACCGCGCTGAATATAACGCAATGATGTCAGATTTAGCCCTGAAATTCAGTAAAACTTCTATTAGCTCAATTGAGGAGATCCAAACGAAACCTAAGGAAGTAATACAGAAAAGGAGAGATGAGCACACGGTAATAGTGACACCGAACGAGGAGAACCAAGATGTTTCACAACTGAGGGAAAAGATCAAGTTGGTTAATAAAAGGAATAAAGATCTCCCATTGCCAAAGGACATCATAACTACTAAGACTAACAGGGTGATACTGAAATATAAGACCAAAGCAGAGGTGGATGTGATTAGAGATTCTCTAGCAGATTCAGAAGAGATTAAGGATATTGCGAAGATAAATGTTCCGATCAGAAGAAGGGAGAGAATACTGATTTTAAGTGTTGATCCAGAACTTAAAGAGGAGGATGTAAAGCAGGAAGTGGAAAAGTGTTTGCAGGAGGGCTCGTCGGAAGATACTATGATGGGACTTAAAAGAAAGCTACAGTCTTCTGATGTAGACTCAACTACGAAGGCGATAATAGAAAGTTTAATGAAAGGTACAGATAGGGAAGTGCGGGTAATACGTAAAATTGAAACCAAGCAGGGAAAAAGTAATTGGCTGATAGATGTGGACGAAGAGTGTAAGAATATCCTACTGAAAATGAAAAGAATATGCATTGACTTTGAAAGATATAGGGTGGTTGAGTTTGTGTCAATAACCAGATGCTTTAAATGTCAGAGGTTCGGGCATATGTCCAATAGTTGTACTGAGAGAGTTAACTGCGTTAAATGTGCTGCTGATCATTACTTGAAAGATTGTAAATCGGATACACTTTGTTGTTCAAATTGTTATTTTGATGATGTGAATGGGGATTGCAGTCATCGTGCTGATAGCAGTAATTGTCCGGCATTCCAGAAATATAGACTGAAGATAGTAGCTAATCGTAGCTAAGGGCACTGTCACGGGTGTTTCTCATGTTGGTTTGTTGAATTTTGTGCAGGTGAACTTGCATCACTGTGGTGATGCAAGCGATGCTTTGGTACAGTATGTTTTGTCTAATAATATAGATCTAGTTCTTTGCCAAGATATCTATGTTTCTGATTATGAGGCTCCTGGCATTCCACCAGACTGGCCAATCTATTTCTCTTTAAGATATAATTCTGCTATCATAATAACTAACAGGGATTATGCCGTGATTAGTAACCTGGCTCTGGATAGTTCCATTACCATCTCTTTAAATGTAAATGATGATGTTATTTTTATTTGTTCTCATTATTCACCTCCTAATAACAATATAGATAAAGACTTTGTGGATCTTGGTTCACATTTTAACAATTTTGATAAGATCCTGATAGCTGGCGATTTTAATGTGCCAATCATGGACCTGGGCTACGCCCGTCAAACGGAACGTACAGAAATATTCCTGGAACACCTTGTAGAAAAACAACTGAGAATCATGAATGATGTCACCGCTCCACACTCGTTTGTGCAGGGCACACAGAAAGGTCGTCCGGACTTGACACTTGGCGGTCTGGAAATATGTGATAAACTGAATAACTGGTTTGTCGACGACAAAATATTCTCCTACAGTGATCACCGTTACATAAGGTTTTTTTTGAATTATACCCCTATAATTAGATTACGACAGAGGTTCAAAACAAAGAATAAAAGTTTTCGGAAATTTATTGAAGATATTAGGAAATTTGAGAAAAATTGGTTACAAGATCTTATATTGATTAATAATACTAGTGATTTGGATGATCACGTAGAGAATTTTATGAAAATAGTGACAGAAATGTCAGAGAAGCATTTTAGAAGAGGTACTTTGTCCTACAAACCAACCATAAAATGGTTTAGTGAAAAGTTAAGATCTGCAAGAAATAAGGTGTCTGCACATTACAAATGATATATCAGGAACCCAGAAGATGTAAACTTGAAAGAAATATATATTAAACATAGAAGAGAATATAAAAAATTGGTAAAAAAGGCGAAAAGAGATTCGTGGACAAACTTTTGTCATGATACTTCGGATACTTATGGGACTCTGTATAAGTACATCACTGGTAAAGCTACAAAGCCAAGTGATTTTATTTTTACAAGATTTGATAATTCGACACCATTTGATTCATACGACGATGTAGCAAAGGATCTGATGAAAGAACATTTTAGCGTTGACAAAATTCCCACCGAAATTTTTAATTTTACTTCAACAGGCAAGGTTGCGGGTGATGTAATGGAGGTGACAACTAGAGAAATGCGATGTGCTATGTCTTGTCAAAAAAATAATAAGGCTCCGGGTTATGATGCAATCGATGCTCTAATAGTGAAGAATATTTGTAAAGCATGCCCAAACTATGTTAGAAAACTCTTCACGGCTTGTTTTAGATTCGGGCATTTTCCTAGGATATGGAAAAATGGATTAGTTATCTTTTTTCGAAAACGGAACAAAGATGGGAAATGTGCTAGATCGTTTAGGCCAATTACTTTACTTATCATTTTTGGTAAATTATTAGAAAGAATTATCAAGATTAGAACAATGCCATTGTTAGAATCAATAGGATTCTGGGATGAGGCTCAATATGGCTTTAGAGAGAAGAGGAGTACGGTGACTGCAATCCATTTTTTGAGGGAGTTGATTAGAGATAAACTTAGATCTAACAAGTACTATGCAATCACTTCGATTGACATACAAGCAGCATTTGATGCGGTGGATTGGATGCCACTTGCGGAAATTATTGATGGTTTACCGATATCGGATTATCTTAAAAGAATTTTGAAGAACTACATCAGCAATAGACGAATTGGATTCAGCTTTACGAACGGAATCATCTGGTTCGCACTTTTTAAGGGCTGTCCCCAAGGCAGTTGCCTTGGGCCATTGTTGTGGCTGATTGTCGCCGATTATTTACTGAAGAAATACAGGATCAAGTTTGAAGAAATTCTGTCCTATGCCGATGATTTCGTAATTTTTGCTGGTGCTGACACCAGAGCCGAATTAGAGAGGAATATGAATGATCGTATTAAGTGGTTTGCGGATATTAGTAATGAACTGAAACTAACGATAAGCAGGGAAAAGTGCATGGGCATGCTTTTCGGTAGATATCTTTTGGAAAATCGGCATCCCATCTTCAAAATTGACAACATCTCAATACCAATTAAAGATACCATCACTTATCTAGGATTGACTTTGGACGCGAAGTTCAATTGGATCTCACATTTGGAAAACATCAGAGAAAAAATTAGAGATCTGGCATCAAATATTAAGAAAACAGATAAACGGGATCGAGGACTCCAAGCGAACTTCCGAAAAATATGGTATAAGACAGTAATAGAAAAGCAGATAGCTTATGGTGCTGAGGTTTGGTACAGAGATTTGAAAGAACATGCACTTAGTAAATTAAGCTCATGCCAGCGATTAGGTCTTCTCACCATCTTGTCTACATACAGGACAGTCTCTACGGATGCATTGTGCGTACTAAACGGAATCCCTCCTTTGCACATTAGTTTAAGATATCTGGTTAAGAAATATGACATAATGATTGGAAAGGACAATATAAAATATGAGGATGTAGTAATAAAAAGACAGAATATAATGATTAATCTTGCAACAAATGATTTTCCTAAGTATACTGCAATGCATAACCTACAAATCACAGATAAATCGGATGATGATATTAAAGAACAGAAAGTTCCCATCGTGTACACGGATGGATCGAAAATGATAGCTGGCGTGAGTGCCGCATATACAGTTTATCTGTATGGTGAATTTATTGAAGATTTTAAAATCTCGTTAAATAAGATGAACTCAATTTATCAGGCTGAGTTGATAGCGATTAAATATGCTATTAATTGGTTTTTGGATACCGATTACAAGAAAGTTTATATATATACCGACAACAAATCTTCAACTCTAGCTCTACAAAGAAATTTTCCAGCAAATTTGATAATTAAAGAGATTTATACTAATTTGATACAGCATCCTGACAAGATTGTGATTATTGGGTGGACCCGTGCACACGTCGGAACCCTTGGACGAGCAGATACTCTTGCGAAAGAGGCTATTAATCGTGAAAATGCCAATATTACCGAGAATGTTCCTTTTCCTGTCACCTTAATTAACCCTCTGTCTACCAGAAGGGTCCAATGGACCCGACATGTACATTCAAAATATTTATTCAAACCAGAAATTTCTTCAAAACAAACTAAATGTATAAATCAGACAATAATAAGTTAAATAAACAAATTAAATAGTTTTAAGTAAAAATTCTGGTGTAGAATGTTTTTATAAAACTTGAGTAAAATTTCCGGTAGTTCTAGGGTTAAGAGAATTTGCAAAATCAATACGGTAAAAGATTGGCAAAGAGAGTGGAGGCATAGTGGTAAAGGTAGAGACACTTATACAGTATTAAATAGGGTGGATGAAAACTTTGTATGTTCAGGCCAGTTATTACAATATTTTATTACTGCTCATGGCAGTTTTCCCGAGTACCTGAAGAAAATCGGAAAGAGAAATAGCGACCTCTGTGACTGTGGTTATAAAGGGAATGTTAGACACTATTTATTTGGAAGATGCACCAAAATGCCTTATTTTTTCTATTTTAATAACTCACTTACAGTTCGCCAAAATATATCCAGAGTTCTTTTTTGTAAAGAAAACTATAGAAAGCTCTGTGCTAACTATAACGTCCTTAATGAATTGTACTCGTTCATAAGATACAAGTTTTAAACCTAATATAGGGTGGTTCTTTGGTCCTTATGCATGGATCGTCATCAGTTACTGCTGACTTGTTTTTAATAATACTCAGAATTCTTAAATATCATATATTGTGTCTGTAGTATGCTACAACCATTGTTTAATTTAACAGAATATACTATCCTATACAATTGTCAGATAGTGATTAGTATGTGAATAATGGTCTTTGAGCTGGGACTTCCTGTCTTCTACGGAAGATTGGGGTGCCATTCATTTGATAATCTGAACGTTGGTCATTGTGGAAGTGATATATGCTTTTAAAAAGGTGAGACATTGGTGCTGCAGTGTTCCAGACTTTTGGAGATGGTAGAGGGTCATTGAAGTGGACCTTTTACTGAGATTTTCGTGATATTACATGACTATGGGTATTGAAGTGTAATGACTGAACTTTGAGGATCGTCTTCTCTGACTCTGTCTGTGAATGTGGTGCGTTAAGTTTGGGACTTTGTATAGACATTATGCATGAACTTTTTATCAGTATGGACTTTGATACGCCACTGGTTGCATGTTACCCATAAACATGCGAATTATGTTTTCTTAGTTTAATTTTGTTTTTGCCAAAGTTGCATGTAACCTCTAAACATGCGATTTTTGTTCATTCAGGTTAGTTAATCTTAGTTTTTATTTTATATTATATTTGCATGGAACCTATAAACATGCGTTTTTGTTAACTTTTGTTGGCATAGCAGGAATCTATGCTGCACAGGATTGTGCTTTTGTTTTTCTATTTTATTTGATTAAATAATTGCCGTTGGTAAGCCTGTTCCGGCGGATGAGGTGGAGCTGAATTGGTGGAGAGGGTTTTCCCGCCAGGACATGCGGTCCATTAGCCTAACGGTTGGCGTCCTGGCTGGGTGTCCAAGTACTCGAGGAAACGCTTTTATTATTTTCAAATAAATTTGTTTTTAAATTCCGGTGTCATTCAATGATTGCAGCATCTAACCTATAGAAGTGCTTTGCCCCTGAAAGGGTTAACAAAAATGCATAATCTGTATATTTTTCTAGGCTCATTTGATTCAGAGAACTCAAACATGTTTCAAAAATGTGAGTTATCCATACCTACCAACTCTCACTCTTTTCGGTGCAGCAACAAAGTTATACAGTGGTGGAAAATTGGCGCAGAGGAGGAGCCTAGTGACACCACTAAATTTTAGAAATATTTTTCGGCTTATCTAATAACATAATTTCTTCGTTTTTATTAAGCTGAAGAATACTATAAAATGTTTGTGGTGTCAATAGGCTCCTCCTCTGCGCCAATTTTCCACCACTGAGTTATAGAATTTTTTATCTTTTTTAATTAGCAGATTAACCTTTTGAGGGGCAAGCAGTTGTGTTTATGCAATGTGGAATTCACACGAGAATTTAAAAAAAGAATTACTTCAGAAAGAGGAAAAGCAATTTTTTTTTTTTTTTTTTTTTTTTTTACTTTTTTCCACCAAAGTTTAAAAAGTAAAATTTATTTAAAAGTTTCTGGTGCTATTCTCCATTAAAATTAGGTGCGTTATAATATATCCCACCGCCCCTAAGGGGGTTAAAAAGAGTAAAATTTACTATTAAATTTTTGTAGTACAAAAAACCGCAAGTGTTGTCAGCTATAGTGTTATTATTAAAAAATTTTTGTCGGTGCAATTTTGAATATATTGACGACTCCTATTTCAAAATTTGTATTCCTTTTCTGAAGGATGGTTATCTGTGTGAATGTTTGGTTTTTAAGTTTTATTTTGTAAAATTCATAAACATCTAACGTATTTCTTATGTATCCATATAAAGATTTACAAAAATAATATGAACTGTAACTTTTTCATTTGGTGCCTTAACCTAAGGAATTCAAATGCGTTGTCAAATGTGTGTGTTGTCATTTAAAAATTCCAAGAAGGTATAATAATTAATTTTTTAACAGTGCTTATTACAAAATTGGCATTGTTATTCCTAGAGTTGACACAATTACCAGTCTAACAGTACAAATTGTGATAAAATAGTATGATGCTTTTTAATTCTCAGAAATTTTCAGCAATTTCCAGTCTATAATCCGTTGAACAAACACATGTTTCAAACCATAAATTCTCTTTGATGTAATGTTACTTATTTGATTCCCTTTTGTTTCAACCCATATCATTATGTTTCAACCCAAATTTATTTTCTCCCTGGATTTTTAAGCCATAAATGTTTTATTTCACTATATAATTGTCAAAAGTTTGATTTTAGATTAGATTAATAGTTTTTACTAAACAAATGAAAAGGAATTTTTTTAAGTATGAAGGTAAATAATTAACCATTATTTTTTAATAATACAGGGCTACCACTGGTCCGTTTTTTAAAACCAGTAATTTTTTAGAAAGAAATTCCTGGTGGGTTTCTGCAACAATTGCAAGAAAAACGCGGTTAATGCTATGTTTCTGCCAAATTCATAAAGAAAATGTTTATTTAAATAAAAGTGGTGTTCAAAAAACGGACCGAGAGGGAGCCCTGATAATATGCCTCAACCAGGGTCGTTGCCATCGAAATACTCAAGTCCTGAGGACAAGAGTTGTGACGTCATCACTAAGCGACCGTCTTTTCACTAGTGTTGGAATTCACACTGGAAAATTTTGAATAGTAATTTTATTTTATTTTATTTGTGGAATATCTATGATCTTATAAAACAATAATAACTATTTAAACTTACTGGTGAGACGTTGGAATTCCCTAATAAAAAATCAGCAATTTGCGGCAACACAGTGGGATTCCGCATTTGGCTAAATTTTTATTTTGGGATTCCGAATTCTCACCAGTTAGTTTAAATAATTAGCATTGTTTTATATGATGATAGATATTTCACAAGTAAAATAAAAGAAAATTGCTATTCAAAAATTTCCGGTGTGAATTCCAAAACCAATGAGAAGTCGGCCGATTAATGATGACGTCACAACTCGTGTCCTATGGCCTTGAGTATTTCTATGGCAACCCCAGGGTGCGTGGAACTGTGGCGTAACCTTGGGGGAGGGGACAAATCATTTTACTGCCACTATTATTTTAAGCTAAATTTTACTTTGCTTTATCGTATATCGTTCAAGGATTAAATAAAGACAATTTTCTATATAATATTGCTGGTAGTAAAATGATCGACTCTCTCCAAACGCTACGCCACTGACGTTGAATTCTTCAACAAATATTGAAAAGAACTTTTCGCCAATATTTAATCGAAGAGAAATATTACAAATTCTGCGTTATTGATTAATAAATATTACTGCTAATAATTAATAAATATTAAATACAACTTCCAATCAGAAATAGTAGCACTATACTCCTTGGAAGTGTAAGGAATGTACACACTTTGCTGAACAATTCGAGATAAATATCCTTAATTATCAGGGCTTTTGTAATGCATGAAGGATGTCATTTTTCCAGTATTAAAACACAACAATTCAAATAATCAGAATTAACATTTTAACATAATATTAATTTAAAATTATTTAATATTACATCTCTAGAGGAATTATTAAAACTTCTAACTAAAAATAGGTTTACAGGAGAGAAAAAAAAGGCATCTTAAATTTCGTTTTATGTAAACGTGCTACACAATTTAATCACCTAGTCTTTGAAGTCTGCAATGAAATGTCTCTTTGTAATTTTTTAAAATGCAATCGAAAAATAAATTATGTATCTGCAAATATCGTAAATAAAAATCTTCAAAGCATCATACTTAAGAGTGTCTCAAAATAAATAAATGTTTTCCTATATATTATTAAATTGTGTGAAGGAATAATTTTTATAAAAGTAAATATTTAAAACAGAAAACGTATCTTTCTTGAATATTAATAGCATGTTAAAAAAACAACCACCGATAAAAATAAATACGCTAATTCCCTAAAACGTAAATTTCTATCACATTTTTTTCAACAAAATTTTTCGCCATATTTAAATAGCGATGGGAATAATAAGTTATTTTTATAATCAAATGAATCATTCGGTCATGCACAAAAATATAGCTGTCAATATTAGTATTCTTTTTATTCAATTAAAAGCAGAATTTTTGTAAAAAAAAAAAAAAAAAAAAAAAAAAAAAAAAAATATTTTGAGCCATGTGGCTCTTGGTTTAGCCCTTTAGTGCGCAGCTTTGCATATATGCAAATAACAGATTTTTGAATTTAATAGATTATTTTTTATTCGCATATACCTAATTCACACCAGAAAATTAAAATAGCAATATATGCTTTAATAAACCCCTTAACCCACAATGACGAGCATACCCCGCGTACGATGATCGAGCCAAATGTAGATTCTTCTTACCACTAAAATTTCACGGTAAATATAGTTTAATTTAATCGTCGAAATTCCATGATTAAACAAGCCGAAAATCTCTATTAATTTTAGTGGTAGCTATGGATTTGCCAAACCGTAGGTTAAGGGGTTGATAACAGACATTCCGTTTTTGAATAAAGCGAAATTAACCATTGAAACTTTCTGGTGTAAAGTAAGATTCTCTGAACTACATAATTTCTAGAACGTGCTCTATCATGGGAATTAAAGGGTTAAATGTTAAGTTTTATAAAATAAATAATAATATCAAATAAGGTATTTGGAGACATACGTATTAAAATATTTACTAAATTGCATTATTTTAGCGTTAAACAGTCACACGACAGTAGTTTTTACTTATGTTGCAGGGGTGCAATAGAAGAAAAGATTGACGTATTATATGAAAAATGTATCTCTGATTTTTTTCATTATTTTTCCCGTGTAAAATACCTTTCAGGGAATCATATATAATTTTTTCGAAACAAAATAAAACATCGCGCATTTAAGGGTTAAATATTTTTTATCACCACATTTCAAAGCAGGATAAACAAATCGGTTTCAAAATCTGCGCTTTAAAAATTAAACAGATTTTTTTAACACGAGAAAGCCCGCGAGCAGTCATTTTGACTGCTACCAAATGAATATATCTTGGTTAGAACCAGAATTTTTTTTATATAAAACTAGTTTAAAAGATACACAGAAAAAAAAAACTAGTTAAATGGGTAAGTTAATAACTTAAAATAAAAATTCTGGTGTGAAATATTTTTCTAAAATTTGGGTAAATATCTCAGTCTTTCTAGCGTTAATAGTGAAGGCAGGCTCCTTTGAAATTCCAAGGCGTGTGCACACCTTGGGTAATGCAGAAAATTATAAAATGTATAGGTGTATATGAAATAATACTCTAATCCACTGGTTAAATTTGTAGTAGAAATCTATGTATGCCTGGAACACAGCCCCATGAATACTAGTCCTACTACACGTAAATGACAGCTTTCTTAGGCAGGTTTTTTCTTCAACTCTTGTATGGTCCTTGAATTTTTATGACAATACTTTCTAAAAGTATTCATTACTTTATTTATCTCAGATTAACTCCTTAACCCTTTCAGGCACAGAAACATTCTGTTCGTAAAATGATGAAATGATTGAATTACACCACAATTTCTAAGCGAATATCTTAAAAATTAAAAACGTGTTATCCGAAACTTACATTATAAGAGCAAAATTTTATTAAAATATTCTTGAGGCCGTTCGCCAGTTTGAAAATAAAATTAGGTGATCACTCCACGTAACAACCGCCCTTGAAGGGGATATTCGTCGCGCTCGGTACATTCACGGGCCAATGGATGAGAATAGCCTAATCAAGGGAAATACGACTTCACATTCAGAATTCTTTGCAGAGCAAAAAAAAAATCATATATACATACATGGTGTGTTTAATATTTTACGGTAGTACTGTTATTAGTTTGCTATTTTTTTATAAAATCAATTTAATCTATATAGGGGAGATGGGGGATGAATGGGACATATTCACATAAATACATATTTTTATTTTTTTATTTAAGTTATTATCAATATTATATATCACATTTCATACAATAGGTATTTGACAACATATATGAACAATATTTATTCTAGATTATGATTTATTCAGAAAAATATTATGAAGCCAAAAAAAACGTTCCTCCCTGTCCCAATCATCCCCACAGCAGGGATGAATGGGGCACTAACAGGGATGGATGGGACACAAAGATTTTCCTCCCTGTATTCAATTTTACAAAATTAAAATTTATAATTATAACCTTATATGTAATTATATTTGTAATATATGATTTTACAGCACGAATCCATATTTTTTTTTCAATAACATCTTTTATTGCAGTGAGTTTTAACTTTTCATGCAGACTTCGGCTATCAATCTGTTCTTTTTTCCCACTTATGAGGCATTTTAGATTTGAAATGAGAGTGCAAAATGTCTTTTAAATATTATGGCATAGCTAATAATTTTCAATCAAAACTTATTAATTAATACTAATTAAATGTATCTTAGAAACATGCAGAACGGAAATTATTCGGTCGATCGGAAAGTCCTGTCGTGTTGGGAAAATTAATTCGTACCAGAAAATTCTGCCCGGTAATTTTTAGACATCGGAATCAATGTCTAATAATTAAATGATAGAATTTTCCGGTACAAATTGATTTTTACAACACGAAACGACTTCCCGATCAACCCAATATGTTAGGGGTGGGAATTTATTTGTGCAACGTTTCAAAATTCAGTATAATTTCCCCATTTGATCAATAAACATATACTCTTTTTAACAATTTTATCTATTTTGATTAAGTTTTAGTACCAATTTTTTGATAATCCATTAATAATTATTACAATACAATAAATAATACTCAGAAAATTTTAAAAAATAACAACTCATATAATACTATTTAATACTATTAATTAACGTAAATTATTAATTTATCATCCTGTAAAATACTATTTAGTTAATAAATAAAATTTTCAACATCTCTAGGGATTAATGAGAATGTCCCATTCAACCCCATTTGAAATGTCCCAATCATCCCCTTGATGCATATATTCCCTTCTCAGCCATTTTTCCTCAAAAATTATTTTGTCACAATGGTTACTATTCATTCATTTTAATTATCGATATTGAACCTTAAAATAAATAACTACAACATAGCTTAATTTTTTTATATTGTATAAGATATTTCACATTTTCAAATGTAAAAAAAAAACTTACTTTTAAGCAGAGATTTCAGAAAATGCAAATTTGAAGGAAAATGAAAAAAGCAATGTGGTCCTACTTTAAGTTCTGAAGCACACTGTGGTAGAGCCTTATATGGGGATAGGAAGCAATTTAAAATAAATGTTTATTGCCTGAAATACTGAGCATGTCCCATCCATCCCTTGTCCCAGTCATCCCCTAGCTCCCCTATCTCGATTTTAGTTTGTTATAATATTAGAGTTTTAGAGAAAAAAATCGTCCCAAATCACTGAGCATTCGTAGATTTAAACTGACAGTATAGGTATTAGTACTACATACTGAGATTTATTCATTGACGTGTTTAATGTTGTTCCATTATTATTATTATATTTTCGACTGTTGAAATTTCATAAAATCACATTGAGCAGTTACTGGCAACATCATTTTTACCCATATTATTGAATAATAATTTTTGATTATTTAATTACAGAAAATTGTAAGAATGTGAACTTTTCTGAAAAAAATTATTTGCAAAGCGCGGAATGATTAGTTTTCAACAAGGATTAACGCTTTAGCGGACGGTGTCCACAAAAAAGGTCGCCTAATTTTAAGCGTACTGGCACCAATAATATTTCATTAAAATTTTTCTTTTAAAAAGTACGGGAAAATTAGCAAGTTTTCATTTTCTAATAAACTCGTTTGTAAATTCTGGTGTCAGTCCATGATTTTATCATTTCACAAACAGAATTACTCCGCGCCGGAAAGGGTTAAAACAGCGATTTGAATCCTGCGGAGAAGAGAAACACATTGTTGTCAGGGTTGCCAATTTGGACTCCATTTTTATTCAGAAAAACCTAATTCGTGCCAGAAATTAAAAACAGAATTTCTTGCTTTATTTTGTGACAGATAATTTGTGATTATATGTAGCAAAGAATCTTCTTTCAAAATATTAGGTATGCATTTGAAATTTCGAAATAAAAATGGAGGTCAAACTGTGCATTTAAAATAGGCTTTTTTGATGGTGAATACATATATTCTTAAGAAACACTTATTTATTAATTATTAATAATCGCATTATTACTTAATAATTAATATTTCGACAGAATTCTCATAAAAAAATAAAAAAAGGTTTTAAATAACACTGTATTATAAGCATTTAATGCTCATCTGAAAAATCGCGTCTAATTTCATACAGTTTCAAAAAGACATCCACTACAATATGTTAATTAGGCGTGTGCGCCGGTTATAGAAAGTTCACTGCTTTGATATTTGCAAGATAGAGAGCGTGAACTAGCGAATTTATTTAAAAAAAAATACATAATTTGTGCTCAGTTTCTTTTTTAAGATGTAGCAAGACAAAGGAAAATAAAAAGGAAAGTGCCCAGTTAAACTGATGGTATTGAGCTTACAGGCTACACACACTAATTGTATATTATACTCTTTTTTCAAAGAATAACGCCCCTCGAAAAATAAAGAAATTTTCAAAAAAATCATTTAGCTTAATTAAGAGGGATCAACTCCCCCATTTCCCCCCTTTATACTTAACCAATGAACCTCCAAATCTAATTAGGGATGCGCCTTATCAGAATTAACCGGTATACAAAATTCCAACAAAGCTGATAATGCTGCATGAAAAGTACATTTATCTAAATTAAGGGGGGGGGGATTAGCCCCCGTTCTCTCCTTGATGCTCAACCAATGAACCTCCAATTCTAATCAGAAAAGCGCCTTATCAGAGTAAACCGGTATACCAAATTTGATGCAAATCGGGTAATTCTGCAAGAAAAACCCATTTATCTAAATTAAGAGGGATTTGCGCCGTTTCCCACTCCTTTATACTTAACCAATGAACCCCCCCAAAACCAATTAGGGAAGCACTTTGTCAGAATGAACCTATATCCGCAATTTGAAGTAAATCTTATATTTCTATCAAGAGTTATCGCGTTACGTACGTATATACTGACATGCAAACAGAACCTACGTGCACATTAGCTCTCAGGCTTTGATAGCCTGTGATCTAAAAAAGCATTCTCAGCTTACAATCATAATTCAATTAATATTGCACTACTAAATGATAAAAGAGTAGTTATCAAAACTATAACACACTTACTACATTTTATATATATATATTTTTTTTTTGGTTAAAATATTTCGTTGTTGAAGTTTCACAGCCATTCGGCATATTTTTGAAGAGTTATTTGGTGCATAAGTAATTCAATTGTTTTTGTAACTTATAAACCATTGTAACCATAATGGCTCTTTGAAGATTTATTTCTTGCGGTCGGTTAACAGGAAAGTGCTGTAAAACAATTTATTAAATTATAATGAAGTTATAAAAATATTACAATGTCGAAATGTTATCGGAAAAACACCGGTGTATATATTTTTTATAATTCTTTTATATTAGAAAGTGATTGAAAAATCGATTACAAAAATCCACCCTTAAACCTTTCAGGTTTACAAATTTATTTTAAAATAAATAAAAGGGTTTCTTCACGAAGTTAAAAAAAGGAAAACTTTCATTCCGAATTTCTGGTGCCAATGTGGCATTTAGGAATTAAAATTAAACGATCCAAAAATGAACCACCTCCCTTTAAGCGTTTAACACTAGACGCATTGGAAATTTCACCCAAGATTGTTATAAAAAAATTTACACCAGAATTTTTATTTAAAGCTTTTTAGCTTATTTATTTAACTTATTTTAGTGTGATATATATATTTAACTCTTTTTAAAAGAAATTTCTGGTTCAAATCGAATCATACATATTTGGCAGTAGTCAAATTGACTGCTCTTGGTGCATCTAGAGTTAAATTCAAAAACCAAGTTAAGTAAATATAAAGTATATAAATAAGCATAGCTGCTAAGGTTAGGCTTTTACTAAGTATTATATAGGCTAAAAATAATTAAATACACAAATTATAGTTCGATTTATCGCTTAATACTAGAACTACCGATGTTAAATATATAGGGGAGACTAGGAAGGGTTGACAATACGGGAGGCTTGACCCACCCTTCATATTTCATATTTAAAAGAATTTCAGAGTTTTATCAATAGGTGTCATTCAATAGGCAAATAGAAACAGTGGAAAGGACTAGAAAGTATGAAAGCAACAGACTTAACCTTTTCAGGGGCAGTAGTATGCTTATGAAACGCCTTAATTTTAATTCCCAAACGCCAAATTGATTCCAGAATTTGGCTAAAATCTCTTCCGTTTGATATGTATGTGAAACATAGCCTTTTTCTTATTTCCAAATACATTTGATCTTAAATTCCAGTGTCAGTCATTTCTTCAACATTTTAGTACTAAAAGTACTAATTAACACCTGAAAGGTTTAAAAGATGTTAATGATATGTTAAGTGATCATGCGGATGCAAAGGAACATAGCACTGATAAAGAAACTTTTGGAAGGTATGTAGACAAATTTGACCAGGATCCGTGCAGTGAGATGAAGCCAAACTCTTTGACAACTAGAGTTGTCAGGTCGGGTGTCATAAACGGTAGGACAAGGAGACAAAAAAAAGCGGGACAAAGCTCCTAAATCCTGATATAATAATACATTAAACCCGATGAAAACAGAACCTGCCTCTAACGGAATACTATCTTAAATGTTAATTTATTTTCCCTGATGTACAGTTATACCTGCTCGGACAAAATCCTGTTTAAAACTAAATTTTTGTACTCTGTCTTGCGATTGTGTCTAAACAACTTTGTTCCAGTATCATATTTTCCAAAACATTTTTTATAATAATTAAAGCATGTAGCATAAAGTTATTTTGCTTTTTTTAACTCTAGAACCGCCGTTAGGGGTCATTTTGACCCCTGCCAAAATTGATAATATTCGATTCGAACCAAAAATTTTTTCATAAGATATGTTATATGTAAGAAGCATAAAAATAGGCTAATTAAATAAGTTAAATAGTTTTAAATAAAAATTCTGATGTGGAACGCTTTAATATAAAAATGGAGTAAAATAGCGGGCGGTTCTAGTATTAAACTGATTTTATTTCTCTTCACAAATATTTCAATATATAACAAAGTGGGTCAAACTTCCCATGTGCTGGGTCAACCCTACCATATATGGGGAGCCTTGATCCATTATTTTCTCATGATTAAAATTAATCATTTTTAAAATTTCTTATATATTACACTTATGTAGCAATTTTATTTTGATATCTAATTGTATAACGAATGAAATTATATATAAAATGTTATTCTACGTTCAATATTTAAAAAATAAAAAATAATTTTGTAAAAAGTGGGTCAACCCTACCTAGTTTTCGCTACCTAGTTTTACCGCAAGCGTCAAATGGACGGATTTTTGATCATGGCTTTCATTGTAGCTTTTGACTTAGTTAATGTAAATAAAAGAATACAATTTAACAAAAACAACCTTTAATATAATAATTCATTAATTATTAATAAAAAAACAAACAAAAACAGTTTCCATTTGCATTTATAGTATAGCGCATTTGATAAGCTACGACTTCTGGTATTCCGACGGATTGTAGAGTTCCTCTATTAGTAAGTGACATCGGCTGTCGGAAATCAAGCTGTGCATGACTTACTGGAAAGCAATTAGCCTTTCTACAATACTATTTTCCGAGATTGGACTTTTTACGGATTACACTTAGCACAGATTGCACTTTTCACCAAAAATTTTATCACGTTAGAAGTAAAACTGATAATAATTGCGTCCTGATTACATTTACCAACCAGACCGTTCAGTTCTAAACTGAATCGTAATCGGAGCAAAATAGATCCCGTTATAACGGCCGTCGAACACTTTGAATCATTCAACTTTGAAATTGTCAAAGCAGGGCTGCACATGCGACTATTTTTTTTTATTCTGTTCGCACCACTATTCTCAGAAAATAAATTTTGTAGTATATTTCTCTTGCAAATGTTGTCAAACGGTATATCAAAGATTTTTGGGAACAGATCTCATAAATTCCCGGGGCCGCCAACCTGGAATTTTTCTTGGCGTGAAAATCCCTTTTCCGCCAAGTAGTAAATGTCGACAAGCGCAGATTTATACGCATGTTAGGCTTAACGAAAATAAAATGTAAATAATGAACAAAACTCGCTAAACTGGCAATCATTAATCGTTGTATGAGCGCTCCGCGCGCATTAACCGAAAAAAGATCACTGGATTGAGCAGTTCTCGCTGTGTAGCAATCTCAAAATTCAGCAGTTCTCGCTTTGTAGCAATCTCAAAATGTACAAAACTCGTAAGGCTTAATATACATAAAAAACAAAACTCGCTAAACTGGCAATCAGTAATCGTTGATGAGCGCTCCGCGCTCATTAACCGAAAACAAAAATCACTGGATCCAGCAGTTCTCGCTGTGTATCAATCTCTAAATTCAGCAGTCCTCGCTCTGTAGCAATCTCAAAATGTACAAAACTCATAAGACAACAAAATATACATAAAATTATACACTTACCTTAATAGACATCTCGTTCCATGAAGCAGAACTGTACACTAGACACTTTAAAATACCCTCCTCTTTCACTTAAAAACGCGGTGAAATTTCTTGACTATATCACTAACACTAGGCAAACACGCTACACAAGCCATATTCAATCAACCGAATGCGCATCAAAACACGATCTCCCCCCAAAACGGGGTTGCCAGAACATGGTTGCCATGTCCACAAACACCGCCAACATCGCCAACCAAAAATCGCCAAGAATTCCAAAATAGCGGCCAGGTAACATATAGCATCTTAGCCGATTTTTGTTTTGAAAAGGTGGTGCGAGGTAGAAATAAAAAATAGTCGCCTGTGGCAGCGCTGCCAAAGTCGTCATTTTGACGGGTCTTGGTATAAATAGTTATAGGTCATACTGATTATGGAAATTAAAGTGGGTGAGTGGAAATTGAATAGGAATACTTAACTATTCTTATATTTCATTAAAAGTCGTATCATAAAATTCTGGAACAATACATACATTATATAAAATTTTTAAGCATGAAATTTGAAAACCGCCATAATGACATGCCTTGGTATTTCTAGTGTTAAAATTTTCACGATTTCGTAAATAATTCGATTTATCTTTAACCCTCCGTCTACCAGACGGGTCCAATGGACCCGATGGGTACATTCGAAATATTTATTCTAACCAGAAATTTCTTTAAAATAAACTAAATATGTAAACCAGACAATAATGAGTTAAGTAAATAAGTTCAATAGTTTTAAATAAGAATTCTGATGTGTAATATTTTTATAAAACTTGAGTAAAATTTTCGGTAGTTCTAGGGTTAACACTAAAACCGCCGGCTTTTTTACTCAAGTTTTTGAAAAAAGTTTCAAGCCAGAATTTGTATTTAAAACCAATTAACATATTTAATTGCACTGTTATTGCGCTGCATTCATTTAAAGTATCTTATGAATAAATTTCTGGTTCGAATAGACTATTTTCAATTTGGAAGGGGCCAAAATGACCCCTTATGGCGGTTCTGGTGTTAGATAATTTATATCTAGCTTACTTGTTAATCGAAATCGTGCCCCTATATATTTCCAGTGAAATGGGGAATAAATATGCAAGATAATGTCCATATGGATATCGGATTTTTAAAATTTGTGATCTATCTTTCTATGCAGATGATCTCTTATTACAAATTAAAACTCAACTCATACAATTAAAAATAACATTATAATATTTAATCTTTTTTTTTATTAATTAAAACTTAAATTGAAATTAAAGTCTTTATTATGAACTTTTAGTGTGCTAGACAGTGTTGCCAGCGGGCTACTTTTTAAAAATTCAGATTTCTTGATTGGCACTACATTTTTAAAAGGGTGAAATATGCCTTATTCAATGGCATATTAATTGAGACGAAAAAAAAAAGAAAATTAAACATTTTAAAAAATGCCAATCAAGAAATGTGAATTCAATAAAGTAGCCCACTGGCAACGCTGGTGCTATACACAGCAATTCTCATGGGGAATTTAATTCTCTTTTAATGAAGAAAATACGTAACATTTCATTAACCCATTAACTACGAGTCTCCTTTATAGACCATGGGACGAGTGGCGAAATTGTTCAAGTCCGTTTACCAACTCCGGGAACTAAGAAATTTTGCATGCAATACAATTATACAATACTTATTAACTAAAAAACGCAAAGTTCACCAAAAAATATTTGCACATTAATTTTTTATACCAATTTAAAGTGGTACCCTAAAGCTGACATTATAAAGGTAATGTTCAGTGTTTTGGTTAGTATTTTCACTTTTAAATAAGAATGAAGATAAAATTTATTGAACTGTCATCATTTACTAATAAATATTAAATACTGACAATAAAATATTATCTTTAGTATTAGTATTGTATTTAATATTTGCTGTTTAAGAAGTTGAATATTTTTTAATATATTTTACACGAATGTAGCTTAAATAATAGATTAAATGAAACTCGAAAGTTAAAATAATAGAATTAAAATACTCTACATTCAGAATGTATATTTTAACCCTAATGAAGTAATAAATATAAAATTTAAGGATTTGCCCTCGTATGTCGACACCTATATCAATTGTTGAAAAGAGCAATTTTGACTCTTAAACTCGACATTCCCTTTAACTATTAAATTTTTGAGGTAAAAACATTTCTAATAAAACTAACAATTTTTTTTAGTACTTCTAATAAAACGATAAAAGGTTTAAGTAACACAAGGCTCTTTTTAACATAAAATTTAATATTCAAAAATTGCTCAACTAAAGCTGCTACCTTTTCTGATACTAGCAGGCAGCTTTTCCAAAAACTAAATTGGAAACTGGGATCTTGAAAGATACAAGCAACATTCTTGCTCACATAATTGTAATGGGGCAAACATCATAACCTGATATAAAAAATGTCATGACATATAATTTAACTGCCTATCCCCCACCTATAGCAAACCCTGATTGTTCTATCGTAAAAACAAATAACGCAGCATTGACTCATTCAGTGCTGAAGTCAGTGGATCAGTATCAAATTCCGGGTGAGATCCCTGAAAATAATGCCTTAATTTTGGACGGTACGGGAGTTTTGCAACAAATGTAGAATATTCCAAATACTTTTGGAGATCTTGCTTTACAAGTATTGGAATATATTATTGGTATGGGTGTTAGCTACAAATATAAAGCAATTCACTTTGTAACTGACACATATCCTATTTTCAACATTTAGTGCAGCGAGTGACAAAGGATGGCTACAGGAGGTGAAACTGTTATTAAAATATGAAGTTCAGCGCAAAAAAAAAAACCTCATCAGTTAAAAGTTCTAGCAAATGGGTCTAATAAGGCAGCTTTGGTTGAATTTATTTTTAAAAAATGGTCCTCAGTAGATCCCCCAATTCTGAAAAGTGTATTGTTGATTGTTGCACATGGGGGAAAAGTGTCATATCATAAGCGGTGAAAACAGTCATCTGATAGTAAGGGATATGCCCGAACTGCATTCTGATCACCAGGAAGCAGATACAAGAATGCTGTTGCATGTAGAAATGCTTCGATATGTTTCATACATGTTATTATTAAAAGTTCTGACACATGTTTTCATCCTCTCACTTTGTATGAGTAGATTTTTAACAACAGAATTATATTTGCTTCTGGGTACTGCGAGTAATTTAGAATTGTATAATGTTTTATCTATCGCTACTATTTTAGGTCCAGACATTTGTGATAGTTTAATAGGCCTTCGCAGTTTTACAGATTGCCACAGTTGTAGTGCCTTTAAAGACAAGGGCAAAATTAAAGCATTGACTATAATGAATAGTAAAATTGACTATAATGAAAAGTAAAATTGACTATAATGAAAAGCAAAATTGTTTATATTGATGCATTTAAAGGGTTTGGAACTTCTTGGACTTTATCAAGTGCTCTTATTCAAACCCTTGAACTATTTGTTTGCGAACTTTATGGCCAACCTACTAAAACCTCAGTAAATGATTCAAGATACACATTGTTCAAACTGAAGATTAAAATTGATGTTGCTTTACCACCAAATTATGATGCTTTAGTATGCCATATTAAAAGGGCAAACTATATCAAGCATATATTCATCGTCGGTGTTTCCAAAACATAATGAGTGTCCCTAATCCTGCTGAACATGGATGGATCATTAATGGGATAAATATAAGGATTTGTTGGAACACAATTCTTTGTATTCCATATAGTTTACTAAAAAACATTTTGTGCAAGTGCCAGAAGACCGTTTGTTTATCAAGTAAATGCTCATGCAAATCAAATGGAATTTCTTGCTACGAATTATGTTCATGTACTAATTGGAAAATTCCAATGAACAAAATTAATTTTTCAGTGAACTTTTGAAATTGATTCAGACATATGAAGATATTGATAGTTTGCATAATGTAGATGATATTTTCTAAAAAATGTACCAAAATAAATAATATTATACATAAAACATGCCTAAAGTAAAGTTTTTATTTAAGACAAGCATTTAAGCATGAAACAATGTGATCTTATTGATGGACTTCCTAGTTGCGTGGCAACTTAACATCCAGTTGAAGAGGTGATCGTGTTGCAAGGGTATTAGGGAGCCTTAAAAAATGAATGTTTAAACGTGGCTGGTAGCCACAATGAGAGAAATCACTAGAAAAGTTAAGAAAAGAATAACTTAAAGTGAGAACTTGAAGTACTAAAAGTTTAACGATGTAAGAGAAAAAAGAAAATTTAGATAAAAAAAAAGAGAAAGAAATTCCATTAGTTCCAAAAAGGACAGGCGAAAAAGCTACCAAGGGATATCCCATCTAAAAAAAGGGGGACTCTTTTCAGTGACCATACATTAAGTTTAAGTTGGTTAAAAATGCTATTTATATAGCAGATAAGCAGTATTATATTTAAGCATTACCAATTTTCTAAAATCATTTAGATATTGTTTGTCTAATTTTTCCTGTAAATTCTTAAGCATTTTATTAAGAGGTAAGTGCATTATATCAAAGTCTCTTTACTGTTATTATGTTGCTTAAAGAGCCTTGTGTTACTTAAACCTTTTATTTATTAATTAGAAGTATTCGAAAAAAATTGTTAGTTAGAAATGTTTTTACCTCAAAAGTTTAATAGTTAAAGGGAATGTCAAGTTTAAGATTCAAAATTGCTCTTTTCAACAGATGATATAGGTGTCGACATATGAGGGCAAATCCTTAAATTTTATATTTATTACTTCATTAGGTGTTAAAACATACGTTCTGAAAGTATAGAGTATTTTTATTTTATTATTTTAACTTTCAAGTTTCATTTAATCTATTATTTAAGCTACATTCGTGTAAAATATATTAAAAAATATTCAACTTCTTAAACAGCAAATATTAAATACAATACTAATATTAAAGAAAATATTTTATTGTCAGTCATTAATATTTATTAGTAAATGATGACAATTCAATAAATTTTATCTTCAGTTTTATTTAAAAGGGAAAATACTAACCAAAACACTGAACATTACCTTTATAATGTCAGCTTTAGGGTACCACTTTAAATTGGTATAAAAAATTAATGTGCAAATATTTTTTGGTGAACTTTGCGTTTTTTAGTTAATAAGTATTGTATAATTGTATTGCATGCAAAATTTCTTAGTTCCCGGAGTTGGTAAACGAAAACTGGTTTTTAGCCACTTTTGATGCTTCGTCCCATGGCCTATTATACTTCTTTTAATTCTTCAACACCATTTTTGCCACTTTGTAATTTGGATTTTAATCGTTCAAAATCTGAGTTTAAATAATATGAAAATTTCAAAACTAAAATACTAGTATTCAAATTTAAAAATTTTGTTCGCTTTATCTGGCAAGGTTTCTTTCTAACCGGCTTTAATGAGTTAAAGTTGAATATATTATAAGTAATAAAAAAATAAATTAGCCTCATTCAAATCTACTCTACATGTATTAAATATAAACATCTGAAATTTTAAAGGAAATGAATCTCAAAGGATACATTTTAAATATCTTCATCAATTTTATATCCGTTGCTTGTTTAATTATTGCCATTTCCACATGTCTAAATCTCGGAAACAAATGTTAAAACCTGTTGAAATAAAATTAAACACAATCAAATCGTCCGCAAACCTCACAATGTGTACAATGACAATAACAGATGGCTCATTTTAAATTTACGAGTGTTATTGTCCTTTAAGATCGATAATAATTATCTGAAAATTGTTTTCTGCTGTTTTCGAAGTCTTGTTTGTGAGTTTTCAATTTTGTTAGCGTTTACATCTTTAGCCAAAATTACGCTACAGACGAAAATTTATTGTGTTTTACTTTAGTTATTGCTTAATGTTCTATTTTAATAAAAGATTGCATTAACTAAATTATTTTCTATCATAATTTGCTGCATATTTCGATTCGAAGAGTTCACAAAACTATTGTAGTTATTTTAATATTCCATGTTATGAAATCACAAATGAAAGAGAATTTTTTATTTATTATGCCGGCATAATATCTTGCTAAATTCCAATTCTTTGCGTGTCGGAAGCGGCTAAACCCTTTAGTTCTCAGCTTTTCATATACGCAAATAACAGCATACAGAGCTCAGCAAAAGTTTAGACAAGGATCGATTATGTTTTTGTACTGAGAAGTATGGAGCGAATTGTTGTAACTCAACTGTCATATATTACTGAGTACTTATCTTTCATACACAAACAATAAATTTTAATTTATACACTTTACATAATATATAATGACAAAAAGAAATTAACATTGTGGCAAAAGTATAGACAATCTGCATGTTAACAGAAAAATATACATAAATTAAAATCGAACTGCACCTACATTGTCTGCTATTAATGCAAAAATGTGACTTTTCATCGAAGAAACTAAATCCTGCATCACTGGGTCCATTTCGTACCAAACACGTTCAAAAGCAGAACGAAGTTCATTTACAGAGGAGTATTGTCAAAAAATTACATAAACCGTATGAGATATTATGCCACAAAAGTTTTCGATTGCCTTCAGATTAGGGCTACACGCGAGCCAGCAGAGAACAGTAATATTTTAAGAGTTAATCCAATTTTTTGATTTGTATGCAACATGAATAGTCGCATTATCTTGCTCAAATACATACTTTGGAAAAGCTAAAATTTCACCGAATGGCTGTAAATTGTTTTCAAATGTATGTATGTAGTCTTATGCTACTTGGCGACCATTGAGAAACTCCAAAGATACTTGAGAATTAAAACAAAGTGAGGCCCAGTTAAATAACTCTTTCGATGGTGGTGTTCTTAACCCCTTAAAGGTCGCATTAAATTACGGTTTAAAAATTCAAATGTCTTATTGACACCACTTTTATGACAAAGAAATATTCACTTTACTTAATGACAGGTAAAATGATATAATAATAAAGCTAATTACACTATTTTATAAAACTGGTGGGGATCAAACAAATCTGAATAAATCTATAATAAGACACAGCCCGTGAATATGACGGGAGCGAGAATTAAGGGGTTAAAAAGGACACCTAACTTTAATTCTAAAACTGACAGGCGACACCAAGAATATTTAATTAAAATTTTCTTTTTATAATGTACGTGAAAATAAGCAATTTCGCATTTTTTTAATAAATTCGTTTATAATTTCTGGTTTCAGTCAGTTATTTAATCGGTTTTATAAACAGAATTGCTCCGCGACGAAAAGGGGTCAATTTGTTGTGAGATTTCAAGGCTGGTTATTTTATCATTTTCATGTAAACTAATGTACATCTTTCTTTAATTCATGTACGAAAGTATCCGTTGACACAGAAAGCTCTAACTCACTTTTAATTCGATTAGCAGTCATCATTTGCCAATATGCCAGTTTATGGATCCTTCTATAATCTCGTTTTCTGGTCACACGAGTCCTTCCAGATCTATGTTTTGCTTTGAAAGAGCCACCCTTAGACAGTACTTAATAGACGGACTTCTTTGGACGATTCAAAGTAGATAAAATGTCTGCAACAGTCTTCCCTTTCGATTTCTGCTTCCATGCTTTAAATACCTCCCCTGACTGAAAATTTCTTGCTCGCGGCATCTTCACTAACCGATACTATTGCAAGGTGCAGTTAAATACATAATGCATGTGACGTCATAAGTTTGAAATTTGCGTTTTCCTTGAACAGTTGCCAAAAAATCACAAAAGTGAACTATTGCATAATGCAAATTTCACTTTTTTCAGTTAAATTAAATAATATCCTACATTAAAATTGCTACTTCTGTCCTAAAACGTTTAAAATATATTTAAAAATAAGTACAGCTATTTGTACAACCCAAGTGTTCGTATTTTTTATTTAAAGATTAAAAATCACCTGTGTCTAAACTTTTGCTGAGGACTGTAGCTGCCAACTTGTACGGATTTTTCACACAACTAAAATTTAATACTAAATTTTATCTAAAACAATCGCCAAAATCTTAAGATTTCTACCGCTGAAGCAAGGCTAAAAATTTTGTTAAATTTTAGTGGTATCAAAAATCCGTACAAGTTGGCAGCTATGCAACAGTGTTTTGAATTTAAAAGATTTTTTTTATTCGTAGATTCACACCAAATAATTAAACGAGCAATATTTGCTTTAATTAAAAACAGACATTCCGTACCTAAACAAAGCAAAATTAACCACTGAAACTTTTTGATGTGATGTCAGATTATCTGAACTGCGTAATTTCTTGAACGTATTCTATCATGGAAATTAAAGGGTTAAATGTTAAGTTTTATAAAATAAATAATTATATAAAATAAGGTATTTGGAGACATTATAGTATTTACTTATTTGCAATATTTTAGTGTAAAGCAGTCACACGACAGTAGTTTTAATTTGTATTGCATATGTACAACAGGAGAAAAGGTTGAAGTATTATATGAAAAATGTATCTCTGATTTTTTTCATTATTTTTCCTGTGTAATAAACTTTTCAGAGAATCATATATAATTGTTTTTCGAAACAAAATAAAAAATCACGCATTTAAGAGTTAACCTTACACAGGCCTCCCACTCGGTTCGTTTCTTGAATATAGCTTTTTTTCTTAGAAAAATCTAATTTCTCGTAAAATTTTTGTAGACACCTACTTGAAAATATAGTTTTTTCTTGAAATGTTGCACGAAAATATTCGTCACAAATACCGTTATTCCAAAAAGGACCAGTGGGATTTATACTTGCATTGAACGGTGATGCATGTATGAATAAATTAAAATTTCACTTTTATTAAATAAATTAAGTTTAATGCAAGGACTAAGGTGTGTCCCAACGAAATAAAGCCACCGTAATTCTCTACCGTAACTCGAGACGAAACAAACAAATAAGAACGAAAGAAATATATTAAGAAAGTCTATATACAAATACATATTTGCCAGGAGTAACTCACTCCCTGCCCCAATTAGGCAGGAGAAAACGACGAATGTGTAAAAAAAGAGGGAAAAATGTGTCCCGCCGAAATAAAGCCACTGACAATATTAGTATTTATTGGTAACTACATACATTCGAGCTGCTGCAGTTCAATATGTTTATGACGTCAGGACGTTGTCAAATACTTGTTCTGTGCCAGTCGATCTTTGTTCGGACTTTTGAAGGTTGTATTTTCTATTTCTCCTGCAGTATTGCATTGGGAAAGAAAACCCAGCTATGAAAGTTCGAGAAAGGACAAAAAACAGATTTTAAGGAACAAGGTCTTTCACATAGACCAATAGCTAAGAAAATCAAACGATCTGAAACCGTAATAGATAATTTTTTAAATATGGGCAATGCGTACGGGTATAAAAAAGTCCTTCCGGCCAGTGCCGGGAGGAAGAGGTAGCTTTCATAATCCTTATTTAAAAAAAGCCAAATTATATCATCCAAACACACGAAGCTCAATTTAGTGGAAACCGAATATAGGAGATTCAATACTAATTTTTATCAATATAATGAATGAGAATTTCGCGAAATTAGTCAGCTTTATCCAAGCTGCTTTTCTTTAAAGTAACATATATTTGCTAGCCAAATTCGGCAATTTCTTAAAGTGCCTGTCATTTTAAGACAACATGGTAGATGAGGCTAAGCAGTGAACTTGGTCGAGACCTTAGTAATTTCTGTGCACATGCTCACTAACATCGGAATCGGTTAATATATAGGAGTGCTGTCGCATGCAAAAAATCAGATTTTTCAAAATGTCACCCACAATAGAAATTGAAACTGCTATATCTGAGCCATTTTTTAAGGTAAAGACAAACAAAAAATGCTCCTGAATCCTTATATCAAGGTCAAATACTTAAGAAAGAAACCTTTTTCATTTTCTAATTTTTTTGCACCTCACTTTAAATATATATATTTTTTTTTAATTTAATGGTCGCCATTTTGAAACAAGATGGCTGATGAATCTGGCCAGCGAACTTGGTCGAGGTGTTGATATATACTATCCACATGCCTTCTTACATCGAAATAGGCGAATACGTCTGTTATCGCGTGACAAATACAAGATCGTTTCAAAATGTTAGCCATGCTAGAAATTCAAAGTGCTATAAATCAACCATTTTTTAAGATATAAACAAAAGAACAAATTTTCAGAAACAAAAACTGCTCCGGAATCTTTGTATCAAGGCCAAACACATAAAAATATCTTTTTCATTTTCCAATTGTTTAATACCTCATTTTGAATTTTAAATTTAATTTTTTTTAAATGGCAACCCTTTTGAAACAAGATGGCGAATGAAGCTGGCCAACGAACTCGGTCGAGACATTGGTATGTACTATGTACAGACCAAGTTACATCCAAATAGGTTCATAATTACGCCTGTTATCGCGTGACAAAAATCAGGTCGTTTTAAAATATCAGCCACAAGAGAAATTCAAAATGCTATTACTCAGCCATTTTTTTTAGCTATAGACGAAAGAAAAACTGTTCCAGAATCTTTGTATTAAGGTCTAACACATACAAAAAAATCTTTTTCACTTTCCAATTTTTTGGTATCTCATTTAAATTTTTTTATTTTTTACTTTTTTTAAATGGCCGCCATTTTGAAACAAGATGGCGGATGAAGCCGGCCAACGAACTCGGTCGCGATATTTGTATGTACTATGTACACACCAAGGTACATCCAAGTCGGTTCATAAATACGCCTGTTATTACGTGAGAAATATCAGGACGTTTCAAAATGTCAGCCACGCTAGAAATTCAAAATGCTGTAACTCAGCCATTTCTTAAGATATAGACGAAACAAAAACTGCTCCCGAATCTTTTTATCAAGGTCAAACACATAAGAAGAAAATATTTTTTCAATTTTTAATTTTTTGGTACCACATTTCAAATTTAAATTTTTCTTAAAAATTTAAATGCCCACCATTTTTAAACAAGATGGCGGATGAAGCTAGCCAACGAACCCGGTCGAGACATTGGTATGTACTATGTATAAACGAAGTTACATTCAAATCGGTTCATAAATACGCCTTTTATCGCGTGACAAAATTCAGGGCGTTTCAAAATGTCAGCCACGCTAGAAATTCAAAATGCTATAACTCAGCCATTTTTTAAGATATAGACGAAACAAAAACTGCTCCGAAATTTTTGAATGAAGGTCAAATACATAAGAAAAAATATTTTTTCCATTTTAAATTTTTTGGTACCACATTTCACATTTTAAATTAAAAAAAAATTTAAATGGCCGCCATTTTGAAACGAAATGGCGGATGAAGCTGGCCAACGAACTCGGTCGAGAGATTGGTATGTACTATGTACACACTGAATTACATCCAAATCGGTTCATAAATACGCCTTTTATC
Organism: Maratus speciosus; assembly: GCA_963932465.1. Lineage (NCBI taxonomy): Eukaryota > Metazoa > Arthropoda > Arachnida > Araneae > Salticidae > Maratus > Maratus speciosus. Next base: position 275,998,386 of record OZ010796.1, on the reverse strand, counting down.
GCGTGACAAAATTCAGGACGTTTCAAAATGTCAGCCACGCTAGAAATTCAAAATGCTATAACTCAGCCATTTTTTAAGATATAGACGAAACAAAAACTGCTCCTGAATCTTTGTATAAAGGTCAAATACATAAGAAAAAAATATTTTTCCATTTTTAATTTTTTGGTACCACATTTCAAGTTTTAAAATTTTTTAAAAATTTTAAATGGCCGCCATTTTGAAACAAAACGGCGGATGAAGCTGGCCAACGAACTCGGTCGGGGCATTGGTATGTACTATGTACAAACCGAATTACATCGAAATCGGTTCATAATTACGGGAGTTACAGTGTGACATATGTCAGATATATATATATATATATATATATATATATCAATTTTGAACGGAGGGTGGTTTCGGGGTCTGGGGGTCATGATCGATGAAAATATACCAAAATTTTTTGAAATCGCTTTCCTCCGAACGGCTGCAATAGGTAGCTTTTTTGTAAAGAAAGCTACCTAAAAGGAGGTGTACTTGTAGAAAAATGACTTCTAGGCAGGAAAGAGAATTTTGTGTCGTCTTTCACGAGGTGGTATTTCCCTAAAACAGTTGGCCAAAGAGAGGATAACATCCCAGTGATAAAATAATCCTAGTCACGAATTGAAAAACCTACAAGGATCTTGCGATATAAGAAAAGGAAACAGCCACCAATGTTGAAAGCTATCCACATACAAAGGAGAGTCGATTAGGCCAAATATCATCAAACCTGGAAGTACCCGTGGAGTCGTGTTATAGTCTCAGATGAGCGAAAAAATAATTTGGATGGGCCAGACGGCCTTGCTTTCTATTGGTATGACATGCGGAAAGAAGAGGAAATTTTCTCTAAAAGACAACAAGGTGGAGGCTCATTAATTGTGTGGGGTGGCTTCAGCTATTGAAGTAAACATAACTTGGCTTTTCTCTCAGGCCGCATGATGGCTATCGATTACCAAGAAATGCTAGAAAACCATTTACTGCCATTTGCAAAGAGGACTGGTGGACTAAGTTGGATTTTCCAGCAGGACAAAACCTCCATTCATGTTGCAATATCCTATAGGGAATGTTTTATGGATAATCAGATGCATGTCAGTGAATAGCCTGCCGTTTTCCCTGATCTCAATCCTCAAGGAAATGTGTGGGGTATCCTCAGTAGGGCTGCATATGCCAATGGCAGACAGTTTTAGTCTGTGGCAAAATTGAAGGTCTTCATCATTGAAGAGTTGGAGAATATTGATGCTACTGTACTCCAATGGTTGGTAAATAGTATGCCACATCGTATATTGAAAGTCATATAGAACCATTTCGGATATATTGCCTATTACCAGTAGTGGCTTTATTTCGGCGGGACACCCCCCCCCCCTCTTTTTTTACAAATTCATTTCTTTTTCCTGCCCAGGTAAGGACAGGGAGTGAGTTACTCCTTCTAAATATGTATTTTTAATAGACTTTCTTAATATATTTGTTTTGTTCTTATTGCTTTGTTTCGTGTCCACTTATAGCACACAATCATGATGGCTTTATTTCGGTGGGACACACCTTATGTTTAACCCATTGAGGGGCACCGGTATATATTATATACCACCTACGATTAATGAAGTTTTACACCAGAAAAAAATTATTAAATTTTACTTTTCTAAATTTAGTGGAAAAAAAGCCATAAAATTGCTGTTACTTATTTTGAAATAGAATTTTTCAAAGATTCCGGTGGAAATTCAGCATTTCACAAACGTAATTGCTTGCCCCTCAAGGAGTTAAATAAAAATATGCGAGACCTTTATGTGATCACGGTATTCTGATATGCATAAGACGAAGAATTTCTATTTAAAATTTCTGGTACTTAATATCGAACCCTAATTATGAGTGTAAAAAAACATCAATCGAAAAGAATAATGTAAGGTATACCCTATACTAAACTGCACTTCAGTAACCTTAGTAAAAGAAAAAAAGCGATGGCGATATTGGTGCCCAAAGTATTGCCGACAGTGTTGCAGCCAATGATTTTGCAAGGACTATTGGTTTCACAATTTTCGAATAGTTGTTTTACCTTTATTTTATTGCATAATTTCAGCTATTAAAAATCCAAAGTTTACTGTTGGCACATTTGTTCCTAGTGCGCTCACAGTGGGTGTACCACTGATGGCTAATATTCAATTTATAGGATATATTCCACAATATATATATAAAATATCAGTTTCGGTTAAATATTAGCTTTAAATTGGAAAGAAAATATTATTATTACAAAAATTTTCGTTTAGCATTGCAAATGTTAGTCAAAAAATTTTCTTTCAATATTTGTGAGATATTAGCAAAATGTAAACACCAAATTTTGAGAGAATATTTCAGGCAACTTCTTGTCAAGATATTCCCAAATTGTGCTTAATACTGACCAGAATATATGCATTATATAAAATATTGGTCCAATATTGCGTTATCGCAAAAGAAGTTATTTCAGAATTTTTAATCGCTCAATCATGCGTAGTGATATATGCATATCTGACACATTTATACATCAAGTACATTTGTACATCAAGGTTAAAAATCAAAATTTTTAAATAAAAAAATTTTTTGTTTACCAAACTTTTAACTAACTATCGTAATAAAGCAGCACGGATTTTATAAAACATCATTTTTGTACTTAAAATTAATATTTCTTTTCTGAGCCGGATGTGATATGGGTGTCACATCCGCAATAACTGGAAAATCTCTTTTTAGGTAGAATTTTTTTTTCAGAAATTCCATGGTGCTGTATTACGTTACATATTTTTTTTGTTACATATAAATGTGTTTAGCTAATGTTAAGACTATATCACCTTAAGAGACTACACTAGTCAGTCAAAAAGACTCGGATGATAATGTTAATCCTATGGGGAAGTTATTTTCAAATATCGCGCTTGAATTTTGATATTTTCGACTGATTTTTATCTCATAGAATAGCTGAGGACGATCTACAACCGGGCTAGTTTTTATATTTTTGATTTTGACTTCATATTAAAAAAAAATATATACTTTTACTTTTAGAACCGGTTTGAACCTTTTCTTAAATTGAAACTTTCCTAATATAAGAAAAAAAAAACTATAACCAAAATCGAAAAAGTAAATCTAGCCCGGTTGTTGGTCGTCCTCAGCTATCCTATGCAAAAAAAAAAAAAAAAAAAAAAAAAAAAAAAAAAAAAAAATCATTCGAAAATATTAAAATTCAAGCAAGATATTTGAAAATAACTTCCCCATAGGCAGTTGCGCAGCGAGGGTAGCGGTTTTGAGTCACTGGATACCACTTTTTTCTTGGAGTTTTTCTTTGCTTCGTTTTATCAAAAAAAATTCTACAATTAAATAAGACGAAGTTCGTTATACTAAATTACCGGTAAATGAACTTCAAAAACCCCCACTCTGGTTGCACTACTGCCATAGGATTAACATTATCATCCGGGTCTTTTTGAGTGACTAGTGTAAGTTCCCCACAGATTTGGAGAACAGTTTACACCTTTGAAAGGTTACCAACTCCCAAACACACAGAAGAATTTTGAACAAAATTTCACTTTTACATTATACTTGAAGAAAAACTTTTTTTTTTTTTAATTTTTTTGTTCGTAATTGTGGTTGTAGTCAATCATTTGAACATTTTCCAAGAGAATTACTTTGCGCCTGAAAGGATAAAAGATAAAATTCTGTATCGAGTTGTGATAATGATACATACAGTGTGTCCATAATTAAACGACCTTACTTTAAAGTTGTCTACACATTACTGTTCATAAAGTTGTGAAATTCTGTGTAATACAAAACAAAGGGATGGGAATTTATTTAACCCTTTCCGACACAGTGGTCCCTTGTCGGGACCATCAAATTTTAAATCCAAACTTACAAACGGCACCAAGAATATTTTAATAAAATTTTGCTTTTATAATGAAAGTTAAAGGTAACGATTTTTAATTCACACTAGTATATAAATTATAATATAAATTATACTCTCTCCGTTCCATATTAGTTGCGACATATAGGTCGAAAATTTTGCCCCAAATTAGTTGCTATATTTCAAGCGGATGGAGTCATATATAACTTCCGACGCAGCTTAGTAGATCGACGCAATTTTGTAAGGACTCTACTACCAGTATGCCATAAAGATCATATTTTCCTAAATAATTAACAATTCATTAGATAGAAGGTAGTTTTATGCGATTATTGGTGGAAGAATCCTTACAAAATGGGGCGTGGCTTAAGAGCGTGTGAACACTGGATTTTTTAAACTAATTTGTTACTTATTTAAGGAAAGACGGAGAGAATGTTTGGTAAGTAAATGTTATTGATTGACAGCATAGCCCCCTGAAATCTCTGAAAAATGTTAAAACAAAATTATAAAATCAACAGTATCAATAATCAGTACAAAAGTAATCAAATGTATCAACTAATTTCGGACAGAGGAAGTAAATTATAATTAGTCTATAAATTTCGGCAGCTTTACCAGGGTTCGTACGGGTACCGTTACTTTCAAGACCAAATATCGGTATTTTTTTATAGAAAAATAAATCTAGTTTAAACGCGCGAAATTTCGTCTTATGTAAGGAGAGATTTTCTATAAGAAAATACTGGTACCGAAGAATTTAATATTCTGGAAACTCAAGGACCCATACGAACCCTGATTACATTTAGAGTAACTCTTAGAACCACGGCTGCCAGGAAAATACAAAAATGTTGTTCTGAATAGCACTATTCCGTATCGAATTATTTGCCTGATTCAATTGCAAAAATTTGTAATTAAATATGGTGATTCCTATTCTATAAAAATAATGGTATTCAAAATAAAATTTTATTATTTTTCTGGGAACCGTTCTTAACCCTTTGCACTCATATGTCCAGACTGACTAGACATCATCTTTTTTTGCAAAATTTGCTTTCGGCACCAGCATTAAAGGTAAATAAAATTTGCCTTACTTAATTAGAACATTTTTGAAATTGTGCATTTGAAGGAAATTTCTTTTAAAAAAGTGTTGTCAACAAAATAAAATTTGCGTACGTGACGCCAGAGTCGAAAGGGTGAAAGAACCATTTTTCCATTTTATGGTACAGAGTTCCATATTTTTTTTATTTTTACTATTCTGTATAACATTTTGTCCATACACTGTCATTTCTTATAATACATTATCATTTTCTAGCAGACATATATCACGAAAATAGATGTTTCGAAATAGCGGTACAAAAATAATAAAAATTAGATACCTTTGACATGTGTGACACACGTGCACCATCAGTTATTTACTTGTTAACCCTTTGAGGGGCAAGCAGTAGAATCTCTGTAATATTGAATTCTCACCGTAATAGTCGAAATTTTTTATTTTTAAATAATAAAAATCTCCCCCCCCCCCCAAGTTAAAAATATGAAATTTAATTAATAAAAATATAAAATTAAAAGTTTCTGGTACGAATTTTGTTTAAATAGCGTGGGATATAATATATCCCACCACTCCTGAAGGGGTTAAAGCAGAATAAGGATTTCCAACTCATTAACACTAAACATACCAACAACGGGCTACGGAGCAGTCTCATTTTTAGCCACCGCTAATTTTTTTTTATACAGTTTGTATTTTTGATTTAGTCTCTATAAAAAGAGACCGCTCCGAGCGCAACAATCACCGATCATTTGACCAGTTAAAATAAATAAATAAATAAATAAATAAAAATTACGGTAGAACCGAAAATTTGTTCAGAAAATAAATAAAATACAAATATGATAGAAATAAGTTTCATAAAATGTTAAATAGTAAAAAAAAAAAAAAAAAAAAAAAAAAAAAAAAACTCTGCTGTTAAATACTTTTTATAAGATTTGAGTATAATTCCCATTATGCTTATTGTAAATCATTCATTCAAAATTTTGTAACCAGAGTCTATTTAGTATGCTACAACTCTAATTATTTTTAACATCACACACACGAACCCTTGAAATAATATCTAGAGATCTAACATAATAATAGTAGAAACTTTCATTAAGTAAACATTGTTTTGAAACGTAACTGTGAATTTCGAGTGTAACATTTTCCGAGCTTTAAAATTTCTGAAATTTCTATAGTTTTAAAATACATTCTTAGGAGAATGTATGCATATCTAACTGATTGTCCTAAAAATTTAAGAACAAAAGGTTCATATGTTTGTGATACTTCAGATTTGCATTGAATGAGTGTATTCTTAATAAATGCTTCCATATTACTTTCATACTTTATGTATCTGTTTCATTTTAAAATAAAGTCTGATATTTAAAATATTTCCATGAGACTCGTGTAGATCTAATTTCAACTCTCAAATACATTATTCATTAAAATTTGTAATTACAACATTTCTCTCCGACTTATAAAGAATATTTTGTTATTAATGATACGCAATTTTCTTTTTACAGTAGAGCTCTTGGAATTTTTTGCATAGAATTTATATGCCAACTGAAATTAAAAAAAAAAATCTTTTTTATTATTTAATCGTAACGTTGATGTCCTAAAAATGCGAAATCTGCCATATTGAAAGAGTGGTAGCTTGGTTGCCAGCGAGCCTGGAGTTGGACCCGTAATTTTCATGAAAAGTAAAAGGTAGTCCAGGGGAAGACCAGACTTTCCTAATTGCATACTTGCCAACTTTGGACTTAAACTTCCGTAAAAGGGGAGTTAATTTAAACCAGGTTAAACATGTTTCTAACCTAAAAATACATTAGATGTATAAGTAGCTATATAATTTCGCGTTTTCACGTTGAACTTAATTCAATTCATTTCTTTGGGAAAAAATCTGGTGCGAAAAACGCTTAACTTGGTTTAAATTTATTCACATTTTACGGAAGGTATGTCGGAAGTTGGTAAGTAAGTAGTTGCACTTGTTGGAACACTGTAAAAAAATTGTATTTTTCACTGAAAAAACTGTTTAAAAAAACAGTTTTTCCTGGAAAACAAAGTGGATTTTGTATTTTTTACAGAAAAAAATCTATATTTTTAAAAGAAAAAACTGTTTTACTGTTTGAATGAAAAAATACAGATATTTTCCGTAAATTAAGCAGTTTTCCACTGGCGCCAAAATTGACAGTTTTTTCCGTCAATTTGAGAGATTTGTTTAACAGTGAACGCTCCTAAACACTCCTTTTATTAAATACCTGTAATTCCCAAAAATAAATTTTGTGGTAGTCTTCTACAGCATTTGTAACAGTAGCGGCCTTCGAGGTAAGTTTCTACAAATTTTAAAAAGAAAACCTAAAAAAAGATGTGCATTATCAGGGTTGCATTTTTGGCTTTTTTTTGTCAAAAATCCAAAAAGAAGACATTTTATGTTATCTAATAACGAAATGTCGTCGGAATTTCAGGTGTGACTTCGGAATTTCTTAATTTAAAAAAAAGCCTAACTGGCAACCCTGGTTACCTTTTTAACAAAGTGGTATTCAAAAAGCGGATCATTTGTAAGTACTGTTGTGAATTCCAAATTTTCGGCGTAAAATCCGAGGATCAAACTAAAATGTTCAGACACAGTCATTTTATTTAATATTTGACAACAAATAAGTATCGCGTTCTAGAAAGAAACGATTTACAGAATAAGATTTTTTGGGTCTAAATATGTTTTATTTGACCCGCGCCATAATTTACCTTATTACAATCACGTCACCTTTTAGAAGTTTTTTTTTTTTTTTTTTTTTTGACAGAACATTTATAATGGTGGGATTTAAATGAAAATTCATCGAATAAACATGAATTAATTCTACAAGCCTATTTACTGCATAGCGCAGGCACCGCCCCCTGAATACTAGGCCTGATCGCTGACACAAAAATGGCGGCAGCCGAAGGCGGATTTTTTTTAACATACGTACGGTCCCTTAAAAGTTGACACCAGTATTTTATAAAAGATTTCTCTGACTTGTTTAATCCCAGAAAAATAAAGTAAAAAAAAAAGTGGTATGAATATTTAAGGGACCACACACACGCTGAAAAAAATCCGCCTTCGGCAGCCGCCATTATTGTGTCGGCACTCAGGCCTAGTATTCAGGGGGCGGTGGCGCAGGGATGAATGACGTCCCATATTCTGGTATCACTATTGTCAAAAATTAATTCATCAATCTTTGTGGTAGATTTCTGAGTTATTTTCAAGAGAAATCTATTTAACCTTTCTGGGGCAAGGTACTTCTATTCGTAAAATGCTGAAATAAGTGAGTGACACCAGAATATACAAGTGATGTTTCTTCAAAATAAGCAAAATCGTTTGTCAACGTACTTAATTAAAGGAAGATTTTCATTCGAATATTCCTGGTGCCAATGTGGCATTTAGGAATTAAAATTAAATGGTTCAAAAATGAGTCACCGCCCTTGAAGGGGTTAAAAGCAAATTTCTTCAATATTTTCAAGAGAAGTCAAAAATGAATGTTATTGTTTTGAAGTAGTGTTTTTCTAAACAGTGACTACACTAACCCGGTATAATGTAGCCCTGAAAATGGAGGTAAATTTTAACTAATAATTTGTGGGATGCATTCTTGCACAAATGAAATTATTCAGCATTTGTGCGGGATTTTCTCTGGCATAGCTCTTTTTCCTGATAGTAAATCGTGTTCTATTTAACCGTAGGATATTGCTGCATTATCAAAATTAAACAAAAAGATTATTGGTCGGAAATAGTATTGCTAAAATTTAAGGACCGTATGGACCCTAGAATCATTATAGAATTTTGATATTTGATGATATTTCTATTTCAAAGTGATCATGGTTTTCAAGGAAATAATATAGTTTTATTTCGTATACCACTGTTTTCGTTCAGAAATACTCCCTTTTTTATTACAGAAATCATGTGATTAGGCCAGGCCAATACAAAAATAGTCTTTTATAAATTGTGTTTTCCATCGAAGCTTGTATCTGATTTAAAAACGGCGCTTAGTCGGAATTTTGTATTATCTAAAAACAGCTTTGTATTAAAAATATAAAAATAATTGAAGTATAAATTTATTTAGTTTCAGGGTAATTATAGTAAGCTGACTAATAATTAGACACAAAATAATTTATTCTAGTTGCAAAATTTATTTTGTAATCCTGTGGGTAACTTGTCATATCAATTTTCTGTTTCACAGATGTCCTACAGTTTGAAGCCTTCTATAAATATTGCCTAATACCCTGCATAATATCCTGCATCTTTTAAATGTTTAAATATCTAAAGTGGAATGACATACCTATATCTTTAATTCCTTTAAACCTGTTGTTTTAAAATCATATACATTTTAAGACACTAAATGTTGAAAATTGTCTTTTTTTTTCTTTTTTTCCACTTTTGAGAATCCTGAGACCTTAATATTAATGAGAATCCTTAATATTAGTTGGTTTTAGATGGGTATGCAAATTTACTCAGAATTAGAGAAAGATTTGAGTGCATAAAAAATATACTAAAAATTTCTGCATAAATTACATTTATTTATCTAAAATTTATGAAATTCTCCATAATCAAAAATTCAATCTCTTAGAATTATTCGCTTAAGGAAATCATAAATATATAAAAAATATTTGTTGAAAATAAATTTCATTCGGAATGTGATTGAAAAAATTAAAAATTAAAAAACTCTCGCTCAACGAAAAATCATTTTCTGTAAATCTAGAAACTTCCTCAACGACTAAAAACACTTCTAAATCTAGAAATATACAAAATAATTACATTTGATTAAAATAATATACTTTTTAACATCAATCATTAGAGATTTCTAATACATATTTCGAGATCAGTTTTAAGGACTTTCATGAAGTCAGTTTTAATGAATTTGCAAAAATAGATTTTTCCAGAATATGCATGCTTTTACAAAAATAAGTATTTCGCACCTCGTTTAATGGGAGAAGTTTTCGAGAGAAAATGAGTGCGGTGAAAGTTTTCCTTCCCTTGCATGTTTTTTTTTTTCTTATATACGATAAAATTTCTCTTCTGGGAATTTTAAGTTTTTCTACTAAACTCAAGTTTAGTGTTTTGGATCCGACGTATTTTACGAGAAAACTCTTCGCAATTTACTACACTTTCTCAAACTAAATGTGCCCAGTTAAATTTTGTGAGTCAATTTTTCTTCAAACTATTCACATTATTTTAATTTATTCTTTCTTTAGATTATTTTTTTGGATATTGATGCGTCAAAATACTTTCATTACACTGAAACTTCTGCTGGAAATCTTAATGTAATATTTTATGAGCAGAAGATTTATTCTTTATAATATATTCTGATTTATCTTCGCATCTATCTTTGTAAAGAATAATTTTTGATTATTTGTTTTCTTCAACAAAAATGGCTTTGCAATGATAAGAATTATTTTTGTTTTAAAATACATAAAAGGAATAAAACGAAATACATGAAACATATGAAAGGTGTATGGGTAATTAAACTGAAATTTTCCTTTTCTCATGCTTGTTTAATATAACATACAGGGTTAGTGTTGCCAGGTGTCCAGTGTAAATTGGAGTTCCAAATTCTCGGCCTCGTGACGAATGTCTTACAGTTTATTTTGCCATCTTTAATCGCAGGTATTTCTGCTATAAAATAAGGCGAAGAAAATTACTTTAAAATACTGTTGTCAAGAGCATTGTGAGCCCTCATTTACGCGGGAAACCTGACAACGGTGACCGAAAAGTTTTTATATCAGAATTCGTACGAGTAAGGAAATTTCTAGACCGGGAATTTCTTCGATACCAGAATTTTCTTACAGAAAATATCTCCTTAAATAAGGTCAAATTTTGCGCGTTTAACCTCTGCCATCGAAATACTCAAGGTCAGAGGACACGAGTGTGACGTCATAACTAACCGAACGACTTCTCATTAACGTTCGAATCCACAACGGAAAATTTTGAATAGCAAGTTTCTTTGCTTTTATTGGTGGAATATCTATCATCTTGTAAAACAATAATAACTATATTTGAACTTACAGGTGAGAATTTGGAATCCCCCAATAAAGAATCAGCCAGATAAAGGCAACACTGTGGCATTCCGCATCTGGCTGAATTTTTATTTAGTGATTACGAATTCTCACCAGCAATTTCAAACACTTATTATTTTTTTTTTTAATAAAATTATAGATATTCCACAAATAAAATAAAATTGCTATTTAAATTATCCGGTGTGAACTCCAACACTAGTGAGAAGTCGGCCGATTAGTGATGAAGCACACTCGTGTCTTCTTGACTTGAGTATAACATTCACAGCGGTATAACAACTTGAGGTTCCGGTGGGATATATTGTATCCCACCTAATTTTAATCAAGCTTTGCACCAAAAAATTTTAATTAAAGTTTACTTTTATAACTTTGGAGGAAAAATAAGTTGAAATACTGCTTTTTCTTATTTTTAAATAATTTTTTTCGAATAAGCCGGTGAGAATTGAACATTATTGAAACACAATTGCTTGCCCCGTAAAGGATTAACATAGATTTACTTTTCTATAAAAAATCTAATATTTTACCCTGAAACGTAATAACCCTGTAGGCAGTTTTAAATGCTAATAGCTTTCATAGCTGCCAACTCTTCCGCATTTTTGTACCACAAAAATTTAATAGAAATTTCCGCCTTTAATAGGCAGATTACGGCGATTTAGAAAAGTAAAATTTATTATAAAATTTTTGTGGTTCTAAAAAGCATATGATGTTGGAAGCTATGAGCTTTTTATTTTCTCCCTTTTAGATTTTGAATGTGATTAGTTTAAAAATTTACTATGACGTACAGTTTAAAGTAGTAGTCTCTAAACTAAGGTTCATTGGCCAGTGTTGCCAGATTAGAGACTTTTTTAAATCAGATTATTTGACTGTCACCACTCTTTTAAAATAGTGTAATTCGCTTTATTTTTCAGAATTTTTAATCTATTTTTAAATATTCGGAATACTTCTATTTCAAAAAAGCAGGGACAATAAACAATCTGCGGACAAAAATGTCCCCAATCTGGCAACACTGTCACTGGCAACCAAACTACGTCTAATTTTAAATAGAAATAATTCCCTTATTATAGCAGACAATTTAATATTAAATAATGAAAAGATCACTTTTCAAATTGTATATCATCAAACGGCTTTCAGCAAAATAGTTAAAGACCCACACTAAAAGATACACTGCTGTATTCTTATTTAATTCCAGAAATTTCTTCTGCAGTGCATGATTCAATAAAGCGATTGTTACAATTCCGACATAGTGGTATACAAGTTGAAAAATCATACCTATCTTCCGTAATTACACATTGACGGACGGTATATATATATATATATATATATATATAAATTTCAGCTTTTAGCATTTTTCTCACAGAAAACCACTGATTTTGCTTATATAATTGAATTTTGTACTCTTGATAACGTAATTCAATATATAAGCTTTTCAATTATTTTTATCGAAATCCATATTCTTCTTTTTTTTCTTTATTATTAATTCTTATTGTATAGTACAAGTGACTTTATTTTATACATAGTATCTTGATTATTATCTTTTTGGTATCCATTCAGTGTGTTTGGGGACACTGTATTGTTGTAAATTCATTCATACTATCACAATTATTGATGGTGGTCAGTAATGTTTAACCTTCCGTCTACCAGACGGGTCCATTGGACCCGACATGTACATTCAAAATATTTATTCAAACCAGAAATTTCTTCAAAACAAACTAAATGTATAAATCAGACAATAATAAGTTAAATAAACAAATTAAATAGTTTTAAGTAAAAATTCTGGTGTAGAATGTTTTTATAAAACTTGAGTAAAATTTCCGGTAGTTCTAAGGTTAATTAATTAATTAATGGTTATATATATATATATATATATATCTGTGTATAAAACAAATGCTTCGTCTATTTTTTTAACTCCTTCCCCACATCTTTAAAGTGCCAACGAACTCAAATTGAGTTTTCCACACTCCCATGAAAGTAATCGATTTTCGTAATAACAAATCAATAAAATTTATGACAAGGCATCCTTAAAGGAGATAAAAAAAATGACTGCCTTCATAAAATTAAGAACCCTGAACGAATTACCTCTAAAATTTGACGCTTAAGATCTATGAGCATTGCACTCAGAAACGCATTTGGGATTTTTTTACTTCGTACTGCCAAATCCTATCAGATTCCCTTTTTAATAAGAACTTCAAAATTTAATTCGTATTGAGCGATAAATGACATATATAAAGCGGATTGATTTGATTTATTTTTTGTAAAATTTAAAAACACGGACATTATTTTAATTTATATGCTCTTCGGAAAAAAAAAAAAAAATAAATAAATAAATAAATAAATAAACGTGGAAATATACATACGTTTACGAAATTTTTCAATAGAAATTCATGAGAAAAGATGATATATATATATATATATATATATGTGTGTGTGTGTGTGTGTGTGTGTGTGTGTGTGTGTCTATATACAGGGTGTTTAAAAAAATATGGGTAAAACTTTAAGATGTGATAGTACTCATCCAAACAAACAACTTTCATAAAGAATGCATGGTCGGAATTAAAACGCAAACTTCCTAGAGGTATTGCCAGTGGGCTACATTTTTAAATTGAGATTTCTTCATTGGCACCATTTTTTTGACCTCTTAAAATTTGCCTCGTTTAAAGACATATTATTTAAGGCGAAAAAAAGGAAAATTTTACCATTTAAAAAAAGTGGTGTCAATCAAGAAATCTGAATTTTAAAAAGTAGCCCACTGGCAAGACTGAGAATGCGCCGAAGGTGATATTGTTATACTCAACTATAACACAAAGAGAATGATTAAGTGACAAAAGAAAGGTGGGAAACCGCTTTCCATACAATCTGAAACATTTCCATTTGCATTTTTGTACACAAAATGCATATCAGTCATTTCCCTATCAGTGAAGGGCAACATCATCCGATATGTTTTTATTGCGATTGACAGTTGCACACTCGGATCAGCGGTTTTTATGTATTAACCCTTTGCACTCGAGAGGTAACTCTCACTCACCACTAGTTTTGCCACATGTCCCGCGTAATTCGTAGCTCTAAATTATCTGGACACAAGTATTTTAAACGAATCTTTTTCCCCTTATAAAATAGCAGAATTATCTGCGATTAAAGATGGAGATCATACACAGGCCTCTTGTGGCGATATTATGCTTTGGGGAACGATCTCGTGGCCATATCTAGAACCTGTGGTTGTGGGAGAGCTGACCATGAAGGCCGCGGATTATCTGAACATCACTGCGAACAGGTTGCACCGTTAAATTTTATCAGTCTACCCAAATGGAGATGAAGTCTTCGATCAAGACAAAGGTCCATGTCAAAGGGGTCAAATTGTGCTGTAGTGGTTTCAGGAACATAATGCTAAATTCCAGTTAAAGTCCTGGCCACCTAACTCAGCGGATCTCAATCCGATAGAACAAATTTGGGGTGTCATCGAACGGTAGCTCAGATGTGAAAAACAATTATGTTGGAATATCCCGGATGTGCGAGATCGCTGTTTGAAGATCTGGTACAATCTGTCTTCTGCTATCTACCAAAGACATTTGGCTTTCATACCAAGGTGGGTTGCAGCTGTTTTGCGTGCCAAATGTGGAACAACGTATTATTAGGTAGATGGTCATAATGTTTTGGCTCATGAGTGTATATATGACCATCCAAATTCAATACAAATTACCATCAAACATAACAAATAAATAAAATGAGCAGAAAAAGAAAAATGGATATTTGTAGAACTTAGACAGAATCTTCAGGTCCTAAATTCCTAAAGTTCCACAAATAAATTCTGTCACTTCATCTTCATATTAGCCATAAAAAAGCTAAAAAATGTGAATTTGGGCCTACCACACACAGAAAACTGGGAAATAAACCATTAAACACCAATTGAGTCCAAAATGAAACAAGATTAAAAAGGATATAGGAAAAATAAAAAAATACAAATTACCAAATTAAAAATATATAATAAAAATCATAAAACTGTGATTCAATAGCTTTGTTTCAGCTGTAATCAAAAGGTAATTAAAAACGGCAATAAAAATTACCATTAATATATTTTTAACCAACTAATAGTTTGGCCGGTATTGGAAATACGTCTCAAAATTTTTCTGAAAGTTACTCGGGCAGCTTAATTTTCTACACTACTACACGTTTTTACTTGTATGCAAGGTTACTGCAGGTATGAAATATAACTACCATTGTCTCAGAATAATAATATTTGTCTAAGCGTATGAAGAAATTCTGAGATTACAAAAATCAAAAATTACTTTTCAAAAACAATGTAATTTTAATTCTCTGGCTTGTAGAAACTCTTTTCATGTTTCACTGCTTTACCACTAGAACAGCCGGCTATTTCACTAAGATAGTTTTATAAAGAGTGTTTCACACCAGAATTTTTATTTAAAACTATTTAACATAATTAATTAGCCTATTTTTTACTGCATATATTTAATATATCTTATGAAAAAATGTCTGGGTTGAATCATTGCCGTCTCAATACTCAAGGCCTCCGGACTGACTTCGTGACGTACCAAATGAAGATTAACCCCTTGAAGGGCAAGCAATTGCGTTTGTGTAATGCTTAATTCCCACCGGAAATTTAGAAAAATTTTATTTCAAATTATGAGTTTTCTAAGTTCAACTAAAGTTTTCTTTAGAAAACTTTAGTTTTCTGGCTTTAGTGGATAAAAGTCGTAAAATTGCTTTTCCCTATTTTGAAATAAAATATTTCTAAATTTCCGGTGGGAATTAAGCATTACACAAACGCAATTGCTTGCCCTTCAAGGGATTAATCTTCATTTGGTACGTCACGAAATCAGTCCGGAGGCCTTGAGTATTGAGACGGTAATGGTTGAATCGAATAGTATCAATTTGGCAGGGATCAAAATTCTAGTGTTAAGTTTGGTGTGTTTCAAACAATTGTCTATGATATTCTAGTAACCAGTTTATTCTAAAACATGATTACACGATTTCACTATTCGTATCGCTATTTCAGAAAGTAATATTTACAGAAGGATTGTCAGTTTGGTCTTTTTTAATACTGAATTTTTGCATTTATACCAGAAATCTACCATAAAATTATTTTCTTTATTTATTGACATGCATTTCACTTGTTACGTATTTTTAAATTCTAAATCGAATGACATTATCCCCAAGTCGATACGATCATCCATTACAAAATTACGGCAGATTTTATGAATACTTGGAATTTGACAAATTTGATGACCCTGAATTTGATTATTGCTATTTTAAGAACATTTAACCTCTTCAGGGGCGGTGGGATATATTGTATCCCAACTAATTTTAATCCTGATTAGCATCTGAAAATTTAATTAAAATTTACCTTTTTTACTTTTGCGAAAAAATGTTTAAAAATTGATTTTCCTTATTTTGAAATTTTTTTTTCGAATATTCCGGTGTGAATTGCAACATTAAAGAAACACAATTCCTTGTCCCTGAAAGGATTAATAAGTTCAGATTATTTAATATTAGATTATTATTAAAGAATATGTTTTAAACGTAAAATAAATGCAACCTAACTGTGCTCAATAATAAAGTATGACTTTCAACATTGCATTCATAAAACCTGCCCTAACTCTGTAACGAATGATCGTATCGAGTTTTAGATGGTGTCATTCAATTCGGAATTAAAAATACATAAGAAACGATACCACACTAGACCTATTTAAATAAAATTAAGTTCCCACCCGAGTTAAAATCCTTTATAACCCCAGAGCACGATAGACACACTTTATTTTTAGATGACTTACTAGATCTTTATTTCTAGTGCCAAAAAGAAGTTTTTCCAAAATTTTCGTGTAGGCCGTCAGATGTTGCTTAAAAACCTATTTTATTTTCCTAAAGTACAGGGTCTGTCCATTAATTTTTCGCGACAGGCAAAAGGCCAAAGGTGCTTAATTTGCGTGCGGTACGTGCAGTGGAGGATGTCAGGTACAGAGTTTGGAGGAAATCAGGTTGTCATCCGTGCCTTTGCAGCGCACGGATCGCTCGAGAAGCAGATACGTGTTTGAAAGTGGCGTTATGTTTCCAGAGTGCAACGATGCGTCGAGCGGCGATACGCCATACAGATTTGTGTAAAACTAAACAAATCGGCTCATGAGACGATTGCTATGTTACAACAAGCCTAGGGGAATGATTCTTTGTCCAAGGTTCAAGTGTTTAGGTGGCAGAAAGCCTTTAAAGACGGAAGAAAAGATGTCGGTGACGAACAACGCGCTGGGCGTCCATCAAGTTCTGGAACTTCAGACAATGTGGCTAAAATTAAAGCGTTTTTGGACTCTGATCGCAGGATGAGTGTCCGAATGATTGTGGAGGCGTTAGGACTTACAAAACGAATTGTGCATTAAATCGTCAGGAAGAACTTGAAATGCGTAAAATTTGGGTTAGTCTGGTTTCAACACATCCTTCAAAGCGACTCAGTTCCTGGTAAAACAAAGGGTCGAAACACTGTCCCAACCACCGTACATCCCCGATCTGGTCCCACCGAACTTTTTTCTGTTCCCTCGGATAAAATCCAGCTTAAAAAGTCATCATGTTATCAGTCTGTAGAACTTTCAGAAAAACGTAACAAGCGTTCTGAACAGGAATCCAGTTGAAGACTTCCAGGCGGGCACAAATGGGTGGCAAATTCGTTGGCAATAGTGCATTTAACGGTGCAGTTTGAGGCTATTTTGAAGGATATTAAGTGCATGCAAAATTGTCTTCAAATAAACGAATTTTATGGATTCGGTCTCATTACTTTCTGGACAGACCCTGTATAATTTTCGACTTTGTATTCATAGAACCTTCCGTAACTTTGGAACAGATGATCGTATCGAATTCCGGGTGATGTCGCTCCATACAGAATTATGAAAGACATGATTCAAAATACCCCACTTCAGGTACTTCAAACTGTTTGAGTTTCCCCACTTCCTGGATTTAAATCTCCAATAAAAAACACGGTTAAACAACTTCATTTTTTGGTGATTCGCGTTATCTTTATTTCTAGTGCGAAAACGAAGTTCTTCCAAAATTTAGGTGAATGGCCACCAGTTGTCTCTGAAAAACCATATTTTACCTCTACTATTACTCTACGTATTAAACATATAATATGTAATTATTTTTAAAAAATAAATGGGCGAATCTTCAGTAAGTGAGTAATTCACACTGTGATTTAGTGATAAATAAAAGTTAAATTTTAAGCGTTTTTTTTTTTTTTTTTAAATAGATAATGTATAAGGTACAGAGTAATTTACAATATACATTCATAAAGTTTAAACAGTATTTTATTTTAACCTACCGACCTCCTATTGACCCGTTTTTATAATACATTGTATTCGATTGGAATCGGAGATTTTCTCTAAAAGTTATATAAAAAAAGCCATCTGGAAATAAGTTCAATAAATATGTTGAACAGATTTAAATAAAAATTTATGTGTATATGTTTTTATTGAAGTTTGGGAAAAATTTTAACAGAGTAGTGAGCTGATGCATTTTCATCGAATGGGGACAGAGGTGAAAGAAACAGTATTGACAAAATTAAGAAAATTTCTTCTGTGCTCTTAGTTAGTTAAACATCGTAAGGTTGCAGTGTGATATTTTGAACTAAGAAAAAGTATGTTACATCATGACAAAATAAAAAATAAATTAAAATAATAATAAGGAATATTTAAGTACGGGAAAGCAGTGATGGATAATAAACATATTCTGATCTTACTATCTATTTTGCAGCTTATACCTTTTTTGAATTCTAGACAACTAAATCATGTGACTTTCTCAATAATCAACATGGCTGCTTCTACAAAATGCACCTGTTTGTGAAATTTTATCTGGCCACCTGGTGGTCATATGAGCAGTTTTACACAATGGGGCAGTAGTTACCTATGAATTAAGGTACAAGGTTTCTCTGGCCTAGACATTAAAAAAAAAAATTATTTATCAATAAAAATTCCTTATTACCGTAATTCCTCATATATCCGCCGCGGCGTAGTTGTCTTTTTCAAACCGGAAATTTCATTGAAAAAAAGAAGCCAAATAATTGCTACGCAGACGTAAGTCACATTTTATTTAAGAGGACCGTGGATATTTGAGCAAAAATCGAGATTTCTTTTTGTGTGTATTACTATTCTTCAATGTGTACAACGTCATTCGTGGAAAACCGCATGCAGATGCGATTATTTTACGCAAAGTTAAAAGAGTTTTAATTTTGTTCATTAAGGGGACACGGTACCTTTTAAACTACTTTTTCGATTTTGAATAATACTGTAATATACTTAAATATAATGTCACTACAGATATGACGTACTATAAAGCAAATATAATTTCATATAATTAAAAAAATATCTTGTAGGACAGCCTATTTAACTAAAATTTAAATTTTAAAAAAATTAAAAAAATGTTTTTAAATCCCTACTACTTTTTTAAATATGAATATTCTTGCTTCAAATTTTTTCCCCATATTCCTTAGATTATACTACATAAAACTGTGCATGGATTTTTAGATGTATGGGATATTACATTTAGTATCAATCTTTTTCTCTTTAGTATAGTAAAAAATCAAGGAAAAATAATTGAAATTGTTTAAAAAAAATAACTATAACCTTGAATGTTAAATCCATGCACAATTTTATGTAGTATGTTTTTAGGATTATGTAAAAAAAAATTTCAAGCAAAAATATTCAAATTTAAAAAAAGTAGTAGGGATTTAAAAATATTTTTTTAATTTTTTTTAATTTAAATTTTAGTTAAATAGGCTGTTCTACAAGATATTTTTTTTGAAATTATATGAAAATATATTTGCTTTATAGTACCTAATATATGTAGTGACATTATATTTAAGTATATTACAGTATTATTCAAAATTGAAAAAGTAGTTTAAAAGGTACTGTGTCCCCTTAACAATGTTTTGGGCTTTTAATCTACTTTAAATTTGTTCTTCTCAAAACTGATGTTCCAGCTTTTTTTTTTTTTTTAATTTTTGAAATGCTACTTGCTACTTAATTTTTGATCAAAATTATTGAAACTAATAAAGAAGAATGCTTATTTCTTAAAAAGAAACTGTGTATGCCTTTTTAAATTCGACTTCATAAGGACAATTAAATTTGATTTTTAACTTTTTATAAGGCAGAATTTTGATGAAAATCGATATGGAATTCAGAGAAATATATCTAAAAAAATAACTATTTAAGGGATTAAAAAATCTATACAGAGATTTGTTTGCAATAGAGGTTTACCTTATGAACTCATTAACGCCGATTGGTACGAAAATCTGCCATTTAAGAAATACGAAAATTTTAAATATGAAAACCAGTATTTTAGTAAGGAATTTTACATATTACTTAATCTCAAACTTTGAGAGATTAAATAAAATAAAATTTACAATATTGGAAAACTGGTGTCAACTGGTACCGAGGTATTAAAAATGTGTAAAATGAACTCGGCATTAATGGGTTAAAATACAAAATCGAGGAAATATCTAAAAAAATTAAGACGCAAGGAGCATTTTAAAATTTCGGTTTAAAATTTAATTTTTTTTAAAAAAATTTTTAAAATAATAATAAGATTGGAAATTTCTTTTAGGGTGTTCCATATGCTTACGGTAAAATGTATATTTACACAAAATTTCAAATCTCTGTTATGCAAATAAAAAAACAAAAGTCAAACGTCCGCCGTCCCCTTAAAATAAATTCTGGTAAGAAATCGATTTGTCTGAGCTGCGGTGGATACGCGTGAAATTACAGTATATACAGAGTTGCCAGATTGGGGAATCTTTAAATTCAGATTATTTGACTGTCGCCGCTTTTTTGAAATAGTAGAATTCGCCTTATTTTTCAGAAGTTTAATCTATTTTTAAACAGGCCGAATTTTGCTATTTAAAAAAATCGCTGACAATCAAACAATCTGAATTAAAAAAGTCCCCAATCTGGCAACACTGGGTATATACTTCAAAGCATACATTTTTATTATAGGTGGTAAAATGTGCAAAAATGGTTTGCCGTTGAACTTGAAATTGCTCCAGAAGATCAGTGCATGAAGTGAGGAACAAGAGCAGAAGTGACAATTTGAATGTTTAAAATGCTACTGGAGACGATTCTAGAGTTAATTTCTTGAAAATACTTTTTGATAATATACAGAGACACGATCAAATACATTTTATGCTAAAAAGTTATATAAATTCCAAAATATAACATACAATACCAAGGGACACAAATTACCCACTTATTGAAGACTATCCCGATTACACTTACATTCAATTTTTTTAAAGGAAAAGTGCTGTTACGTATGTAAGTCCTGCTCACGATTATAATACTTATCATCCGATGCATATACAGTAGCGTTCAAAAGTATTTTGACAATCTTATATTCTCTCTTATTTTATCTATATATATAAAAGCCGTTCTCTGTGTATATGTCCTTTATACAAATCTTTAAATTTTGACCGATTTGCACGAAACTCGATGTACATACGTTTTAGAACGTGGAAAAGGTCACTGTCTACTTAAAAAAATATCAGACCACTATTTACCCCTTTTTTCAACCACTTCCATAATTTAACATTATAGAAATATCTCTTTTTAAATCTTTTTTAATTCAAACGTTTCTTTCCTGTTGCCAAACCCTAAAAAATGACAGAATAATGTGAAAAAAAATAAAGATAACGCGTGTATTTTGTTTCTATTTGCCAATAAAAATTCAGATTTTCTTGCTATATTTTTCCGTGTTTGATATTGACGTCATTCTAAAGAGAAAATTTACATTTTTTTCGATATAAAATAAAAACTTTAACTATAAGAACGGGAGAATAGCGTAGCACCTCAATTTGAATGTTTTTTTTTCATAATTAAAACATCTATTTTAATACAAACAGTCAAATTTCATGAAAACAATTTAAGAAAAGAAAAAAAGGCTTGATATGACGTCACATTCTATCACATCTTTTCAACGCGTAATCAAACTCATTGTAAATATATGGCTCTTATATTTTGCTTACTACTTCGATTGTATACTACAGACATATCTTATTGCTATACGTTATCGCTAAGCGTTGTATTGATTTAGATTCAGTGCTAACATTTTCTGAGATTTATAGCAAAAAGAGATCGGTTATTTACATTTTCAAAAAAAAAATCTTGACAGAAGTCTTGATTTAAAATTTATGGAAAATGACATCATTTCATCTAATCATTGTAGATTTAATTTCAATAAAATTTCAAATTTTCCAAATAAAATTTTAGTAACTACTACCTCATTTGGATGTTTTTTTTTTTTTTTTTTTTGCATTTTCCCACGTATTGTGAAGATATTGTATACTTCTGTTACGCGCGCCAAAGAAAACATGTATTTTAATTTTTAAAGTTAAAAAAATTACCACAATGTGTCAAAAGAACATCCTTTTTCTGAATTTAAATTTCGCGAGTTCCAAAATTAAAACTAAAAATGTGAGTATTTTCATAAACTTCAAGTTAAGGCTGTTCTCAAATCCAAAAGAGCTATTGTCTGACATATTTTTTAATTAATTTTTGTTCGGAAACGCATGAAATTGACAGGAGTTCTTATTTAGAAACTATGTAATCGAAAGATAGTTTCCATTTGTTGGTAAAGGTATAAGATCTTTCAGTTGGTATTTTGAACTAAATTTCGGACGCAACAGTGCAATAAAGGATAAAAACCGGCCGTCACGCAACCCCAATTGCTCATAACTCAATAAGTAATTTATTTATGAAAAAAGGAAAAACTTATTTCAATTCGAAATCACTTTAATAGACAGGCCTACAAATTTTAAGCCTTTACGTTTAACCCTAGATCTACCGGGAATTTTATTCAAGTTTTAATAAAACGTTCTACACCAGAATTTTTATTTAAAACTATTTAACTGATTTATTTACCTTATTTTTGTCTGGTTTATATACTTAGTTTATTTTAAAGAAATTTCTGGTTTGAATGAATATTTTGTATGTACCTGTCGGGTCCAATGGACCCGTCTGGTAGACGGAGGGTTAATGAGTCAGAAAATGTGTCAGAAAGTTTCGCGTTGTTGAGCAGGGAACTGGAGAAGCACCTTAAGCATTTGCAGGTTAGTATTTTGTAATCAACATGCATGCCAGATAGTCGCTTAAAACATAAGTCATTCTATATTGTTTTAAACAAAGATGCCATAATAGGTGTCAGTCACAATCATTAAAATAAGAATACCCTAGCGCACAGCCCCATTACCGAAGATGAACCCGTCAATATACTTAGAGATAAAAATAGTTCTGCATTTTTCATTCAGCTAATAAGACTAATCCTTCATAATTGGGTTCACATGATTATATAACTTTCCCCTATAATTCCATGACTAAGCAACGGAAAACAATATGTTACGCACTAAAATCTTCCCTAAAAAACTAATAGTGCAAGTCGCATGGAAATCCGTTCTGTAGAATTCAAATTATATGCACCCGGAACGAAATTCCCATTTGGATTTTATATACTTATGAGGTTATTTTGAGTAGTTTGATTGCATATGTGATGAATTCGTGTTTTATTTTATTTTATTTTTGGCGTTTTAATTTTGTTTGCCAATTTAGTTATTGAATATTACGTGAAAGCAAACAAATTCTGAATTATTTACAATGTTTTTGAACAATTGAGTTAATCTTTTGTATTTGGGTTGTAAGCATATTTAAAAAATATGCATGCTTAAAAATTATTTTAAAACCCATAAAAAATTCGTAAATTGAGATAAACATTACAAACAAATATCACTGAAAGTACTTTTGTTTTCTATAATACGTTGGAACAAACGAATGTACAATGTTTAGACGTTAAACTGCAATAAAAGGGAAAATTGTTGTATTAGGTTGTTGCCACCGAAAATATGATACTAGCGTTACTCATAGACATGTCTTTTCTTTATACTATTCCATTAAGTGTAAACAGGTTCATCTTTCATAATCGGGTTGCACTCAACTTTATAAATATCCATGCTCAAAAATTACTTTAAAATCCATTAAAATCAGAAAACTGAGGTACAATTTTAAAAGAAATTTCATTTGAGAGAACTTTTTTCTATTCGACATTGTACAAAATGAAATTGTGTGATGTTTAAAAGTTAGAAAAATTGCAGTAAAGGCACATTTTATGGGTTACAGCTTTTGGGGCACAATTTATGGGCACTGACATAGTGTTTTTACTTTATAATGTAGATAATACCATCCAAACGAGAATTTCACTAAGTGCTGCGCGGTTTGGAGGAATTTCTTTTTTTCCTATTGTTAGGAAAATGACATATTTTTCTCTTATACCCGCCAAAGAAAACGTGCATTCTGTTATTAAAGCTCGGGGATTTTACTGTGGTTGCAAGAAAATAACGCCATGTTTTTCGGTTGTCTTTATAACGATTTGTGGATGGCAATGCATAAATTTCAGTTATTGTGATTGC
This sequence comes from Maratus speciosus, assembly GCA_963932465.1. Lineage (NCBI taxonomy): Eukaryota > Metazoa > Arthropoda > Arachnida > Araneae > Salticidae > Maratus > Maratus speciosus. The sequence continues at coordinate 275,974,035 of OZ010796.1, read as the reverse complement.
CTTATTATTTCGTTTTAATTTATTTTACCTGGAAGGCTTCTTATAATTGATACGGCCGATGCCGGTAGTTCTGCTAGTTTAATATAAAAATGTAATATATATATATAGTGTAATAATATATATATATATATATATATATTCCCTATAATTCAGAACACTATGACTGTAGTTACTCAAATGTATCAAGTTTCAACTTCTTTGTTTACATTCGGCGCCAGCGAAGAAATATGACTCATCCTTAGCTCAAAAGTATTTTGACAATTAGTTTGCATTTAAGTTGAATGTGTCAGTGGCGCTGTAGCTTCGATTAGTGTTTATATTGACTTATTGTGATTATTTTTAAATGCCGGAAGGTAAAAAATATTGACGTGATTCTAAAAAATCTGCTGTAAATGCACTTAAGAAAGGTAGACTGCAAGCAGAATTAGCTAGCTCTTTTATCGTGTCTTGGCAACTTGTTATTACATGGAATAAAGTTTTTAATAAGCAGATATACATCGAAAATAAGCCTTGAAGTGGCCTTTCGAAAAAAAAAACTTGCAATGTTGACTGTATTATAAAAATGATATCGACAAGTGGTTGTCGTAAGTCCGCTGTAATAATAAAAAACGAATTAAAAGAAAATTACGGCATAGACATACATGTTTCATCAGTCAAACGACGCCTAAGCCTCTATGGTTTACATGGCAGAAGACCAGCAAAAACAGGTTTGTTATCTACTAAGATTAGGAAGGCTAGAGTTGCATTTATAAAACGGCATAACTCTGTCAGGGGCAAAGCAATTCCATTGTTAAAGTGTTGAAATTAATGATTGACATCATAATTTTTGTTTAAAAAATTTCGGTTTATCATGTGTATGAAATATAGCTTTTTCTTATTTAGAAATAAATTTATTTTCAAATTCCGGTGTCAGTCATTAATTTCAACACTTTAGCAATGGAATTGCTTTACCCCTGAAAGGGATATGCCGTTTTACGAATGCTACTCGAGCCTTCTTATTCTTAGTAGTTAACAAACGTGTTTTTGCTGGTCTTCTGCCATGTAAACCATAGAGGTTTAGGCGTCGTTTGACTGATGAAACGTGTATGTCTATGCCGTAATTTTCTTTCAATTCATTTTGTATTATTACAGCGGACTTACGACAATCACTTTTAGATATCATTTTTATAATACAGTCAACATTGCAAGTTGTTTTTTTTTCGGATGTCCACTTTGAGGCTTATTTTCGATATATTTCTGTTTATTAAAAAGAGACACGTTAAAAGAACGAGCTAATTCTGCTTGCAGTTTACCTTTCTTAAGTGCATTTACAGCGGCTTTTCTAGAATCACTTCAAATTTTTTTACATTTCGGCATTTAAAAATAATCACAATAAGTCAATATAAACACTAATCGAAGCTACAGCGCGACTGACACTTTCAACAATTAAATGCAAACTCATTGTCAAAATACTTTTGAGCTAAGGAGGAGTCATATTTCTTCGGTGGCGCCGAATGTAAACAAAGAAGTTGAAACTTGATACATTTGAATAACTGCAGTCATAGTGTTCTAAATTATAGGGAATATATTTTCTTTTACATTTTTATATTATATAAAATAAAAGAGAATATAAGGTTTTCAAAATACTTTTGAGCGCTACTGTATGAGGGTAGGCTAATAAGTAAAGCACACATACTTGTAGAGCGCGAGCGAAATGACTTTCAGATGCGCACCCGGTGGCATGTGGAAGTAATATTTCCCATCTATACGCATGTGTAGATTTGAAGTCGCTGAATTCATCCAGTGTGATTTGAGAAGCGGACGTGTGGAGATGTGTTCTAGTGATATGTCAATGCGAATTAAACAGAGTGTTGTTATCGAATTTTTAATTGCTGAAATAGTGACTCGTGTTGACATTCATTGCCGTTTAAAGATGACGATGCTGTTGATAAGTCTACTGTAAATCTATGGGCAGTAAACTTTTGTGACTGCCAGTCTATAAAAGCCATAATTTTTGATAAAAAATACAGCGGACGTCCGATCACTGCCCAGACGATAAACATTGAAAACTTATCGACGATTTGATTCAAAATGAGAGGCGAATCCTTCAAAAGTGTATTTGCAAACTATACTGGAACATCCAAGGAACGTGTCGTCTTCATTATTGAAGAACTGAAATACTGTGAAATCCGCAACTGCAGAGGCTCTGCTAAACCTGAAGATTGAACCGATTCCACACCCTCCTTACTTCCCCGATCTTGGGTCTTGCGACTTTTTATTTTTTTCCTCTACTCAAGAGCGACTTCTTTATTATATAATTTTACCTGTCATTGAATAAGGTGAATATTTCTTTTTACAAAAACTGGTGCCAATAAGCAATTTGAATTTTTCAACTGTAATTTAATGCGACCGTTTAGGCATAGCTTCCTACTTTTACGCTTTCCTCTTACCACTAAAATTTTATAGTAAATAATGTCTTATTTATTCGTCGAAATCTCACGATTAAATAAGGCGAGAATCTCTACTATATTTCAGTGGTAGCAAAGAAGCGTAAAAGTTAGCAGCTGTGGTTAAAGGGTTAATGGTAACTATTTTGAAATGTAAATATATGATTTCGAAGCTTAGGAATTGTATTTTAATGTACTTTTTGACCGATCTTGCTGTTTGTGTTTATTCGTGTTCTAGAAACATGTGTGCATTTCTTTTCAGCCTACACTCGTAGGTTTTAAATCAGCAGATTCTGAATCGTACTGAATCTGTCACTTTCAACATAAAAATTTGGAAGAATGCATTGGCAAGTACCATCATTAAGAAAGTAAATAAATTAGCAAACATACTCTCCACCATATTACTTTTAACCATTTAAGCCCCAAAATATTATTATTATTAAAAGGGTGAGATGATTGATTAACACCTGAAATTTCAAACAATTTCTTATACAATAAAATCTTGTCCCGCAACCTTTAAACCCCGATCATTCATTATAAAAGCAAAATTTTAGTAAAGTATTATGTGTCCCGTTTGGTCGGTCATTAAATAATGTGATTATTTCTTTTTCAAAAAAGTGGTGCCAATAAGCAGTTTGAATTTTCATACCGTAATTTAATGCTACCGTTAAGAGATTAAGGGTTAATAGAAAATTTTACTTTTTGTAATCACTGTAATCTGCCGATTATAAAAGGCAAACATTTCTATTAAATTTTTATGGTACAAAAAAGCGTTAGAGTCGGCAGCTATGTACACATGATTTTATATTATTGGGAATTGTATTTGCTCATTTCTTTTTTGTATCTATTTTCAAAAAATGTTGCATTATGCGATAATGAAAATGAACTTATCAAATATCTCTTGGGAGACATGGTGCAATTTGTTCACCATAGTTTTTCATAAGCAGCATGTTTGATTTTATTTGCTAAGTAGAATTTCGGTTTTGAAAGCTGTTTAGTTGAATTTCAACAAATTTACACGGCTTTATGAAGAATACTGAAAGTATTCTTACACCATGTATGCTAGTTCAAGTTTTCATGCTTCGATAGATAAAATTCTCACGCGCTAAGTTTCCGGCAAGAAAGTTTATAATTACTACTATTCCTATTATAATTTCCGAGCTTGAAGAATAACTCAATCATTTTAATTTCGAAAATTTTCTTGTCTTTTAGATTTTGTGGTGTCTTAATTCCTTCAGGGGGAGGGGTGTCATTATTTAGCGACATTTATATTTTGTTATAAGTGAGTAGTTTTGTTTAGCATATTTTGCATTATTTAAGGCTAAAGTCAGACGAACGTATTTTGCTTACGTATTATCCATTCACAATGCTATAGCATTGTGCATGGATAATACGTAAGCAAAAAAGCGTGCAAAAAGACGTTCGTCTTACATTGGCCTAATAATTATTATTTTCAATATGTCAGTCGTATCTGACACTGTCTTAATTTTTTTGTAGTGTTATGTCAAAATTAATCAGTTATGTAAATGATTTTAAAAGCAGCTTCTAAAATATTTATATTAGCTACAATTAAAATAACACAATTTCATGGTTAAGAATTTTCTAAAAAGGATTATTTTTTAATCACTTTATAAGATTAAAAATAATATGAGACTTCATACTTAAAAAAAAAAAAAAAAAAAAAAAAAACTAAATATTGAAATGCTTTAAGAAATTTTTTTATTATAATCGCCAGGTAAGAAAAGAGGTAGGACATCAAAAAAAATTTTTTTTTTTCTAGGAAGTAAATTCTAATAAGCGATGCATCAGATTGTTCAAGAGATTAAAAACTATATTTTCTTTTTATATTAAATTTAATATAATATGGGATACATTGAATAAGACAACTTTCTCTAATAATAAAGTGAATAAAAGTTTATGAGTGGGAATTAATTTTTCATCCATAATGAAAATTTTACTTAAGCATTATTTTTTTCTCGTTTAAAAAGTATTTTGATGCAGTGTCACGTTTTATTAGGCTTTTATGTTAGATGGTATATTTTACTCAAACGAGATAAGATGTGTATACCTTTGTTCATGCGGTGCTCTGAATTTTAATGATGAATAAAAAGTGTTTTATGCATTTAGATTTAAAATAATTGCTACATTAAGAGTTTATATTTTTAATATACTAATTTCACTTTAATATTACACTCTTAAAGATAATAACACCATTTTGTATTAATTTAAACAACATTGCATACATATAGATACCAAAGTTTTATTAAGATATAAAAAGCGAAGTAATAATATCTTTTATCAATACAAAATCTTAAAGTAATAATAATAAAAAGTTGTTGCAAACAATTAAAAATTTAAAATACAAATTAAAATTAAAATTTTGCAATAAGCAGAATTCAAGAATAGACATAGGTTGGCTACCAGTTAGGGAATTACCGGTAATTACTTATACAAAAATTTTCCGGGCGCTATTAAATATGTAGAAATCTGGAATTACCGTAAAATACTGCAATTAAATAAATAGATTGCTTTAGAAATATTGCAGTGGCTATGTCTATTTAATTACAGAGCTGCCACTCGTCTGTTTTTTAACAATATTTTTTTTTTCCTTAAGAAAAAAAAATGGTAGTTTTTTGCGAATATTGCAACAAAAACGCCTTTTGATCTCAGTTTCTACGAAATTTATAAATGAAATTTTTCTTTGAAAAAAAGTTGATTTCAAAAAACGTACCAAGTGGGAGCCTCGTTATTATCATATATATAATTATTGATTGATAAAGAAGAAGAAAATGTTTGGTAATCCTTCACATAGCTGCCAGCATCTTACGCTTTTTCGTACCACAAAATTTTCAAAGTAAATTTTACCTTTTTAAACCGCGGTAATCAGCCAATTAAATAAGGCAAAAATTTCTATTAAATTTTTGTGGTACAAAAAAGCGGAAGAGTTGGTAGCTATGCTTTCATATCCTGACGATACTTTTAAGTATCATTAAAGAAAATTCAATGTAAAATTTATTTAATTCGTCTATTAATAAAAGTAGATTGCACTTTTCATGCAAAATAATCTGTTCAATCATATTTAGATAGTACAATGAAGCAGTCATAGCTAAATATTTTTTAATCTGGCTACTTTCTCAACCTTTTACCTAGTTGTAGCTTTTATCCTATTAAAAATGTTATACGAAAAATTTGCAACTACAAAACACTTTTCTGTTGCAGATAGGATCACAATATATTTATTTACACTGTTCCTTTAAGAATTGTGAGATTTCCATAACAATATTTTTTGTTGATTAATCTAATTATTCTTGTAAAGATTTTGCAAGAAGATTCTAAGTAGGGTCAGATGGGGTAATTATGACCAGAGGGTAATTATGACAGCCGTCATACTGGAGATAACTGTGATGGTAAAATTTTGTTTCAAGCTTAGATATTAACCTCATAATGTATATTTCATCTTAGGTATTCTTTATTACTAGTCTGAAGCCTTTTTGAGATCAAAATAGCAATTTGAAAGTAAGTCTATAAAATTTTTGATAAACGGATTTGTTACTTTGGAGTTCAAAGTGGTCATAATTACCCCAAACATATGTGTATTGACAAGTATAACGAGAAGATTTAGTGGTTATAGTTTCCCCACTAGTGGTCTTAATTACCCCAAACTTATGTGATTGTGAGTTTTTGGTGGAGTAATTATAACCACCCATTTAACTTGCTATGATAATTAGCTATGATAATTAAAACTTTTAAAATGTGTTCTTAAAGGATCAAAGTTACTTCCTATGTACTAAAAACAGCACTTTTCCAAATAGAAATAAGCAAAAAAAAAAAAAAAATAGCAAAGTTGAAAATGTAAAATGTGTGGTCATAATTACCCCTCCTTACTATACCGATTTATAAAATAAGTTTTAATTAAAAAAATATTTAAAACTAATTTTTTTGTGTTGTGTTGGATATCTTAGACATTAAAGTAAATAATTATTCAGGTGAAGTAATTTTTGTATTTAAAATTCAGGATTTAAAGGGTTAAATTACAAATATCTCAGAATACGGATACTCAAAGGGTCACTGAACGAGATCTATTACTAAATAGGAAAATGTGCCTTTTATAATTATATAAACTTTGCAATTAAATAAGGCGATTATTACCTTTATAATTTATGGTTGAAAACAACTTAAAAAATCACAGCTCCTTGAAGTAAAGGACCTGGGCGCTGGCAGTAAAATGACGGCTGTCGTAGGGCGACATATTTAAGGGGTCTCAGGACTCTTAAATTTGAAAAAAAAAAGAAAAAATGGACGATTTTCAACATTTAATATCTTAAAATATATATGATTTTAAAACACAATTTTTATTGGGATAAAATACATAAGTATGTTCTTTCATTTTATGAATTTAAAGAATTGCAAGATTCGGAATTAGCATTTACAGAGGGCTCCAAACTGTCATATATATGACAGGCAGATAATTGACATAACAGATTATGCGCACGATTACAAAATAAATATTGAAACTAGAATGTTAATTTCGGTGCCTACTTATACTTCAGATTGTAACAATTACCCTGAATCTCAAAAACCTTTGTATTTAATGCATTTTTATATTTTTAATACAAAGTTGTATTTATCTAAAGCAAAATTTTGAAAATATCTACTTTATAACCAACTAAAAAAATTTTGTTTTGAACAATTAAAAGGAAATATTAGGTTCAGTTTATACAGACTAGCATGAAACATATGTTTTGAAAATTTCACGAAAAAATATTCAGAAGTTTTTGAGATATCGTGCGCGTTATGCCCAAAAACATCATTTGGAAAATAATTACTTCAAAATTTCGAAAACGCTTTTTCAGCTATTGAGGGTGTATAATTCTAAAAGATAGAACTTCTATTCTAATGGGAATTTCAAGGAAACAATTATATCAAAATGCTCAGGAAATGTAGGAGTTTAACACTTTCGCTGCCGATCCCGCGCCAGCGCGTGTTAAGGTATTGGCAGCGAAAGTGATCAGAAATTTTAAATCGATACCTGAAATTTCGAAAGAAGATATTTTACTTTATGTTATCGCTAAATGTCTTTTATTAAATAAAGCGTAACATAGTGTTCGTTATTTCAGGTATGAACACTAAATTTCTGGATAAAAATGGAGGCAAATCTGTGAATGGTGGCACTCAACGTGTTAATATCTAAAAATTTTAAAATTTCGTAAATTTTGAAGCTTCAAGAGTCCTGAGACGCCTTAAACATTAATTAGGCTTATTGAATTTTCGCACCAATATTTTCTAAATGTTTTCTTTGAATTATTGATTCTCAGAAAAAATACGGCGAGAAAATCTTTTCAGAAATTATTGGTATTAATTACTACAGGAGTGTACGAACACTTAAAAAAATCCGTCTTCGACAGAGGTCATTTTTGTCTCAGCGCTCAGGCATTACCGTCTCAATTCTCAAGGCCTCCGGACTGATTTCGTGACGTACCAAATGAAGATTAACCCCTTGAAGGGCAAGCAATTGCGTTTGTGTAATGCTTAATTCCCACCGGAAATTTCGAAAAATTTTATTTCAAAATAAGGAAAAGCAATTTAACGCTTTTTCTCCACTAAAGTCAGAAAAGTAAAATTTCCTAAAATTTTTCTGGTGCAAATCCTGATTAATCGTAGATGGTATATAATATATAGCGCCGCCCCTTAACCCCTTGAGGGGTGGTGGGATATATTTTATCCCACCTACGATTAATCAGGATTTGCACCAGAAAAATTTTAGGAAATTTTAGTTTTCTCACTGTAGTAGAGAAAAGTCGTAAAATTGCTTTTCCTTATTTTGAAATAATTTTTTTCTAAATTTCCGGTGAAAATTAAACATTACACAAACGCAATTGCTTGCCCTTCAAGGGGTTAATCTTCATTTGGTACGTCACGAAATCAGTCCGGAGACCTTGACTATTGAGACGGTAATGGCTCAGGCATTGTATTCAGGGGGTGGTGGAAAAAAGTTTGACTATCATTCATTGTTTTTCTAAAAATAAAAGTAATGATTTGAAAAACTAATAAAACTTAAATAAAAACTAATAATGAATATCTTTTCTGTTATACAGGGTGATTAAAAGAAAAACGTTTACAAAATGACATGGACAATCAGGCGTACAACAAGGTTAAAGAATAGCATAGGAACATAGGGTCTCAAACCACTTATTTAGTCTCAAATATAGGTATATCATCATAACTGAACCCGGGTTGATAGTAATAAATTTGAGAAAAATAAAAACATTGTAATGAAAATGCAACGATAATGTGTTAACATCACGAAAAGATCTGGATAAACATGTTGCTCAAGTAATCGATGTTACCATATGAATTGATAATCACAGTTTAAAATGTGGGGCGTCAAATGCATACTGCTGGCGCGTATAATTCAAACGTCTACCACTTTTGTTTCGTGTATCACATTTCCAACAAAGGTGAGAATGTCTGTTAAATATTTTCTTATAATATTCTTCAGTTTTCTGGACGTTATTACCGTCAACAAAAATGTAATTATCATGAAACACTCTGGTATTTGTGACTAAATAAGTGGCTTGCGACCCTAATTTCCTATGTGATTTTTCATCCTTGTTGTATGCCTGGATTGCCAAGTTATTTTGTAAAAAAAAATTTAATCACCCTGTATACAATGATTTCCTAAATTTTATCTTCAGAGAATGTTTGTGCAGAAAGCTGTTTAAAATGTTGCTTTCTTTTATTACCTCACTTATAACGTTAAATAAATTTTATGCATTTAATCACTATTCAGTCAACGGCAGAATACTTTTAAAAGAATCTTTCGGCATGATTGCACTTTTGCCCTTTATGCAGGGTAATTTGTTTTCTTAATACTTGAATGCTTCAAATATTATATGTAACAAATAATTCCACCAAATAACTGTCCGGAAATATTATCCGTGTATTGCGAAAGTTTCTAAATTCTAAATTCATGCCTATTACTTTCATATTATTTTCTGCATTATTCTTATAATTTGACAAAATAATTATTTCTTACAAATTGAACTGAGATTAAAATATCACTTGCTTGAAAAAAAAAGGTTTATGAAATTTTGGAACCTCGTACTATTTATTTATTTATTTATTTATTTTTTGCGTAAAAAACATTATAAACATTTTTGCATATTAGAGGAATATAGCCAGAAAATACTTACTCCAAATTCTGAAGTTACAAAATAATTTAAAATGCATTTGTTGATTTCTCTAAATGTAACTAGATTTTAAAAATGTACCATCTGTGTTTTAAAATAATACACTTGCTCTTATTCGAAAATGGTCTAAGATAAAGTCACTACAAAGATGTCTTCAAATCGGAATTAATGTATTCTTCATAGATGCCTACGGTTAAATTTTTTGTACCGCAAAAATTTAATAGATTTTTTTCCATTTTTAATTTACAGGTTACGACGGTTTAACCCTTTATCTACTGCATTTTTTTTCATGTAATTTTTTTTTTCGGTTACTATAATGAAAATTAAAGGATAAACATAAATAAATACTCAACCGTGAGAAATTTAATTCGTTAGAGGTAATTAATTAAAGTGGTACTTTAAAGTACCGTCAGTACACTATGACTAAAACATCGTAACTGAAAACCCACAAGGTTATTTCAAAATCCACCATAATTGTGATAAAATATTTTCTATTTAATAAGCATGTGAAATATAGCCTTTTTCATATTAAAAGATAAATTTTTTGGCAAATTCCGGTGCCTATCATTTATTTCAACACTTTAGAATTGAAAATGCTTTGCCACTGAAAGGGTTAAAAAACTATTTTTTTTTTAGGTTTCATTCTTGATAGCAGTCCTTTAGTTATGCGACGTCTATATTCCAGAGACATGTTCTCACGCATCTCCACATATGCAATATTTGAATTTATATATGCCATTTCTAGCATAGCAAAGAAGAGCCGGTGCAACAACTTTTTCGATTTCCTATAAAATGAAATAATGAAACAGAAAAGAAATACTGTGAAAATTATTACTACACTTCATTTTAGTAATTTCATTTTAAAGTAGATTAAAAGGATGGATAACTACACAAATGAAGAGTAAACAAGAAGTTTTTCTCCAACACCCAGTGTACTGACGGAACTTACATGTTCCAGAGAGTAATTCAACTGTAAAATCAAATACATTCACCATTCACCTAAAAAAGCTAGTCAAATTGTATTCTAAGATCATATGAACACATAAAAAAAAATCCAACACTTATCTTACGTTCTTTACTGTGTTTGCAGCAATAAAAAGACGAGCGTGACAATCTGTACAAAATGTCGGCACACAACACATTGACTGTTTCAAAATAGCCTCCTTCCTCGCTAAAATAACAAACCTAGAACTACTGCTGCCATGTATCCGGATAAAGTGGAGTTAAAACAGTGTTTTTGCAAAGTACTACCATTAGAATATTAGTAATATTCACTATGGGATGAAACTTTAAAGTGAGTGGTACTTATAAGTACCGCCAATAGAAAAATGGTTAAAAAGATAAAATTGACTTTAAAATTTTTGTACCACAAAATTTAATAGTACGGCAGAAATTTCTATTAATTATTTTTGGCACAAAAGAGCATGAGATTTGGCAGCTTTACTTCCTTGAAAATATCAATGCAGTTATTGAAATTGGAATCGTCTACGTATTAAAAATTCCACTAACTTTGATTTTTCAAAAGGCAACTTCCCCTTTTGACACTAAATTTAACTCTTTCGACTCCGGCGTCTCTTACGCAAATATTATTCGATCGGCACCACTTTTTATAAAGAAGTTTCCTTCAATTACACAATTTCGAAAATGCTGTGATTAAATAAGGCATATTTTATTTTCCTTTATTACTGGTGCCAAAAAGAAATTTTGCAAAGAAAAGTGATGTCCCGTCAGACACGACAAAGGACTGCAATGGGTTCCCGTAACATTATTTGGATCAAGGCAGCCCTTAAAATGACAAAACTTTTACACTTTTTATTAAATCAAAGATGCGTTTTTTGAGTTATAAATAATGTCAGATTGATAGAATGTTTCTATCTTTTCCTGTTTGAATTTGTAAAATTACGTGCCTATTATTGTTACTGCATAAGAAGTACAACACGTGGTTTGTAAGTAAATACAAAACAATAAGTAGATATTTAGATATGTCGCTCGTTGAACCTCTTGGTTTTGTTTCAGGCAGTCACTGGCGTATTTTATATTTAAAAAAAAATCTATTTTGCACCACTTTCTCAAAACAAAAATATCTCATATACATTTTGACAACATGTGCAAGAGAAATATGCTACAAAAGAGTTTTTCTTTAAATAGTGGTATGTATAGAATATAAAAAATATGCGCCAGTGGACAAACGCATGACAAGTCACAGTTGTCAAATGCTCCCAACGGGTTAATAGAAAATGACATAACTCAAAAGTAACAAATATGCAGAACAGCTGTTGTAAAATTTTTTAATTGAACATTGTTCCCTGTGCGATGTGAACCTTAATGTATGTATTATAAACACAATAAAATTGTTAAAATCGAACATGCGCTTTTTGAGTTATAGCAAAAATAATGCTAACAATTTGTGAAAATGTTCCTAACTTTTCCTGTTTGTATTTTCATAAATACGCTGTTATCAATTGATTGGTCAGTTCGTGGTATTTACACTCGAGCAGGATGAGCAGTACGCAAAATAAGAGAATGTTTCCCTGCATACCACTTACCTACAGAGTTGTTTCGTGTTTCTAAACATTTTGTTAATTTGGCGTATTGCACATCTTTCTAGGGTAATAATATCAAGAACTAACAAATCATACGGTGACATTTTCTTACCATACTTCCATGATTGTGACATAAAACAAGCCTATTGAGCTTCACCTACACAATTGACGAAACCAATAGCTCTTCCTTACAGGTGAATTTCTCTTGTTCTCCTAAGTGCGCTATTTGTACTTTTGATAATTTCCAATAACGAAAACTTTATTTTATCTGCTTAGGAAAATACTTTTTCTTCAACAGGCACCCACACTACAAAAATTAAATAAGTAGCGATTCCTCATATTCATACTTTCTTAAGCATTTTGATGTAGTATAGTAAATATAAGTAGGGCATATTCACAGTTATATTCATAACACAAAACTGATATTTCTCAGTTTAACCCTTTATCTACTGACGGTACTTATAAGTACCACTCACTTTAAACTTTCAACCCATAATGAATGTTACTGATATTCTAATGGTACTTTGCAAAAACGCTCTTTTAACTCCACTTTATCCGGATACATGGCATCATTAGTTCTAGGTTTGTTATTTTAGCGAGGAAGGAGGCTATTTTTAACACAGTCGATGAGTTTTTGCCAACATTTTGTAAAGATTGTCATGTTCGTCTTTTTATTGTTACAAACACAGCAAAGGATATAAGATAAGGGTTGGATTTTCTTAATGTATTCATTGTGATCTTAGAATACAGTTTGACTAGATATTTTAGGTGAACGGTGCTTGTATTTGATTTAATAGTTGAATTACTCGGTGGTAGTTATAAGTATCGTCAGTACACAGTGCGTTGGAGAAAAACATCTTGTTTAATTTTCGTCTGTGTAGTTATCCATCTTTTTCATCTGCTTTAAAATATAATTACTAAAATGTAGCATAGTGATGATTTCTCTGGTATTTCGTTTCTGTTTCGTTGTTATTTTTTATAGGAAATTGAAAAAGGTGTGGCACCGGTCCTTTTTGCTATGCTAAAAATGGCATATGTAAATTCGTATATTGCATATGTGGAGATGCGAAAGATGTTGTCCCACGAATATAGATGTCGCATAACTAAAGAACTACTATCAAGATCGAAACCTAAAAAATATATTTTTTTAACCCTTCCAGGGGCAAAACATTTTCAACGCTAAAGTGTTGAAATAAATGCTTGGCAGCGAAATTTGCCAGAAGATTTACTTATAAGTAAGAAAAAGGGGCCTATAATTTCACATACTTACTAAAACGAAAATATTTTCTGGTGCCATTTGAAATACTTTGTGGGCGGGGGTGTAAAAATCTAGGCACCAGCGGCCAGACTCTCACCACAAAATTTTATTCGTTCTTTTTCGTCTAATATTTCGTCTGAATTTTTTTGTAAGAATGCTATTAAAGTTTAATGGGAGAAAACTAATAAAACTTAGTGGTATGAGACTGCCCTCTGGCACCTAGATTTTTACACCCCTGCTTGTGGGTTTTCTGTTACGATATTTTTGTCGTAGTGTACTGACGGTGATTTAAAGTACCACTTAAATTAATTACATCTAAATAATTAAATTTCTCACGGGTGAGTATTTTTTATGATTATCATTTAATTTTCATTGCAGTAACTGAAAAAAAATATTACATGAAAAAAATTGCAGTAGATCATTATGCAGTAGATAAAGGATTAAACCTCCAATTACCAAGGCTTTAGAAATTCACATGGAAGAAAGTGTTTTTTTTTTTTTTTTTTTTTTTTTTTTTTTTTTTTTTTTTTTTTTTTTTTTTAGAATTCTTCTATAACTACGTCTTTTATCGTAAAAAGTGATATCTTAATCAAAACGGATTAAAAAACCACTGTATTATGAAAAAAATAGTTATCATTTGCAATGCTTCATACATTTTTAATAAGTGCCTCTAAAAATTGACACCCTAATTGAAAAGTGAGACAAGCTAAAAATCGGCATTTTTGCGATAAATACCATTTTTAAGCATTAAACAATGATATTTTCATCGAGAAAAAGAGCACAGTGGCAATTGTTCTTTTTTGAGAAGGCAAAAGTGTCGCTATTCTTTTCCAACGTATTTACATTACTATTTGTGACCAAGAGACACTTTTCAGTTGGTTATGCTAATGGAATAACATAATTAAATCCACACTGTTAAAAATCTATATCTTTTGTTGCATTGTCACCCCACCACTGTTATATAAAACGGTTACTTGACTATACTATGGAGCACTCTCATTGGTCAGAATGGAGATATTCTATAAAAGCAGTGGACTGACTATGCAGACTAAAGCTGCAGATTTTTAACAGTGCATTTACCTACAGACATCATAAGAAAAAGTATACTTAAGAAAATTTAATAATGAGAATACATTGTTTAATTAAAATCTTTTTAAAATCCTGTACTGAAAATTTGTTATTTTTGATTTATGGCTATTTCCATGCGAATTTGTTATGTCTGTCACACAGCTGAAAATCGCTATGCTTGTTGGCCACCGTTATTTTCGAAAAGTTTGCTTCGCCTTATTCAGTTGACGAGATATCTCCGATATAATAAGTGACTTTTTCCGTTCTGAAATACTGGTAGCCAAAAATCGTAGTGTGTGACAGACATGACAATTTCGCATGGAAATTGCCCTGTGTCATTTTTTATTATCCCTTGGGTACATTTGACGATTGAGACTTGTCATACATTTGTCCACTAGCTCTTATTTTTTATATTCTATTCAAACCAGTATTTAAAGAAAAGCTTTCTTGTAGTATATTTCTCTTACACATGAAAAACGTATTTGAAAAATAGAGGTACCGGCGCACACTTCTCCTATTTTATCAAGAACAGCGGCTAAAAATATTCTATATTGCATTCTCACGGTAAGCATTATTACCACACATGCTATTTTAAACGTCGGACTTGGGGACATTTTGCTATGTTTATCCGGCTAGAACCTTTACAATACTAATTTAAACTTTATTTAATTAAAAGCATTTTGTGAATATATGAACTAAACATTCTTTTTTCGGAATTTCTGAATAAAAAAAGGAGACCAAAGAAACATGTGTAACACCAGACTATTTATGTGTGAAAATATAGCATTTGTCAACGTGGACCATATTATGCATCTTTTTTCCGGAAATTTGGTACTCTTCAAGATATAAGAAATAGTAGGGATGTTATCTATGTATAAGTAGTTTTAAATATCAATTTGGTTCCTTATCGCTAGAACCGCCGGAAATTTTAATAGAAACTACTTAACATATTTATTTAACTTATTTCTCCGAGGTACATTTTAAACTTATTTTAGAAAGAAATTTCTGGTGCTAATCAAAATATTTTTATTTGGTAGCTGTCAAAATGACCGCTACGGTTTATCTAGTGTTAAAATAATTTAGAACTCCCACTTGGTCAGTTTTATGAACACCACTTTCTTTCAAAGAAAAATCTTCTTTATAATTTTCGCCGAAACTTACGTCGGAAGTCAATTTGTATTACTATTGCTCCAAAAAAACTATCACGAATTTCTCTTAAATAATAGGGGCTTTCAAAAAACGAACCATCGGATGCAAAGCTATTTAATTTATTTTTCTTAATTTTATAATTAACTAAATAAAGGATGAACATTAACTGAACCACGGTCCGCACAGTGGTGAGAAAACGCAAAAAAGTGCTAAAAATTTATAGCTTTTGAACTTGTGGAGATGAAAATTACGAATTTTGCTTGTAAAAACATCTCACCAAACAAATGAACAACGTTCATTATCAGCTGGATAAAAACCACATTAAGGCTGATGTCACACGAACGTCTTTTTGCACTCTTTTTCCCTACATATCATCCCTACACAATGCCGCTAGCATTGTGTAGGGATGATATGTAGGGAAAAAAGCGTGCAAAAAGACTTTCGTCTGACATTATCCTTAAGGTCAATTTTATTTTTAAAAAGCAGTCCAAAAATACAAAAAAAAAAAAATATTAAAAGTCAATAAAAGTCATCTTCGGCAGCAAAATCTATGTATTTGCACACAATGAACCAAGTAAAGCAAACCCCAGACCATATGATTAACTGTTCTTGAGATATGGCTGTCGTTGGTTGCCAGATATGAACAGATAGATTAGGAGCAAACCTCAACAAAACGTATAATTTTTATGTATGCCATTTATGGTGAGTTTTTTTTTTTTTTTTTTTTTTTTTTTTTTTTTTTTTTTATCTAATGATAGTATTAGAAAAAGAAACATATTTCTTAAAATATTTGAAACAAACATGTATACTGAGTACAAAAAAATACGTAGAAAATTTAAAAAATAAAATACACATTTTATTTTTTCTAAAAAATGTACGTTAACTACCACCCAATATTTACATTTATGTTACTAATGGAGTTAAAATAATGAGGAGGAGCCATATAGTGTATTGTCTATCACCTACGATTGGAGTAACTGCGGAGGTTGTCACAAGATGGTGGCTGTTATTTTAACCCATAGGTGCCAAGTTGCCACTAATCCTCCGTAATATGTGGGTTAGTTTAACCCTGGTTTAATACATTTCGCACCAGAATTTTTTTCAGAGATGAAAATAAATAAGCTCCACGTAAAAAACTGGAATTAAATAAATAAAGATTCATCAAATATTTTTTCTGGTTCGAAACGTTGTTAAACTGGGTTAAATTAATCCACGCATTACGGAAGATTAGTGAGAACTTGGCACCTCTGTTTTAACCCCTTAATTCTCGCTCCCGTTATTTTCACGGGTTGTGTTTTTTATTCAGATTGTTTGATTTCCAACAGTTTTATAAGATAGTGTAATTGGCTTCAGTATGGTATCTTTTTACCTGTCATTAAGCAATATGAATATTTCTTTTTCAAAAAAGTGGTGCCAATAATCAATTTGTAAATTTAAACCGTAATTTAATTCGACGATTAAGAGGTTAAATCGAATCAACAGTTTCTGAGTACCGCCGAGGAGTACTGCACATGAAAATTTGAATAAAAAATTTCGTCGTTTTTAACCGCTTTATTCAAGGAAAAATTCTCTCAAAAATATGGCAAAAATGTCTATTTGTTTTTAGTGGCGTCAGATTGTACAGGTAATATAACTTTTTTCACTGACACTGCAGAAGGTTGCCTAAGTTGTAAGAAAATGGCGGAAACGCAGGACTTGTCTATTGCCGAAGTAAATTTCCACCAATAAAAATTAATATCAATTTTTGCCATTATTTTTGACAGATTCTTTTCATTAATAAGGCGTTTAAGTAAGTATAAAAATTCTATTTAAATTTACTGGTAGAAGTTTTCCTGCGAAAGCGGTTACAGTTGAAGCTTCACTATTTTAACACGTTCACGCCGGCGCGGTGGGTCACACTCAACTGTCTCAGAGCTGGCAAGACTCCGGCCTTTTGGATACCAGTATTATAATACAGAAAATGATCTTTGATTTAATTAGAACAATTGGGCGATTTAAAGGAACAACATTTTCTCAGAAATAATAGTGGTGTGTAAAAAGCCGGAAATATGACAACTCTGAGATAGTCAAGTGTGACCCACGGCGCCGGCGTGAACGTGTTAAGGATATGACCGTTCCTTTTTATTAATAGTTCCATGATGTTACTAGGTGAACTGACTCATAAAAAATAATGAAGTACCAGGACATATTGTTTGATGAAAAAAAAAAAAAAACATTTGTTTCGTACCATCAATGTAATGTAATATTCATATAAAGACATCTATTAGAAGCTATATCACGATCACAAACATTCATTAACGCTATATACGCAACTGCAGCAAATAATTACGGTAAATAATGCAAAAGGTCTGATTTACGCCTGTAGATAGGATCTACAGTTAAAAATTCGAAAAGAAGCGACTAATAACGTATTTAAAATCTATGTAGATTCGCGAATCATTAATTTAATTAGGATCGCCATTACATGTGGTTTATTTTCTAAAAATATATGTACCCAAAAGAATAAAACTCATTTTCCTTATTACTGTAATTTCAGGCGTATAATCAGCGGATCAAACAATCATGCTTCGAATCAGACTTTTTTAACCTTTTATCTACGGCATTATGATCTACTGCAATTTTTTCCATGTAATATATTTTTTTCGGTTACTACAATGAAAATTAAAGGATTAACATAAAAAAAAATATTCACCCGTGAGAAATTTAATTATTTAGAGGTAATTAACTAAAGTGGTACTTTAAAGTACCGTCACTACACTATGACTAAATTATCGTAACAGAAAACCCACAAGTTATTTCAACTGACACAAGAAAATATTTTCGATTTACTAAGTATATGAAATGTAGGCTTTTTCTTATTTACAAATAAATCGTTTGCGAAATCGTGCCAATCATTTAATTCGATACTTTAGAATTGAAAATGCTTTGCTCCTGAAAGGGTTAAAAAAAATTTTTTTTAGGTTTCGATCTTGTTAGCAGTTCTTTAGTTTTGCAACGTCAATATTCAGGGACAACGTGCTCTCTCGCATCTCCACATATGCAATATATGAATTTACATATGCTATTTCAAGCATAGCAAAAACTAGCCGGTGCCACAACTTTTTCGATTTCCTATAAAAAATAACAATGAAACAGAAAAGAAATACCAGGGAAATCACTACTGTACTACATTTTGCATTTTAAATCCGATAAAAATGATGGATAAATACACAGACGAAAAGTAAGCAATAAGTTTTTCTCCAGCACCCATTGTACTGACGGTACTTATAAGTACCACCGAGTAATTCAACTGTTAAATCAAATACATACACCGTTCAACTAAAATAGCCAGTCAAATTGTATTCTAAGACCATAATGAGCACATAAAAAAATCCAACACTTATCTTATATCCTTTACTGTTTTTGCAGCAATGAAAAGACGAGCGTGGCAATCTGTGCTAAAAGTCGACACAAAACAATCGACTGCTTCAAAGATAGCGTCATTCCTTTCTAAAATAACAAACCTAGAACTACCGCTGTCATGTATTCGGATAAAGTGAAGTTAAAAGAGCGATTTTTGCAAAGTACCATTACAGGGCTCCCAAATGGTCAGCCAACTGAATACCAATATTATTTTAGAAAAATTTTCTTTTTTAGATTTTTTTTATAAACCGCCCCGGAATCACCTCTGAAAGTTAATTCTAGCGCTAACCTACCATAAAATTTTCTGTTAAAATTTATTGGTATTCAGTTGGCGGACCATTTGGGAGCCCTGCATTATAATATTAGTAATATTCACTATGGTATAAAAGTTTAAAGTGAGTGGTACTTATAATTACCGTCAGTAGATAAAGGGTTAAACAAAATTTAACTTATTAGGTGGCTGTAGATATTTGAGTTCAATTATTAAATAATATTTCTGGATGCAGAAACGATTTTTTGATCCGAAAATTAACCCTTTATGTACTGAATTATGAATTCATGAAAATTTTATCTTCAAAGCATTTTTCGTGAATTGTTTAAACTACATTAGAAGATTTACATAATAATTTAATAAATTTTAGAAGGATTTTAGCAGGATTGAAGGATTTAGAAGGATTAATTAAATTTGAATTTATAGGGATTTTGTGCAATATTTATAACCCCACTAAAATCTTTTATTTTAAACATTTTTCTTAATATTTTGTAGAATTAGGAAATGTACAAATATAATGTTCTTACAATAGAAATATGGAAATATTTCCAAACCCCACTCCACCCCAACGTCAAGAAAGCTGAAAAGATGCAAAGGAAAAAGAAAACATCCTTTTAAAAATATTTTTTGTTTTGTGCAACCAATAATGCTATTGGAACAAGATCAATTAATGCATCTTTAACTCATCCTAAACTGTATTACTACTAATCGATGTATTAAATGAATTGTATAACAAGTTATTTTAATGGTGCTTACAAGTACCGTCAGTAGATAAAGGGTTAAGGTAATTAAAATTATCTTTGTCAATCTTACGCCATAAAACAAATAAATATAGAAGGCGAAAACAAGCTGTCCCGAATGTGCTAATCATGAATTTAGTTTAAAGCTCTTTGAATACATATAGACCGGGAGGTGCCAGCACAAGACAATCACCTCATCGAGTTCACGGCTGAAATTCCAAAATTAGTTAAAACTCGATTCGCATATTAAAACACAATTGGTCTGTCAAGTCCTATCTTGGTGGAAAACACCTGAAAACCCTATTTAGCGATCGACTTGTAGGTTTACTGTTGTGCTTTCCTGCACCCAAAGGTATGAAAACATGGCGGACTGGAAGTAGGAACAGACAATAACAAGCCTACGAGTCAACCACTAAAATCTTGTTTTCAAGTGTTTTTCCCCAAGATACGACTTGGCAGACAAATTACGTTTTATATATGCGAATCGAGTTTTAACTACACTGGTGTACAAAATTAAGGACCAATCACAAAATGCTAATTTTCAAGTACGCGAATACTCAAAAGGAAATAATATAATTCGAATAATTACTATCTGTACAGCCCAGCAAGTCCATATAACATCTCATACATGTCACACAATGTCACAAGTGTCACAGTTACTACGGTGAATCAAAAAAAAAATGGGAAATTTCATACATCTCATTATGAGTCTCAAATGATCACTATATGTGACTCCACTGAGACGTATTTGTGACTGCTGCTTTGTGACGAGTCACCATGCGATTTTACAATGTAGTTACATTGTGACTCTTATGAGACTGTCATCTGTAGACTCAATTGCAAAATCATCGTGAACGCTGCATTGCGATAAGTTACCAAATAATGTCACATTAAAGTCACATGATGACTTTCAGGTGCAGAGAGACTACTGTGAAGTCACCATTGTGCTCTTTTGTGAAAAGTCACAAAAGAGTGAGTTCATGTGACTATAATGTGACATTATTTGGTAATTTATCATGATGCCAAGTTCGAGATGACTTTGAAATTGAGTCTAAAAATGACAGGTAGATGAGAGTCACAATGTAACTACATTGTAAAGCCACCTGGTGACTCGTCACAAAGCAGCAGTTACTTTGACGTCTCAGTGGAGTCACATATAGTGATCATTTGAGACTAATAATGAGACGTGTGGAATTTCCTATTTTTTGTTTCACCGTAGTGACTGTGATACCTGCGATCATGTGTGAAGTGAATGAGATGCTATATGGACTAGCTGTGCTGTAGGGATAGTAATTATTTGAATTATATTATTTCCTTTTTCGTATTCGCTTACTTAAAAATTAGCATTTTGTAACTGGTCCTTAATTTTGGACACCAGTGTAATTCTAGTATTTCAGCCGTGAACCCGATCAAGTGATTGTCTGCGCTGCCGTCTCCCGGTCTAATATGCTCGATATCTAAAATCAGGGGCTCACAAACTGTGGCCCACCGTATATCAGTAAAATTTTATGTTAATCATTGACTTATCTAATTATAGAATCTCTACGATTACGGTAATTTAAATTATCTTTGTCTACCTTACGCTATAAAACAAATAATTGTACAAGGCAAAAACAAGTAGTCGCGAATGTGCTAATCATGAACGCAGATTAAATCTCTGTGAATACATATGCTGGATATCTTTAATCAGAGTGTCAAACTGTAGCCCGCTTATTACCACTAAAATTTTATAGTAATCATTGCCTTATCTAGTCATCGAAATTCTACGATTCAGGAAGTCGACTATTTCTTTAAAACTTTCGTGGTATCCGGCAGACCACAGTTTGAAACCCCTGTCTTTAGTCATTAGCTATGATGTACAGTCTTTTTGCCTTTAATATCTTGCCAGGGCTGTTGACTATTTATATACTCAATAATTCAAAAAATTTCAAAAATGTATATTGTGGCATATATCTCTTAAAATAGTCTTTTTCAAAATGTTTTACAAATGTTTTAAATGAAAAAGTACTTCACTATACCCCAAATCTTAGTCAAAGCGTTAATAATAAAAAAAAACAATCATTTCTACGAATAGAAATAAAAATTAAAGTGAATTTCATAATTAAAATAAGCAAAACACTTTAAAAATATTTCACTTCCTAAAAGAACAAGCCACTTCAACGTTATTTAAACAATTCGACTTATTAATTTTAGAAATCGTGAAAAAAGAAAAGATACAAAGTAATAATATTGCTTAGCATTTCTTTCGGAAATATAACGAGAAAGCAAGATTTTTTATTCTTTATATCATGCAACTGATCTTTATTGCTTGTGTTATACATTTATTCTGTATTTATTTTAGCAATGTTTCGAATAACGATAATAAAGCAGTAGCATTTTCAAATAATTTCTCACTGAAACAAAATGGGAAATAAAATATTTTTACTCTTTATTTTATGCTACCGATTTTTACTACTTATGTTATGTATTTGTCTGTGTATTTATTTCACTGATGTATCGCGAAATGATTTTTTAAACGAAATCGTTAAGAAGAAAGAAACGTTTAAATGGTTAATTTTAAAACGGAATCATTACCAATTGTTTATGTTGGATGAAAACAAAAATAATCTGGAGGCTATTTAAATAAAGTTTAAAACTAAGAAATAAATATATTCTTCGTTTCTACGTACTTTAAAGCAATGTATTTTTATTTTAGCTATATTTCTAAGAAATGTTTACAGTTATATTCGTACAATGTAATTCGTTCAATGTTTTTTTTTATTTTTTATTTTTTGCTTTTATATCGAAACTCTCAACCAAATAAGGAATATTTCACATTATTCTTTAGAGTAAACATTAATCATCTGTGTAGGTTAAAGGCCCGTGAATATATTTAGGATCGTTATCATAAATCATCATTAGGGTTAAACGTTTATCGGAGAAGAAACGACACAACGTAATTTCCAAACTACATTTTGAAAAAAGTATCTTCGTGCAATATCTACTATTGCGAATGTTCTAGATAATGTTGCCAGTTGTCCCGCATAAATCGAGACTCCAAATGTTCTAAACACATGTATTTAAAAGTAATTTTATTCGCCTTATCTGAAAACAGA
The DNA here is from genome assembly GCA_963932465.1 of Maratus speciosus. Taxonomy (NCBI): domain Eukaryota; kingdom Metazoa; phylum Arthropoda; class Arachnida; order Araneae; family Salticidae; genus Maratus; species Maratus speciosus. Next base: position 275,950,893 of record OZ010796.1, on the reverse strand, counting down.
ATTATCTGTGATTAAAGATGGTGAAATAAACAGTAAAAAACTAGTGGTGTCGAACGAATTGGAACCCTGATTTACGCAAGCCACCTATCAGCACTAGTTATACATATCCATGGCTCCCACCTGTCCCTTTTTTGAAAACCAGTATTATTAAAGTGAAAAAGTCGTGGTAGGTTTTTTAAACAATCGCAACAAAAACGTCTTTCGCGGTAAGCTTCAGCGAAAATTAAAAATAAGATTTTTCTTTGAAGAAAAGTGGTGTGCAAAGAAGGGACCGAGTGAAAGCCATGGATATCTAATAGGAAGATTTTTGTTTTGTGTTTAGTGGTACTAAGAATCTCTAATTCCATCTTTCCCGCGACAAACGTACAATCTTAACCCATTAGCGCGCAGCTTTGCATATATGAAAAGACACAGGGTTTTGAATTTAATACATTTTTTTCTTCGTATATACCTAATTCACACCAGAAAATTAAAATACCAGTATCTGCTTTAATTAATAACAGACATACCGTGTTTAAACAAAGCGAAATTAATCATTGTTACTTTCAGGTGTACAGTCAGATTCTCTGAACTACGTAATTTCTAGAGCGTATTCTGTCATGGGGATTAAAGGGTTAAAGGTTTTATAAAATAAATAATTGTATAAAATAAGGCATTTGCAGACATACTTATTAAAATATTCCCTAATTTGCAATATTTTAGCGTAAAACAACCACACGACAGTGGTTTTTACTTGTATTGCAGATGATCAACAGAAGAAAAGATTGACGTATTACATGAAAAATGTATCTCTGATTTTTTTCATTATTTTTCCTGTGTAAAAAACCTTTCAGAGAATCATTTATAATTTTCTCGAAACAAAATAAAAAATAGCGCATTTAAAGGTTAATCATTTTAGGGAAGATTAGGACTGTATTTTGACAGAAGTTTGTATTATCTCTGGGGAACAGGGCAAAGATGAAGTCTGGTTCTAAATCTTCATGCGCAAATCTTAGTCCTATGCTGATTGTCCAAAGTACAGTAATTTCCGGTGTATAGCCTGCAGATCAAACAATTCAGTTTGGACACAGAAATTTTATTCAGTATTTGAAGACCAATATTTACCGTGATCTAAAAAGTTATATTTTATTTTTAAAAATGTCTGGGTCGAAACACGATTGTTTGATCCGCGGGTTATACACCCGAAATTACGGTAGATCAAACCAAGACCGATATGAAAATTTCTTTTATATTTTCAATTTACAATTTGATTTGAATCAATTATGAATGTTTGTGTAGGGTTCTAAACTGAGCTGAATAAAAGTTTTTAGTACATTGATAAATGTTATTATCCATAATAAATATTGTTACCTATTCGCCATTTTACCATTTATGTCGGACAGGATGATGAATATGACTTTCCTTTAAAATTACATTTTATACCGTAAATATTTTTCCCATTTTAATGGCGAATAATAGCAATTCAAATATTTTCTATTGGGGAGAAGCAGCGTTATAAGTGTCTCAAAGTGACTAAGGCTTTTTAATACAGGAATTAAGCTTCTATGTTTAGAAATTTAAAATCTCCCCACCCTATCTCCATATACATCAAACGATGATATATAGGTACATTTGTATGTATAAGACATATAATAAAGGGTTATTACTGGCGACTATATTTTAAAAAATTATATATCAGTATTTGGAAACAATAATCTTTATGTTAGTTTCTTACTAAACTTCTAGATACTGTGAGGCTGAGACAAGAAAGCCCTGGGTAGATTCGAATTGTATAATATGAAAAAGTTGTAATAGGCCTATCGAACGATATCACATTAGGGGTTTACCCAAAGTTTAGAGAATAGACCCTCCCCAGAGCACCCTCCACTCCCCCGGGAATTGCCGACTCTTTCAAATATTTAAGGTTAAAAAATAATATTGATATACTGAATCAGTTAAAAAACGCATTCAAAACTCAATAAAAAGTTGATCTGAAGAAAAAATAGAAAATAGCTCCCCCCTGTCCACCCAAATTACACGAACCTTCGCTTTATAAAATTTTTAATATATGTTATAAATTATGTCAAAGTTTAAATGGGATTAGTTAATTAGTTTTCGTAATTTTAACAATTTAATGGAGCGTCAACAGTCCTCCCCGGATGGTCCCTCCCGTCCCCCGGAATTTCCCACTCTGTCAAATATTTAATGTTATAAAATGATATTTATTTGAGTGCTCACTGAAAAAACGCAATTAACAGCTGATCTGGAGAAAAAAGAGAAAATTGCCCCCCCCCCCCCATCCAAATTCCAAGCACCCTCACTATATAAATTTTGTATTATGTGTTATAAACTATGTCAAAGCCTCTCCGTGTCTTTTATAATGGGGAAAAATGAGTTTGAAGAAATTGAAAGTTTTAATTGTAGAAAAAAGTGGTATGAAATCAGGCATTACTATCTTTCAAATATTTATGATTAATAAATAATATTTAAAGGAGAGCTCATTGAAAAGAACGCGGGCTCAGTGAAAAAAGCGCAATTAAAACGAAAAAAAAACAGCTGATATAAAAATAGAAGAAAGCCCCCTCCCCCTCACCAAAATTCAACGCACGTTAACTTTATAATATTGTTATTATCTGTTATAAACTATCTCAAAGTTTAAAAACGATCGGATATTTAGTTTTCCCCATTTTAACAAATACGTTCATTATCTATACGAAAACGCATTTATTTTATAAGTTTAAAAATCGATTTTTTGATAAATCCAAAAATTGCGGACGAATTTTTATTAAATGGGCGTATTATTAATTAGCGTACAATTTTACATCCGGTTGCACAAGAACTAAAATTCTAAAAGCAATGTTTAAAAAAATTTGTACGTAGTATTAAAAACTGCAGTATAAAAATTATCTTTTTTTTTCTATCATGCCACGTGACCTGCAGTTTAAAAGAAGCAAGCAGGAGCAAAATCTTCTAAAAAAGATATCTCTCTCAAACGAACCTCGAACCGGGTCTCGGTTGCCTACGGCACAGTATAGCGGTGGTGCTGAGCACGCGCTGCAAACTCTTTTAAAAAAGACAATCGCGGTCGAACGAAAGTCGAACCGGGTACCCGCTACCTACGGCACCGTATACCGGGCGTTCTGCGCGTGCACTGCAGAATCTTTGAAAAAAGACAATCGCGCTCGAACGAATGTCGAACCGGGTCCCCGCTACCTACGGCACCGTATACCAGGCGTTCTGCGCACGCACTGCAGGATCTTGTAAAAATGGCAATCTCGATCGAATGAACCTTGAACCGGGTGCCCGCTGCCTACGGCACCATATAGCAGGTTGTGCTGCAAAATCTTGTGAAATGAGAATCGCGCTTGGGGGGGGGGCAGCAGTGGGGTGATGCACACAGGATGTGTATAATATGATTAAGCGGTCACAGACCTTTTGTACGATATATCACATGAGGGATATCGGTAAAATTTCAAAAGGTCTCCCCTATGGGGATTAACACCGGAGATGCATAATATGATTAAGTGGTCACAGACCTTTCCAACGATATATCACATGAAAGGTGTCGGCACAATTTAGAAACGCGCCTCCTTTGTGAGGCAAAGTGGGCTGATGGAGACCGGAGATGTATAACCTGATTAAGCGGTCACAGGCCTTTCTAACGATATGGGACATGACGGGTATCGTGAAAATTTAGAAAAGCCCCCCCCCCCCTGGAGTCTAATATGCGCTCTCCCCTCCCCACGATATTTGACGCGGCCTGATTTCTTAAATTTCTGTTATGTTTTATAAGCTATATTAAAGTTTCACACAGAGCGCCCACTTATATTTCACAATTTTTTTCGCGCCCCTCTCTCACCCCCCCCCCAATCTTTTTTATCATGTGTTATAAAATACCTTAAAATTTAAAACATACCGCATTGTTAGTTTTCCTATTTTAAATTAAATCGCGGTCTGTTAGTTCCACATTCCACCACCAGGGAACGCACTCTATTCTTAACAAAAGCATATCTGAATGATACTCATTTCACAACCTATCAGTAGATATGTTACTCGTGGTGGTGGAGGTCTTCAGCAAGAATTTAAGATATTTGTTGAAATTACTTTTCGGAAATATTGGTAACTTAACTTTTGACATATTTATATTGAATAAGTAGCATGTATCTGAGGACTCCGTAAGAAAAAAAAAAAAAAAAAAAAAAAAAAAAAAAAACTTCACCTGAAAGGGTATGAAACGCAAAGGTAAAAAGAAGAAAGATAGATTTCGCCCCTCCCCCCCCCCCCTCCACCTGCCCGAAATTTCACGCGCCATTTTTTATAAATTTTTCCTATGTGCTATAAGCTATCTTAAAGTTTCAAACAGATCGCCTTGTTAGATTTCCTACTTTAAATGAAATCGCAGTCTGTTAGTTCCACATTCCGCCACGAGGGTGCGTACTCTATTCTTAACAAAACTGTATTTGAACGTAACTCCGTTAAAGAACCTATCTGGAGATATGCTAGTCGAAAGGTTGGCGGTCTTAACTAAAATTTCTTATATTAGCTTAAATTACTATTTGAAAATAGTGGTATGAACAATCATAAAATTTTTGATATTGAATAAGTAATAGTTATCTCATCACGCCATCAAAAAACTGCACGCAATACAGTACAAAACGCCTGTTGTACTGCCTACATTTGTTCACGCCCCTTCCCCTCCCCCCCAGCCGGAATGTGACGCACCATTCTTTTTTATAATATTTTAGTATTTGTTATAAATTATCTTAAATTTCCAAACAGATCGCGTTGTTGGAATTCCTACTTTAAATGAAATCGCGGTCTGTTAGTTCACATTACACCACCAGGAAACGCACTCTATTCTTAACAAAAGTGTATCGATAGAAACTCTTTACACAACCTATCGGTAGATACATGGGTAGAGGGTGTGTGGCGTTCTTAACCGAGAATTGAATATATTTGCTGAAATTACTATTCGAAAATAGTGGTACAAATACTTCTTAAATTTTTATCTGGCGTATATAACATTTATGCTGTATTTTTAAAAATCGGACACCGTTCAGAAGAATACTGCAATGAAACATCACGTGACTGCCTTTTAAAATAAGTATATAATAGAAATAAACCAATTATTGAAATTAGCGGCCCCCCTACCTGAAATATAAACTATCTTCAAGTTTCCAACAGATCACCTTGTTGGATTTCCTACTTTAAATGAAATCGTGGTTAAAAAAGCACGTTTCTTCATTTTAAAATAAGCATTTGATAGAAATAAAACCAATTATTTAAATAATAATTAATATCTCAGCTTATAATTAATATAGGTGTTTGAATGGGCATGTATGAAATCAGCGAAAAATATCACGTCGGGATGTATAAAAATTTAATCTAAAAATTTAATATTTAAAAAGCTTAAATTTCGTATTAAAATATCCTACTCTGAAAATCACGTGGCCAGGTGCCATTTCTCTGGAGAGAAAAACTTCTCTCAGCTATCAGAAATAAAATTCATGAACACCGGTCTTTCAAATCCAAGAAAATGGATTTTTTATCGATCGATTTTTAGAGGATTTTTTCTATTATACACATCGCAGAGATACGATCTTTATACCTGCTGAAAATAGATTATTTTTCTGCGTCTGTCTGTACAAGTTACAAATTTCTAGGGTCGCTACTTTCTGAGATGCGAGTGGGAAAAAAATGCCCAGTACACTTTTTAGCTTAAAGTGCGCTGTGGTAAACCTGCAGTTTCGCATATCGAATCCCAAGTGTGTGGCAACCCGGAGAAGAAATGGGATAATTTCGAAAAGTCTGTTTGTACCTGCGTTCATGTTATGCCATTTTTTCGTTAATGAGCCGTAAAATTGGGAGTTTTCAATTAATAATGTCCGTTAATTACGACTTTTTCAAAATTGTATGATTTGTCGTTTGATCTCAGGTTTCCAGCTATAAGTATGCAAAATTTCAAGTCACCAACATATGTAGTTTCTGAGAACGGACTCTGTGACGGTCAGACGGACAGACAGACAGGCAGACTGAGGAGTGAGGCGAACAGAGTTTCGCCAGATGAACGAAACCCTAAAAAGCAAATGTACAAAGCTTCAACATATTCTCCGTTTTGAAACAAAAGGCAGAAAGGCAATCTACAATTTTTGCTGTCTATTTAGTGCAACCCATATATTTTTACTATTTTATATATCTTTGTCTATATTCATTTCGCGGATGTTTTGAATAATCAATCTAGTTTGGATAACCTTCGGTAAAGATAATAAATATATGCATTGTTTACTTTTGCGCATTATTTACCACTATTTTAGGAAATTATTTGTTGCTTTATTTGTTTCAGATTTTTGGTGAAAACATATAGCGAAGACCAAAAAAGCTAAAAAGCTGGTAGGTATGTAATGGATTGTCCTGAAAGTTCATGCCGATTTTGATGAAAAATTCTTGAAACTGAAGGAAAATTGCTAGCAGTACTTTTTCAGAGTGGATGGTCTGGTTTGGTCATAGCTGTCAACTTTTACGCCTTTTACTTACCACTAAAATTTAATAATAAATTTTGCTTTATTAAATAGCCGTTGATCTCCAATGAAATAAGGTGAACATTTCTATTAAATTTTAGTGGTATACAGAAAGCCTAAATCTTGGCAGCTATGAGTTTAGTGGAAGTAGCAAATAGTTGATCCAATCCCACCAAATAGTAAGCAGTACTACCTTCTGGCAGAGTCCGGCTTTAGCGACAGTAATGGGATGTATGTTTTGGCAGTAGCAGGATTGTTTGCGTCCCAGGATGTTATAAAGTATCCAAGTTTCATCGACAGTGACCAATCATTTCAAAAAAGGATAATGTTTGCAGATGGTAATGCAGTCTGGAATGTTGCGCTCCGTAAGGTAATGAGTAGGGCGCCCACTGATAATTATTTTTCAATTCTATTCATACCACTATTTTTAAAAAATACGTTTTATAGTATGCTTCTTTTGAAGATGTTGTGAAAGTATATGTGAAAGATTTCTATTTTCAAAAAGTGGTGCGAGATGAATTTAAAAATATCACGTGCGTTGAAAAACAAACTGTTGAGACAAAATTTGACCGTCAGAAACAAACAACTTGCGTTCTTTTGCGACATTCTGACCCTCCGTCTATACTATCCGGACATTGTTCCGCCCGACTACCCTATATGTCCTTTTCTCAAAACTTCTCCTCGCAAAAATTTGATTCTTTGAATGACATAAAAAAGCATCTTGATAAGTATTTTGCCATCAAATCACAAAAGTTTTGGAAAGAAGGCTGGAGACTTCTGGACAGATGGAAGAAGGTGGTAGAACAGAATGGCACCTCTATAATTTAATAAATGTATACTAAAATTGAAATCGTCTGCGTTGCAATTTTTCTTCGAAATCGGCGCGGACTTTCCGGACAACCTAATATAAAAGACGGTAGCATAATTCATTATCAAAGCTGTATAAATTTTACAGTTATTGAACATTCTGTGCTAATGATAATATGTATAATGATAATAAATGATAGCTAATGAGTCTAAAGTTTGATTCATCTGGCATCTGCCAATTATTTTTGATGTCAATAATCTATATCAAAAGACAATTCACATAACTCTATAGCACTCGAGGGCTCCCGAGGGTACACATAATCTTTCTTTGCAAAATTTGTTTTTGGCACCAGTAATAAAGGAAAATAAAATGTACCTTATTTAATCAGAGCATTTTTGAAATTGTGTACTTGAACGAAACTTCTTTTTAAAAAGTGGTGCCGATCGAATAAAATTTGTGTAAGAGACGCCGAGCGCAAAGGGCTAAAAATATTTATAGTAACACTTTACCTGTGAGCATTTTCTGTATGCATATAATATCGCATACATTTAAATAAATATACAATGCGCATCTGAAATTTACGCAACAAATTGTTTTCTCAATTGAAGAGGTTAATTTCAGGCACATTGAAAATACCAATATTTCATTCACAACGAATAAAGGACCAATTAAAATACACGTAATAAACAACACGGAAACGAAACAATGATAGGTGATAATGATGTGAACGGTACGAATGGCTTAAATTACCTAAGAGTTTCGATTATGAATGACAAATAGTTCGAGAAATTCAAAATCATGTGCAGGTAATTTTATGTTTAGAGCAACTTACAGCTTTTATTAAAATGCTATCAAGCACTAATGCAAGCCGTGGTAAATATTATTTAATTACATTTTAAATGCGGAAAACATATTTTGATATATTTAAGAAAAGTCATTGGAATCATACAATTAATTCCGTATTTCCCAAAAAGTATGGTCTCAAATTATATTTATTCCAAAAAATGCATTAGGGTAGTAGGATATTATTGGTATTATATTCGGGGATGTAACTTTTTTATTCACAGTAATTCTACACTTACAAAAACCCGCCCTTATTCATATATTCATGTTTAGTCTGAAAAGATAAACGTAAGACAGAGAGACACATCCCAAACATTTTAACCACCAAATTGTCGCATAGAAAAATGCAAATAGCAATTCATTTTTTTTTAATTTTGTCTTTTTAAATATGTTACAAAATGAGCTTAGGGGTCGTCTCCATATAGAATCTGTAACAAACTCAGAAATCTTCAACAAGCACATCTAATTTTGATTAATTATGATTGTTTTTCTTTTAAACATTCTACCTTAGGGTACCACACGGAAAATCATTCAGCCAACTAGTTTAGGAATTATGAAGGAACTCTTAACGCTGATTTCATTTTTAATCAGGGTGGAACCGACTGCAGTGGGAGTAGTGTTTTTATACTTTATACATAGCTGTCAACCTTCCACTAATCTTCGGTAATGTATGGATTAATTTAACCAGAAAATTTATTTCACGAATGCTTATTTATTTAATTCCAGGTTTCTACGTGGAACATGTTTAATTGCATTTCTTAAAAAAAATTCTGGTACGAAACGTATTAAACCAGGGTCAAATTAACACAAGTATTACGGAAGATTAGTTTGAGGTTGGCTTTATGTTTATCGGGTAATGGGAATATACTTCCCACTTAATTTTTATTGAAATCTGATCGATTCGCACAGGACGTTTTATTACAATATTCTGTTATTAATATGCACGTGATGAAAAAATGTGCTTTTTATTTTCAAATCAATTTGTTTGTAGATTCTGGTGGCAGTGAATGTTTTCAACATTTAAGCCTACTTCTGTTGCTAATACTTTTATTACTAATGCTTAATGGTGACTAATATAATTAATGACTAATACTTTTGCAAAAAAATCTGCGCATTCGCCAAATCCGTACGACCAATAGTTCGGTAGCACAAAGCCTCCTGCATGGATCACTGCATCTAAATGGACTGTATTCTAATTTCTCTGGACGCGACCTTCATTTGTCCTGGACCCTGTTTTAGTGTTTTGCCGGAAAAATGTTGAGTATTTTTTAAGGACAACGAATTAATGTGAAATTAATGTGAACGCTTCAGAAACTCATTATTTGTTAAGTAAAGTATACAGCAATGAATGTTTATTTCGTGGCTGATTTTTGAGTGGTTTAAGCCTTTCCAAGATGGCCGAGAAGACATTGAAGAAAATTTTTCCTCAGTCGCTCTGTCATATCAGCAATGGAGAAAATTTTCGATATTCATGGGATTGTGTACCTTCACCGGGTTCCTGAAGGTCAAGCTATTAATAACAATAACTACCTTGAGGTTCTTGAGGTCCTCTGTGAAAAAATATGAAAAAAAGGTCCGAATTGCAGAAGAACAACTCATGGATGCTTCATCGGGATCACGCACTGGCTCACAATGTGAAAACTTTTCTAGACAAGTATAACATCCAGCGTTAGACCATCCACCTCATTCGCCTGACCTGACACCATGTGACTTTTATATGTTCTCCAAGGCCAAATCTGCATTAAAAGGAACTAGATTTCAGACCGTTGAATCTATGAAAGAAGAACCGGCGCGCGTCATGAAGGAGCTCACAGAAGACGACTCCAACAGTGTTTCAAACAATAGAAAATTTGCATGGAGCGTTGTAGAGATAAAGAAGATGTGTATATTGAAATGGATAATAACAAAATATGTATAAATTTAAAGTAAAATATTTTACAGCATTAGTCTCGTTATTTAACACGTTCACGCCGGCGCGGGGGTCACACTCGACTGTCTCAGAGCAGCAAAGTCTTCGGCTTTTTGGATACCAGTATTTTAATACAGAAAATGTTGTTTTACTTAATTAGAACAATTGGGCAATTTAAAGGAACAACATTTTCTCTAAAATAATAATGGTGTGCAAAAAGCCGGAGACTTGACAACTCTGAGACAGTGGAGTGTGACCCACCGCGCCGGCGTGAACGTGTTAATAGCCACACCTTGTATCTCAGAAACAACTTGTCGGAATGACATGTAATTTTGAATTGGAATATTTGACACTTCTAGAAATCGATTTCTCTAATATATATATTCAAAGATTATATATTTTCGAAATTAACTTTGTTAACAAATATGTATTGTAACCTGGGTGATTCACAAAATGTGGGAGTAAATCACATATTTTTTTTAGATCTAATACAGGAGATGCTTGATTTTCTTTAATTGTATTCTCTTTTTAAAAAGTGTTACTTTGTGTTCTCAAGAACAAGAATACACATCATTCATTTTAAAACTTTATTATAAATATTATTTTTTTAGATATAATTACCTATAAATATGTTAACTGACAAAATAAAAAATCACTGTATGGTTTATTTATGAGTTTAAAGAAGAAAAAATACATGGATTTGAAAAAAGGACACATTGTTTATATTTTCATGGAATAGATGGCAGCAATGAGGGTTATTTTGTAGAATTAACAAGGAATAAATCTGTTGACGTATATTTTCTCAAACTGTAACGATCGAAACAACAATATTGATTTTGGAAATTTGGATGAATAGAAATAATGGTAAGTACTTTAATCATTATTTATTTGTTTTTAAAATTAATTTTAAAAAGTTTTTTTTTTTATAGTTTTGACATTTTAATAGTGGTAAATCACTTGTTTGTTGCCTACAAAATGGCGATGCCAAAAACATGTAATGATCTCGATTCCGATTTTTTCCGCGATTTAATTTATGTTTAATAAACTCTACTGTCCTAACATATCAGAAATATAATACAATATAGTCTTATTTCTTGAAATTCAGTGCTTTTTCGGCGAAATACTTCATATTAACTTAATAGAAAAGCACAAAAATTGTTAATTACCAGTCAACAATTATGTACGATCGAAACAAAATGGCTGCCGTCACGATCTTTAGCCATTTTTGTAGATCTCTTTTAAGGGGATCTAATAAATATTTAACATTTTTTATTTTTTTTTTAATAATGAAGTAAAAATTATGATTTATCTTATTTAAACAAGAGAAAATATATCAAAGTGCATGTTTAATTAATATATATTTTTTAGACATTCAAATTATATTTTATTAACTATTTTAAATATTTAGATATTCGCTTAAAATTCCTTAGAATAGACTACATTAAACTGAATGATGTTTTAAACGCTAAGAGTAAAGGTATTTTTACATAATAAAAATCTATTGTAGTTTAATTTTAATACTGAATTGGAATTTGAAAGTAATGTCTAATATTTCACTAAAAGTTAAAAGAAAAACATATATATATTTTTTTTATGTGTGTAAATAAAAGTTATCTAATTCAACATTTTGTTTTCAGAATGTTTAATATATTTTTGTAATTTGCATTTAAAAATAAGTCAATTACATTTTTTAAAAATTCACATTTTTAAAAATGTATGGAAAAGTCCAAATTATGTAACCTACAGTTCGTCGAATGTCCAAAATGTGTAACCTACAGTTCAGGTGATGTCCAAAATCTGTAACCTACAGGTACCACTATTAATTACTTTAATTATTAATTTAATGCAAATTTGCCGTCTTTAATTGAACACATTCTATATTATGAACTTGTAAACTAACGGATTAAAAGATTTTTTTTTATTTCATGATTTTTCAAATTTATTAAAGTTAACATTTAGTGTTCTCTCATTTTGAGAATCACTCACTAATGAACTTTTCAGCTAGAATTGATGCCCAAGAGCTTCAAATTTAAAAATATAATTGTAAAATTATAGACTAGGGGTACCAACTGTGGCACGCCGGATACCACTCAAATTTTACAGAAAATGTTGACTTCTTGAATCGCAGAGACTCGGTGATTAGATATGATTACTATAAAAATTTAGTGGTGTCGAGCGTGCCACAGTTGACCACCACTGTTATAGACCACTCGCCTAAGTAGTTCTGAGAAATGCGTAAAATTATACGCATTTCAGTCAGTATTCAATTGATTAACACTTTCACGCCGGTGCGGTGGGTCACACTCGACTGTCTCGGAGCTGGTCTAAAGTAAAAATTAGCGAAAAAGAAAACTTTAATGTCAAATTTAGCTTTTTATTTAAAATAGGTATGTCAAACAGTGGCCCGCTGGATACCTCTAAAATTTTATAGTAATCACTATTTTATGTAATCATTGAAAATCTGCGATTCTAGAATTCAATAATATCTAACAACAAGTCAGGAATTGTACGTCAAACGTGGCAAATAAGATGAGTTTGTATTATAAATAGTTTTATAAATATTCAAATATTGGTACAATAGCTGTTGCACTCTTATGCCAAAATGAAAGAATACGAAATTTATTAAGATTGTATATATTAAATTCAGTAATACGGAAATAATATGACTCCATCTTAAAAAGGATGTAATCACCATGGCAACCTCGAATCATTACCTATCATGGGTTACCATTGAATTAATTACGTATGATTCAATTTAATAGAATGAAGAAAACATTTAATAATATCATTTTAAGTATAGATTCGATTTTCATAAAATTTGAAATGTCTCGATAAAATTGTGGACCGATTATATACATTAAATTTCTGTTATATTGCGGACAGACGGACAGATAGACAGACAACCGGACGACCAGACGACTACTATATGTGCTACGTATATATATAATGACAAACGCACCTAAAAATTAGTGATAACCGGCGGGCCGCTTTTTGACACCCCTGCTTTAAACGATTTCAGAATTTGTTACAATTACTATATGATTACAACTCCTAAGCGTATTTTCATAACATAAATTGAAAAAGGACAAAATTCGCAATCGATTAGCTATTTTCGTTTTTTACTGTGATATTTTGTCTGATAAAATGTATTGGGCGTTCTCTGATTTTTCAGCCAACTGTGCAAGATTCCATACTTATTGATCCAATTTTGCATGATTCTGATAAAACGAAAAATAATCATTTTGTTTTTATATCGATAGCGCAGGGATTATGGCACTAAACAGTCGGTAGTCTTAGAGAAAAGTCCAACTTTAAATTCTACTTAGAATAAAAGGCGTTTTGATATTTTTCTACGTATCAGATGCTTTTTGATGTGTCTCTGAAATACAGATGATTTCTTGAAAAAAAAAAAAAAACATTTATTAATTTGGCATGAAGAATATTTTGTTATACAATCCGATATTTTTTTACTTAATATTGTATTCAAACCATAAAAATTCAGTTTTTGTATAGATTGTTAAATACCTTTTAGCTTTCCAAAATATTGTATTTTTCGATTTCATTGCATTGAACTCACATAATCCAACTCATGTATTTAACAAGTACGCTTTGCGTATTCTTTAAACTAATATTTAATGTGTACAGATACATAAGTTTTAAAGAATAAACAGTTTAAAGAGACGTTAAGCACTATCGAAATCCTAACAAAGTCAAAAAAGCATATTATAAAGCATAAACTTTAATCGAATTGTATGATTTATGTTTTTTGGCTATTTTTTCCTATGTGTTAAATTTTTGCATTTTATACATTTTTATATATGCTTTAGGGCATAAATCACTTAAATATATTTAGAGTTTTGTTTATTGATTAAATTTTTTTTTATCAAAACTAAAAGTAAGTAAAAGCGTCACGTATTAAAAATCACAAAATGTAACTACGTGTCTATTAAATTTTTATTTTATCAGTTTTCCCATTAAGATAGAAAATTGATAATTTTTCTTAAACCTTTTACCATTATAAGGTATTGATAATTAATTTATTCAATTTTTCGCTTTAGCAAACTAACTCTGAAATATGCTTTCAAATTGGCAACTTAACTGTTAACTCAGTTATAAGAGTTTGTTTAGAGCGTGTAATAAATAAATGATGAATCGTTAGCTTAAGAGAAAAGTTTAGTGTTCAAATGAAACTTACTAACGTGAAATTTTGTTAAAATTAATATTTTTAAAATATTACTGGTGCTGATAAAAGCGTTTGTCAGTGTTTTCCCTTTCATGTGTATTTTTTAAATTTAATAAATGTATAAAGACTTTAATAAAATTTTCAAAGTATTATTGAATAATATTATATATATAATTTCTGAAGTACTTTTTAAATAGACTGCAATTTCCTAAAACTTTATTAATATTGTCAGAAAAATTAGATAATCTTTTTTCTTCTCATAAAGCAGTGTCTTTCATTCAATATATAAATTTTTAAAGTACTAATATAATTCTCAGGAAAAGTACTTGTTCTATAATTCGCTTTAAATAGTTAAACACATTATATATTTATTCTCAAATAGGAAATAATAAACAGTGTCATTTTAGATATTTTGATATGCGTAGGTAGAATACAAATATTACATTTCACTCAATTTATTAATAACATATAAGGGAGTTTATAAATTTGCTTAAGATTTATAATTAATAAACGATAAAATTCTTGGTTAAAATAAATAATACGAATATCTTGTTCTTGAATCTTGTATTTATAAATATTTTCAGACTAGTGTATACTTAAGGATTCGTTTAAACGCCGTGGAAAACTAATAAATTAACATTTACTACTTTCCAATACAGGTGGAAATTTTTTATGTCTTCGGATTCGGATCGTTTGTCTGTCTGTCCAACTATCTGTCTGCGCTGTAACTCCGAGAAATAAACTTGAATATCAATGATACTTATATATTATTAACTATCTGTTCTCTATGAAACAAGAACTATATAGCTATTATACTTCGCTAATTGGGTCACACAAAACTTCTGTTACATTATGTCCTATGAGTGAAAATCATTAGCTATGTATTTTAACCCCTTAACGGTCGCATTAAATTATGGTTTAAAAATTCAAATTTCTTATTGGCACCACTTTTTTGAAAAAGAAATAATCACCTTATTTAATGACAGGTAAAAAATATACCAAAATAAAGCCAATTGCACTATTTTATATAACCGGTGGGAATCAAACATATCTCAATAATCTGAAAAAAAGACACAGCCCGTGAATATGACGGGAGCGAGAATTAAGGGGTTAATGACGGTACACTACATCAAACATAATGTAACATATATGTATCATTTATGTGCACTATAACATAATTTCTATGTAGGATTCATTGCATTTTCTATGTGTGGCATTTATAGTTCGTTTATAGAGACACACAAAATAATTCCGTTTCATTAGGATATACGGAGGGAAATATTTGCAATTTATTTTAATATCGTTATCATACTTAACACATAACAAAATTGATATGCATCATTGAGATGCACTACAATAAGCTTTTTATATTTTATACATTTATCGTTCATTTACGTAGACATGCTAAAGAATTCAGGTACAGGAATGTCTCTGAGCGATATTTCTAGGACATTTTAGGTAGTGGTATGCTTTTTTAGACTTAAATAAATGCCAGTCTAATATGCGACCTTTATAAACTCGATACATTATACACAGGGCTGCACAAGAGAATTCCTCAACATTATTGTCTACGGGCATAAAATGTTTAAAGTGCCTTTAATTGCGGTTTAAATTTTTAAAGTAAACTATATTTCAGTATAATAAAAAGTAATCGTAAAATTATAATAAATTTATGTACAGGACTGCGCAAAAGTAATTGGATGCATTGTCGTCTATGGATGGTAATTGTTGAAAGTATTAATTTAGGTGTATTGCGTGTTTTCTAGACAAATTAATTGTTAGTATGTTATGTGAAGTGTAGAAATTTTTTAGATACAAAGTTACATAAAAGGAATCGGATTAATATCTATGTAACGCCTATGAAATAATCTAAATTAATAACGACTATGAATGATCTAATACAGTGAAAGATCGCTAAAAGAACAAGAGCGCTGCATGCAGTTTAATCAAGAAACATGACTTAAACAAAAAAACGGAAGTTGGCGTGCTGCTTATATCTGGCCTCCAATTTTAATCCGAAATTTCAATTTCATACCGGATATTTCGAAAAGACTTTTACTTTATGAGATCACTAAATGTCTCGCCATAAATAAAGTATAAAACGCTTTTCTTGATTTTTAGAATGTACTCGTAATTTCTGAATAAAAATTGAGGTCAAACTGGCAATCTTGCCGAATATACACAAAGAAATAGACATCATTCGAAGATTACATCCGGAAACTCTACAAACAATGTGCAATGGAGTCACCGGGAGTCGAACGCGGAACCTCTCCTACTCTCGCAAGCGATTAACGATGTGGTGCCTTATTCACTCGGCCACGCAGGGACCACACTGTTAAAAATATCGTGGAAAATTACCTCTGTTTTTAAGGGCTCTCTATTTTCTGACCAATGAGAACGCTAGATCAACACCTATGAAGCGTTCTCATTGGTCAAAAAATAGATAGCCTTGAAAAACAGAGGTAATTTTTCACGATATTTTTAACAGTGCATGCTGCTTGTAATCGCTAATGAGACAAGTCAGCAAACATTGCTTGGTGAAACGGACAGGCTTAGCAAGACGCCTTGGCGATTCGGGTTTGTTCAATAACATCTACATCAATCAAATTTTATACCCCGAATTTGGTCACTCTCAAATCTAGGCACCCTTAACTCCAATCTAAATCTCAATCTAATCGAAATGGTGCAGAGAAGTATTCGGTAAGTTCTAGAATATTGCTGTCCATAGTTTGGACAAAATCTTCTGCCTCAGCATAATTTGAATATTGCACTGTACGCACTATGTCGCAACTGTTATATTAAGCTAAACTTTGCTGTTCATGTCGTATGTGTTTCTGAAGTTTTAAATTGCAAAGCCAATTACTTTTAAGTTTAATAAATTTCCTTAGAATTTCTGTATGAATTGAAGAACTCGTGGAATATTTATGAAATTCATTTACATAAACTTCCTTGAGTTCTTTTTTAATTTTTTTAAGTGCTTAAAAGGCGCATATCCAATAGAGTGAAGCCTGTAATCGAACCAGGGTCATTGACTATACGCTATACGTACATTAGTCAATATCCCTGTTTGGATTCCAAGCAGGGACACTTTTTCACACTGTTGGCCCTACGTCTTTTAAGCATTTAAAAAAATGAAAAATACGAAATTCATGACAAGTGAAAATTTCTACAAAAATTTCCAAAATTATATATATGAGGACATGAGTTTCTGAACTTGCCTTATCCAAAATTTTAAAAAAAATCATATTTTCTGTACCAATCTCTTCTGTTGGTAAACATGCACCGAACAAACACAACAATCTACAAAAAAATAGTTTTAACCGTTTTTCTGACTTTGTAAAATATTGGTTTGCAATGAAAACCAATGGACGCATCCAAAGGTTTTTCGCGATTTCCCAAAATTCGATTTTCTGGATAAGGCCAGTTTTGAAACACACGTCCTCATATCTAGATTTATTCCCTTGAGTTCTGTATATGCGCAAAAAAGAGAAATTCAGTAAGCTCTGAAAGTGTATGTTCAAAATGTCTGTAAATTGTCAGCCGGATTATTAATAGTTTAATGTCATAGAATTTGTGTTTTACACATAGGCTTATTTTAACCGTCTATCTCAATCTAGAAAATCTTGGTCGAACAATAAAATGGTATTCATAATTAATCTGATTCGACTTAATCGGGACTTTCATTTGAGCGTTCACCGACACCAACGACATACAAGGCCAGATCATACCATTTAAAACGTCGCACGGAGTGGATAATCTTTACACAGTGATTCGTATAAAGCATCGTTTGTGCCAATCGCCGTGTAAAAATGATCCACTCCGTGTGACGTTTTAAAAGTCATGAACTGATCTTGTATGTCGTTGGTCGAGGTTCGACCAAGGTTTTCTTCGTTGATGTAAATGGTTAATACTACAGCTACAGCGCCTAGAAGATACAGTGTGGAAAACGGCTATTCCTATAATGCTTTATAAAGTGCTAAAAACTTGTATCCCATAAACCTCCAACAATGCTCAGCGGCAAGATGCAGATACGAGCGCCATCTCGTAACTCTTTTCAATATAAACCCTGTGTTTTCAAAAATTATAGAATGTTAAATATCGGAAACTATAAATATAAGATATTTTAGTCTGTTATAAGCTAATTTAGTTAAGGAATGACGTGAAATAGGTTAAAGAGTCTCTTTTAGAATGACTATCGTTTTTAAATCACTACGATGGCGCTACGATCGACATCTTGTTATTCAGCATCGTTGTACATTTATGGGATTCAATTTTTTAGCACTATTTTGTAGCCGTTTTCCACACTGTATCTTCTAGGAGCTGTACTACAGCTATAGCAACGAGAAAATATTGTGTGGAAATCGGCTATCTCTGTAATACTTAAAAAACGCTAAAATATTGTATCCCTTAAATAAGCAATGATACTGCTGTAATATGCAGATCGAAGCGACATCTGTAGGACATTTTCTACATCTGCAAGAAATTGCTATTCTATATAATGTAATACTAGGAATACGAAAATCCCGCAGATGTCGCTGCGATCGACACTTGGGATTTTAGCAGTATCGTCGCACTTTTAAGGGATACAAATTTTTAGCACTGTTTGGATAGCATATTTCCACACTAGGTATTCTAGGCGCTGTACTACAGCGCCTAAAACAAATAGAGTGGGAATCCAAACCGCGCTAAAAATTTGTATCCCTTAAATGTGCAATGATACTGAAATCCAAAGAGCCAATCGCAGCGACATGTGCGGTATATTTCCAAATTACAATGTAAGCATCTTATTAATACAGCGTCTAGACCAAACCGTCTTGGAATTTTAGAAAATCTCCGGCAGATGTCGCTGTGACCGACTCTTTCAATTTCAGCATCGTTTGATGCTGAAATGAATCCAATATTTTAGCAGTTTTTTAAGTATTACTGGGATAGCCGATTTCCACAATATATATTCTAGACGCTATAGCTAGGTCACATAATGGAGGATATTCGAAGCTATAGACAGGTTACCGCGGTTACAGCGTCTAGAATACCTAGTGTGGAAATATGCTATCCAAACAGTGCTAAAAATTTGTATCCTTTTAATGTGCGACGATACTGCTAAAATCCCAAGTGTCGATCGCAGCGATATCTGCGGGATTTTCGTATTACTAGTATTACATTGTATAGACTAGCAATATCTTGCAGTTGTAGAAAATATCCTGCAGATGTCGCTGCGATCTTCATATTTCAGCAGCATCGTTGCATATTTAAGGGATAAAATATTTTAGCGCTTTTTTAAGTATTACAGGGATAGCCGATTTCCACACTATATATTCTAGGCGCTATACCACGTATCTTTTTTTACAGACCACTGGAGTCACGTTATGCTCGAATGCGCCAATGAAGGTGTGCGAAAAGGGTATCACGTCAATCTAGCGGTCTGTAAAAAAAAGACACGTGGGATGCACCGCGGTAGACTGTCTTTTTCGTTAGCCTCGAATACTGACCTTTTACAATAACAAAACAATAATGTTATAGCGTCTAGAATATATGTGTGGAAATCGGCTATCCCTGTATTACTTAAAAAATCGCTAAAATATCGTACCCCTTAAATGTGCAATGATACTGCTGCAATATGCAGATTTCAGCGACATCTGCAGGATATTTTCTACAACTGCAAGAAATTGCTAGTCTATATAATGTAATACTAGTAATACAAAATTACCGCGATCCTGCGATTCCTGCGATCGACACTTGGGACTTTAGCAGTATCGTCGCACATTTAAGGGATAAAAATTTTTAGCACTGTTTGGATAGCATATTTCTACACTAGGTATTCTAGGCGCTGTAATAATATTACTACGACGATGCTATTAAAGATGGCGCTACGTCAAGGGTGGTAAATACGGTACAGTGAGTCTGTAGACGGGGTATATACCAGTAACGTGCGACGTCAAAAGAACGGTAATTTCAATCTCTTCAATGACGTGCACTGAACACGCTCCAAACTTCAATAAATTTGGGCAATGATACAGATATGTTTGTCTTCAGACTGAGAGAAAAGACAATTGCATCACTATGATACATCGTCTAGAATATATAGTGTGGAAATCGGCTATTCCAGTACATAGATTAAGGACCAAGGTGGGACATTTACGGGAAAATCTGTAATGGCAACAGTACTAGCATCACTGCCGACAAGGGGGAAGAATTAACAAGCCTCCGAAATTTACCTATGTTGAAGAAATATGTTTGCCCTCTATGCTTTGAATATCTATTCTTTCCTAAAAAGAAGCAGGTGTCAGACGATATTCTATTCAGGCTTGCTTTATTTATTTAGCTGCTTTTTTTTACCGTACTTGTATTGGCCACTTTAACTTACAAAATGATAATTAGAGTAATAATATAAATGAAAAACCCTAGAAAATTCTGTTAATAACGTAAATATCTAAGTTTATGAGATTAAATTGTAAAAAATCAAATTCAGGTATTGTGTTAATTTATTCATATCGAATAAAACTTTATTGAGTGTAATGTCAGTACCTCTATGTATTTTTATCTGTTAGATTTATATAATTCAAAAAATTTGTCGAAAGGAATTTTTCCCCCATCTGTAATTTTATTATTATTTCTTATACGTATGTTAATATTATAAATATTATTGAATTGATTGTACGTTATTTACATTTAAAACAATATTTTTATTTTATCTGTAAGAAAGTGAAAATGCGTAAATTTAAAAAGATTATTGTAACGATTGTTTAATACGTTAAATTTCATAAATTAATGAAACATCGGCTATAAAAAATTTCCTACCGAATGGGAATATTTATAAATTTTCTGGGATTTGTAGAGTGCAATACTTCGTATATTTTTATACTACACCATTACTTTATGTAGCTTTAAATCCAATTATATCATATTTACTTCATATATAGCATTCAAGACGAAATTTTTACCCTGTTTTTCTTTGCACTTATATCGTTCACTCATCATGTTAAAAAAAGCATATATCCGTGCATGAACATAGAATAGATATTGTATATATAAAATAGAATATCTGTTCTATGTTCATGTATCGGTGTAAGATTCTATTGAGAACGCAATAATACAATTTTTACATTGAAATTTGAAAATATACCGTAGATGTCGCTGCAATCGGCTCTTTGGATTTGAGCACAGCTGTTCATTTAAGGGATACAAATTTTTAGCACTCTTTGGATAGCAGATTTCCACACTATTTATTCTAGGCACTGTAATCAAATCAAAGACCTTTAAGATACATAGACCGGCAATTCCTATTCAAAAGTACACTGTTAAAAATATCGTGAAAAATTACCTCTGTTTTTAAAGGCTCTCTATTTTCTGACCAATGAGCACGCTACATTAACACCTATGAAGCATTCTCATTGGTCAGAAAATAGATAGACTTGAAAAACAGAGGTAATTTTTCACGATATTTTAAACGGTGTATGCGAAATCATGGCAGCCATCTGAAGTAAATTGAAACACCTGAACCGCGAGGTTTGTACGGCATCTTTGGTTATTTACCATTAAATCCTATGTCTAGAATGAGTTTGAAAATTAATTTTTATCAATATATATGAAGTTTATGGCATATTTTTTTTACATGAAGTTATTTTTTATATCTAAATATCCGTTATAAATATTGAATTTTCAGTAATGGAGTTAAATAAAGCAATTTATTAATAATTTTATGGATGGTATGTTGGAAAAAGAATATTTAATTTTAACATGCCTTATAAACCTAAATAAAGGCGAAATTTATGTGGAAACGGATTGTTAAAGATTATAATTCCACCTTTTTTTAAGATTGACTTACAAAAGCAACTGGTAGGGAAGTTTAGATTAAAGGTAGCAACTGTAACATAATATAGTAATTAAAAAAAATAATTAAATCACTTTTAAAGAAATCTACGTTTTTAAAACTATTTTTTATGCAAAAAATTAATTAAAAAATTCATATTAACGAAAATAACACTATATTTTTATCCTTGGAGGATGTTTATTGAAATACTTACTTCCTATACGAAAAAAAAATTGATGAATAATGAGGTATTTAAAAAAAAAGTCCTAAATGAAATAGGGTAGACTAATACTATATTGATCCGCAATGAAAAAATACGCTGATAAAAATATTTTCTTAGATAATTTAAAATATAAAACATATATACTGCCGTACAACAGCTGTGATCAAAAATACTCAGTTAAACTGACAGTTTGCCGGTCTATGTATCTTAAAAGTCTTTGAATAAAACTGACTCAGAAATATTTTCAGTAAATTTGGACGCATACCGGTAATCTTTGTCACTTCCACTAGATGTGATTGGTTTTGGATAGGTAGCATCACTGTAAGCGTTACACTGTTAAAAATATCGTGAAAAATTACCTCTGTTCTTTAAGGTTCTCTATTTTCTGACCAATGAGAACGCTACATAAACGCCTATGAAGCGTTCTCATTGGTCAGAATACAGATATCCTTTAAAAACAGAGGTAATTTTTCACGATATTTTTAACAGTGTAGTAACTAACAGATCTCACCGGTGATTTCGGTAAGATTGCACTGAACACGTCCATAGATATTTTTAAAAACTCATCCTCCGACCAACGTATTAAGATTTGTTCAATCGTCAATTTCGTTTTCTTATATGACACGTTGATAATTTTAGATCTAGGCGAAAACCCTTTTTAGAGTTTGAATAAACATTGTCTCCCTGCTGAAATATAAACTGTAAATTTTGAAACATAATTTATTTCAGTATATAAGATACTCATTTACATTTGAAAAATGGACTTATCTGAGCCTCAACCTAGTACATCCGGAAGCTCTGAGACACCTGCTGATGAAAGTAATGCAGAAGAAGCTAAAAGAAAAAGAAAAGAAGAACTTAAAGCGTATCATAAAAGTCTTACCAGTTCTGAAAAAGTGAAGATGCAGAATGTTGATAAAATTCGCTTACGGAAATTACCACGATTAGGAAATAGACCACCGCATTTGGCTGCGATTCAAGTATTGAACAGTCAGTTTGAAACTGAACTAACGCCAGCAGATATTGTAGACTGTCAAATTGTTCCGCCTTGGCTTGAATCTGAACAGATTGAATTAGTTGTGACATTTGTAAATGAGGATATGAGAAACTATGTGTACAACAAGCGTACAAAAGAAAATAAAGGATTTACTATGATATGCGATGAATTGGGAGAAGAGAGACTGGAAGTGTGGCGGAAATTAGTTTATAAATATGGTTTAAAAAGGGTATATACATATTGTGGAGCAGTGCATCTAGACGTTGGTGGTAAATGTGCGAGATTTCTCACTCTGAGAGAACTTGACAAGTTTGAGGCTAATAACGAGTGATCATGTATTTCATTATATTAACGTACATACGCTGAACTACTTAGTCCTTTTCTGCAAGATACTTTTATGTCAATTGACAAATTTCGACTATTCAGAAAGTTTTATTGCATAGACTTTTAATTATTCCTGTTTCTTAACCAGATTTTAACCGTAAAAAATTTTCTTGCATTTCGTATGGCGATTTCTAATATGGTTTTAATTGACAAAAAAATGCAAAATGACTTTACAAGAATGGTTTTTATATCCTTGTATGTATGTTATATATGCAATAAATTGCATGTTTTTTTTTGCATGTTTTTTCATTTGAATTTATTTCAACACGAATGCTGAAGTCTCGCGAATGGGAAATGAGTAATACAGAGTTAGTTTATCTAGATATAAGGAAAGATGCCTTCGATCTTTTCGCACTAATTACTTTCAATAATTTTTATAATGTCCAAATTTATTTTTAAATGTATTAAGTACTTAGTATATAGTTAAAATGTATTAATTAAAACAGTTTTACACATAGATGCATTTAATTCTTTTACGATTTTATTCTTAAGATTTTTAATATACGTCTTTCTTATAAAGTTTGTTTTGAAGATTATAGTCAATTGTTAAGATTTTTAAATATACTTTCTTTCTGAATTAATAATGTATTTGTTTTTGTATATTTAAATGAAGTATATTTCATTTCATATTTTCTTATATTATTCCTACATTTATTGTAAAATTACTAAATGAACGTGTGCGAGTGTGTGTATACGAGAGAAAGATTAGTACTTTAAGGTTTACAATATATCGTATGCAGTTAATCATGTTTAGAGTTAAATTTTATAAATTATAATGTATTGTTCTGACAATAAATCAATTAAAATCGCAAATCAGTATGTAGGCATATTTTACAGCTGAGTACTAAAAGCGTAATAGTCAGTGTAACAATCCAAAAGTCCATTTACCGTTGAATTCAGATTAATCAAGCGGGGTTAATTTTCTACCTTTTTGTATTATAGGTAAATTTTTGCATTTGGTTACATACCGCAATTCCCGAGTATAATCCGAAGAACAATCATGTACAATCAAAGAAATATTTAATAAAATGTCACTTATTCAATCTTAGTATTTGACTCCAGTTAATAAAATTTCTGGGTACACACGCGATTCTTTTATAATCCGATTATTCGCCGGAAATTCCGGTAGACCATTCTACGGTTTTAAGTCTTAACTAAATCATAATTTCCCTAAAGAAAAATTTTAACTTTTATTAGATTGCTTAAAAATATATTTTATAAAATACGAAAACTGTTCTTTGCCAAAGAGATTTATTTACTTTGTAAAGAAATCATTAAAGTGTTTAGTTTAAAGGGTGACATTTTGTTTTATTTTAGAGTAATTTAAGACATGTCACTCATATGCAACTCATAATGTCACTGTCACATGAACACCAGTGACATTGAGTTAGTTTACATATGAGTTCTTAAAATTTTAATACATTCCAAAAAACAAACTAAAAGGCAGATTTTTTAGTATGTTGGAAAAAAAGTGTCATTACTTTGTTATTGATGGGTATGTGCATCTCTACAAGATTTGGCCGATATCTCATTTTATTTTCGATAGTCAGTATAAAATTCTTGTCTATTGATTTTCACAGCTGAACTTAATACAGGTGTATCTTTCGGTATTTTATTTTGGTTTTTTAAGGTGTGTGTGTTGGGAAGAGGGGGGGGGGGGGTAGATTTCCATTTCATATGAAACCACTCGCATATTGTGTATAACGAAATTGTTTCATAGCTTCTGCAAGTAGTCTCCAAAACTTCTTGATCTAAAAAATAATAAACAACCTGAATTAACTCGGGTACTGTTTTTGTGCAAAAGCTAATGTGAGAAATTTTTATAATTATTCTATCCAAAAACATTTAGCGATAGTACACAGGCTCTAAATAAAATTTCCCTAGTATGATTAAACTGACGGTTACAAGATAAACTGTAAAAATTTGAAAAAGCAGAGGTATGGGATACCGCTGACAACAGTTAAAAATTATTTAAAACTATATTTCATCTATAACCTAGTGGATAGAGAAACGTCGCATGTGACCGAAATGCTTTTACCCCTCCCCCCCGGAAAGAAACTTTATCTTCGTAGTTATTTTGAAATTAAGGTTTGCACCAGAGAAAACGTGGTGGTACTTTTTGAAGACGAACAAATACTCATTCAACTGGTATGTTTGAGTAATTGAGGAATCGTTGTCACTATAATATCAACTTTTGCAATGAAATTGTCTAACAGATTAGGGGAATGGCGCTCACTTAAGAGAAAACATGAATAGCTAGTCAAATATGGAAAAAATTCAATATTTTATTAATGAAGTATAACTCCAACGCATAAGGAGCGGTTTGCAATAAACTAATTTTAATAAGTTTTAGGAATTATTTTATCGTTTCATTTAAATGACCATCGATTGAGCGGTAATGTCCGACATTATAGGGTAATTGCTCTTAGTTTGAATACATTATTTAAGTAAGACAAAAGTCACATATGTAGTTGTGTGGGCCGTTCACACCACTACACTTTTTTCAACCACCTTGAACATATTCTGCACACATATTGTGTTAGACATATAGTGGGCTACTTTTTTTATATTTAGGTTTGATTTTCACCACTCTTTTGAAATCGTAAATTTCTCCTTGTTTAATGACATATTAATAAAGGCGAAAACAGGGGAAATTTTACCATTTCAAAAAAGTAGTCAATCAATAAATTTGAATTAAAAAGTTTCCCACTCGCAACACTTCTTCTGGAATTCCATGCGAGCGCAATTACCCGTCATCGCCATGTTGGATTTTATTGCGTTATAATTGGCGTAACAACGCACTACAAAAATAAATAAAAGCATGAAAGTACAGCTAAATGTATATTTTGTGGGCATAATGAGTAAATTAATATTTGAAAATAAGAGTGTACACTTACCTTCAAGTTAGATGTTGTAGAATTTTATAAAAAAAAAAAAAAACTTCAAACTAATAACTTGAGGACACAAAAATACTTTCCTCCCGACGGGCACTAATTCCTTACTGAGGACATAGGATGAAGTTCGCTAGGTGCCGGTGCCGATCGCACGTTTTCAATTCTATTATGTTTAGAGATATTTTGGTGAGCGGCATTACCCTTCTGAGCGTCATTACCCTACTTTCCCCTACTAACGCTTGATCTGTTTTAAAGTTATTTGTACTTCATGGACATAGAGTAATTCAGGGGATAAACTCCCCGAATTCGTCACTGTTTATTACACTCAGGAATAGTAAATATGATATAGTAAATCAACATAAACTCATTAGTGTGCTTCAATAAAAATGTTGAACTTAAATATTGATAGTATTCGTTTTTAAATGGAAGATGATTGAAACCGTAAACCTCTGTCAATTTAATCCCGATATCAAAATTATGGGATTTCGTGACAGATTGATGAAAATAAACTTTTTGTTTCCGGACCATCAACAGATCTGAAACTTTAACTATTTTGATAGCTGGTAGGCACCCTATGCAGTAAAAGAGCTTAACCCCTTAACGGTCGCATTAAATTATGGTTTAAAAATTCAAATTGCTTATTGACACCACTTTTTTGAAAAAAAAAATGCTCACCCTTTTTAATGAGAGGTAAAATTATACCATAATAAAGCCAATTACACTTATCTATAAAACTGGTGGCAATCAAACAAAACTGAATATTCTGAAAAAAAGACACAGCCCGTGAATATGACGGGGGCGAGAATTAAGGGGGTAATTTGATTTTAAGAATTCTAGTGTATTCCTCGTTGCAATATATTTCACAAACAGCAACCTAAATGGGCTGTATTCTGTGCAAAATAGCCATTTTTTCTTTCCAAAATCTTATTTGATGAAATTTACAAGAAATTTCGGATAACAAACTGTCTAAAATATTACGTTTGGATATTTATTTATAATCTGTAACAGTACTAGAACTATTGAACTAATAGAATCCTTCCATTATCAGCTCCACTTGTAAAAATGTTCATCCAGCATTTGTGTAGAAAAACAAAACTTCTTTTCAAACAGAGGAAATTTTGTAAACATTTTTAATGTTATATCTTACGTAGCCGAAATGGACAATTTTTCTTGTAAAATAGTACTAGTAAAATATGCACAATTCTCTCCTTCACTAACATTCAAATTGCTTTTATTAAATCTGACAGAAGTCAATATTTGTAACACGTTAAAGTGATATAGCTAAAAATATCGGTTACCAGCTTGTTCAATGATTGAAAGCCGTAGTAAAATCATCAAAATATCAATTTTTATTTCACTTTAAAATAATTATGATTAAGTTTACTAATCCTCAACTTTGAACTGAAAAAATTCTCATGCTTATATACAAATTTTGTTTGCGAGGTATGGTAAAACTTCAATAATTTTTCAAAAGCTTTTAAACTAAATATTCGGAAAAAAGGTATATTTTAAATAGGTCACCATTGCTGGTAAATTGGTACTTAAGTTATAGACTTCAAATCTAGAATAATACTACACGAGACGCGTGCTCAATTGTGTGGCAATAAATTTCTATGTTCAATGCCTATTATTATTTTTGAAAAACGGTTGCTTCTAAGTACAATTTTGCAAAATTTCACTTACAAAAAGATTATGAAAATTAACGTTATTTCTTCATTTATTTTAAACCTTTAGTTTCTTTGAGAACGAACCTTCCTAAGCAGTGCCCAGTAGTCAAAATTTCCTGTAGTATGTACTACGTTTTTGTTTCTTTTTCTGAGCTTCCTGCTAATATATATATATTTTTTATTTAAATAGTTTTCGGTTTAAAGTTTGCCTAATCTAATGATTTTCATTTAATTTGAAAATAGTAAGCTTGTCAACTGAAACGTACTAAATTATACTAATTTAACGGATGTTATACCTCAACCCCTAACCACTTTTAATATGAAATACTTTTCTTGTCAAATCGCAAAGAAAATGAATAAAACAATCCATACTACTTTTATACTCCATAGCATATAGCTTAAATTCCTTTATTGCGTGTATTTTCTGTATTAACCTTTAACTGATGTTACCGGTCTCGCAGACCGGTTCTTTTTTCAATTTTCATAGTTTAACTTGCAAATTTCAATTTATCTAAAAACACTACTGAAATTTTATAACGTTTGGAACTTTAGTACTAACACCAGAGACTTTTGAACAGGTGAATTTTAATTATAACACTCCTGTACAAAAAGTTTAGCACAAAACTATCCTATGAGTCAATCGCGGCTTTTATTCATCTTTCGGTGGATTGGTCTCACAGACCGCTTCACACTAGTTAAGTGACATTTTCTGTGACATCAGTTAAAGGTTAAACTTTAACGTTACTAGTATAGTTAAAATTCATCCATTTAGAAGTTTCTAGCGATAGCACCATTGCTTCAAATGAAATCCCTAGCATTTGTAGTTAAACTATAATTGGAACAAATCTGAAATTTTACGTCAAATGTGTCAAATGAGGTGCGTTCGTACTACCAGTTTTATAAATATTAAGATCTTGGCGCAATATCTGTTGCACTCTAGCGCAAAAATGCATTAATAAAAATTTTATTACGATTATATATATATATATATATATATAAATTCAGTAATGCTGAAATAATGACTCCATGTTAAATATGACGTAATCATTATGTCAAACTTAGAATCATTTCCTTCCAAGGGATATCATTAATTACGTATGAAAGGGTTTAATAGAATAATCGCCATGACAACCTAGAATCATTACCTCTCGTGCGATCCGAAACAGACGGACGGGCCAGAATACGACTGTAGGTGCTACTTGTTTATATGATTGCGCATTTCCGTATAGACCATAATGTAATGGAATAATTTTGTGAGTGTCTGTAAATAAGCTATGAACGCTACATAGTTCGGTTTCAATACCGAACATGGCATAGTAAAACTAAATAACATATATGAATTAGACTAATCTAAATATATTAACGCAAGTTAGAGTTCGTACAGATAGGCGGGCAGACAAACCGAATTCATAAACACATTTCAACTATGTTAGAAAGTGTTAAAAACGCGTAATAGGTTGAAATTTCACTTTCAGCAATTTATACTAAAAAACGGAAGTATACTTGAATACTTTTATACAGCCCTGTATTTTACCTACAATATTTATATACACGCCACTATTCAGCTAAAATGAGATTAACCTTCTCACTGCCGTGAACTGGTATATCCGTTCACAAAGCTCTAGGTTTCACTGCATGAGAAGCACTTTTTAAATTAATATAACTCTACAGATATAATCCAGTTTTGAAAGATTAAGCTATGATTAATACTTTCAAGGGTTATATTCTGATACCTAATTATTTTTTTTATATCATGTTTAAAAAAATATCGTTTTTTAGCAATTTAAAAGAAATACAGAGAAAACAAGATTACAAATTTGCGCTTTTGCTCGGTGGTCAGGGGGTTAAGACAAATACTATTAAAACTAATGAAATCGCACTTCCAGCGATTATCATCCATAGACGGCCATCTATCTAATTTTTCAAGACCCTGTATATCATTTTATATTCATTCTACAAACATGTATATATGTATTTCAGCGTAAAAGTGCATAACTCATTTTAAAATCAATTTTAAGGCATTTTCGTTCATACTCAGTAACCCTTACGAATTCTTTTGTTTTCCCCTGTGTATGATCTACATCATTTGTACACACAATGTAACATCCCAAAATTTAGTTAAAACTCTCATCGCAACTAAAAATTCATTTCTAGCAATAATTGCTACTATACGATACTTCGGATACGTTTTGTATCCGAAATATTTTCTGTGTCCCTGTAAACACTGTGCACTTTCTTTTATACGCAAAGTAACTTGTAGTAAACCACAGCAACGTATATCATTTTCATTATATATGAAATAAACATAATTGAAATAAGCCGCAGTGTTTCCCCCTCTACCATTATGCAACGGAATACTTTTGTGTGGCCCTGTAAATAAGTAGTAAATATTTTTTGCACTGCATATTGTACAGAATATATATTTTAGTGCACTTCATAAATGCGCATCAATTTTATTATGTTCGGAAGTGCGTAACATCATTAAAATGCACTTGAAGCTATTTTTCCCATTGGCCGTAATGTAATTGGAATACTTGTGACTGTCCCTAAAATTGAAATATACACCGGATTTTCATAAAGATTGAAATGATTCAACAAAAAATTATGCAACGATTGTATGTCCAATATATGTAGTTTTTGCATTGTTACATGCGGACAGACAGACGGGCGCTACATATTTATATAAGGACGAACGCACCAGTGGCCTGTAATACTGCTAAAAGAAATTGAGTTATTTGTTGACTTGTTTTACGATCTATTATACGAATGTAGCTTAGAGAAGTGGTTATTTTGTCTTGGTCATATTCTAGTATAATCAGTTGCGCCTTTAATGCTCTCAAAATCTCAATAGATTTTACGAGCAAATTCGTGGATGTTCGAACAGTTCAGAGATTTAACAAATCTGAATACGAGTAAACAGGCATACAATTATATTCACCATCTACACTCAATTCTTATCGTTGTATAAAATTAATTGTTCTTCCAGCTTATATGCTATGGACATCACAACTTAACCCTTAACTTCTGTTAGCGGACAGAGTGCTCTGTTTTTCATTATGTTCTATTTTATTTTTTAATTTTCACTTTATATACTAGTGAAATGTTACTTGGAGCTCTAGTACTGTCGCTAGAGATTTCTGAATAGGTGAATTTTAATTAGTATACTCCTGTACAAAATGTTTAGTACAAAAATGGTAACCTATGAGTTAACCCATTGAGGAGCGGTGGGATATATTTTAATCAATCGATAGGGTTAGTTGGGATATCGTATATCCCACTTAATTTTAATAAATAATTGGACATAAATTTTTATTATTTTTTTTACTTTTATAACATTTGTGGGGAAAAAAGTTGCATAATTGCTTTTCCTTATTTTTAAATATTTTTTTTTTCAAAAACTCTGCTGTGAGTTCAACTTTGCAGAAACGCAATTATTATCCCCTGAAAGGATTAATCGTGCTTTTTATTCATCTTTCGATTAAGCTGTTTCACAGTCCGCTTACAATAAGTATGGGACAATTTCTGCCAGAGCAATTAACACTTAAGGAGTATATTTTAAAACCGTGATGTGTGCGAAAAGTATGTCAACAAACTTTATTTTTCCAATTGTCTTTTGTATTACATGTCAACAAACATTGTCTTTTTCCAGTTGTCTTTTGTATTAATTATACATAGAGGACCTGGACTGGTAAACCACTTTTATACAACTATATTTTCTTTTCTAATTAATATAGAGAAATATGATCAAAATCTAAAGTACGGTTACTTCCAGAGCCTGATTACTAACTTCCACAAGTAAATTGTATTAGAAATTCTGTTATAGAATTCATGCAAAACTGCTGTCATAGATAAGGAAGAAAATCTAAATTTCTTTTTTACTGGTGGTAATTTTCCCCGTTGGTAATCAGGCCCTGGTTACTGAACTAGAAAATAGGAAATGAATGCATTTATAAATTACCCTGCGGCCTCGCAAACTGTTATATTTTTCAATATGTGTAAATTAACTTGTTTTCAGTTTAACTCCTTAATTCTCACTCCCGTGATATTCACGGACTGTGTCTTATATTCATTTTATTCTTTTTTGTTTGATTGTAAACTAACTTTGTTTATAAAATTCTTCTACGTAAAGTTTTGCATAGAACAGTAACTTATGAGTTTGTCTTTTATTCGTATTTCCATCAAACTGTCTATGAAATCGGTTTCAGGAATTATGCAACATTTTCTTTCACAGTAGTTAAAGGTTTAACCCTTAACTGCTATGACAGATATTCTCTCATAACTGTGAGCGATTACTGGGACCGCTTGATCGAAACATGAATAAAAGGCTAAATAAATTCAATAGATATGGTTTCTGTAATAAATTTTACGTACAGTCTTGGAAAAAAAGTAAATACCCCCTACTAACTCCTCAACAAATTACCGTAGAAGAAAGTTACTGGTACCGAACCATTGGAAATGAAGTCTACTTTTAAATGGTGTACATAAAATTTGCTTAGGGGGCCATCTACATATTAAAACGAATCCAAATTTCCTTTTTTCAATGACAATACCCAATTTTAATGAGATATTTCAAATCTTCGGTTTAAACTATACCGAGTCACCAAATTTCAATTTATTTGAATGATAAGTTTTTGAATTATAAACATTCAAAATCGAGTGCTTCTAAATTTAAATTGCATTTTTATTAATATCCCCTGAAATGATACTCCTAATGTGCTAATTTTTTGTGTAGCAATAATACTAAAATACCCAAACATAAATACGTTGAATTTGCAATTTTTATTATTTTATGATATGAATTACGAAATCAATATTCGAAAGAATTATGAATTGCAACCTACAATTTTTTTGATGGATTTAGATTTATTAAGTCCTGCTTTATGGAAATCCAAAATTTCACATTTTTCTTCCAAGTAGTTTTCAAATTATGCTTAAAAAACGGCAAAATAATGGTTTAAGGGGCCGCTTCACTGAAACATCCACAACACGAAATCCCATGTTAACCTATGGGAAAACTTCCAAGCGCGATTACTCATTACCTAATATAATTATTAAAATACCATTTACACCATCAGAAAGTAGACGTCAGATGCCGATGATGTGCGTTTTTAAAAAAATGCCTACGTAAATTTTAAGTATTTTTAAGAAGATGATAAATTTTAATCAAATGCAAATTTCAAAGTTTATAGGGATTTTTTACGCACTTAAAATACCCTTGGATATATTATATCGCACCTAATTTTAATCAGGATTTGCCCTAGAAATTTTTAATTCGATTTTAATTTTATAAATTTTGGGGGAAAATAGTTGTTAAATTTGATTTTCTTTAGTTTGAAATAAATTTTTAAAATTTTCAGGGGTGAAATCAACATTGCTGAAACATAATTACTTGCCCTTGAAAGGGTGAATGCATTAGATAAATATTCTTAAATTTCATCCTAAATCAAATGTTTTTACAGTTATTTTGTCGGCATTCCTATAAACTGAAGTCGAAAGATTAAAAGCTTAGGGGAGACCGGGGGAATGGCGACACCTTAAGGGAATTTAAATTTTTTCACCTCGAAAAATGTTTATTTTTTAATAGTAAAAATTCTAAAGCTGAATCATCATCTTTAGTATCTGTATAAATTTAACCGTAATCATAACTGTAAAGTAAGCATACATAAAAAAATATTTTTTAAACCTCTGCACAGTGGCGGGATTACCCAGGACACTGGGGTAATCCCGTCTCTGTACCGGGGTAATGCCGCCACTCTTTAATGACCTAGTACATGCATCAAATGGATACTAGGAAACACACAACCTACTGAAAATAGTTAGAAAGCAATGTAATTGAGTAGAATAATGGTTAAGCTTACAATTTACTTCATATTGCAAAAGTCACTCTGTTGAATCGGCTCCACTACATTAAAATGAGGCCATTTCTCATCCGATTTGCATGGCGGCGGCATTACCCCGAGAGGACAATATAGCGGAAATCCCCAAGCAAAGCCGAAAGAAGAACCGAACTTGTTCAACACATTGCATCAAAATGTCGGCGAATGCATGTAGATTACGGGTCATATTATCTTAAATACCTAATGTTACAATAAAAGGTGCTTATCTCTACTCATTTGAAGCTCCAAAATAATAAGCAACTAGATGAAAACTACATTTTTCACTAGAACAAACTAACGACGTACAGCAAAGTCACTCTCACTTTAGACACTGTTTATATTGTTGGCCGCTATAGTTCAGGCACATTCACTATCTCAAACTGCCCTTAGTTTTTAAACTAGATGGGGTGGCGGCATAACCCGGGTTGGCGGCATTCCCCCGGTCTCCCCTACATTTCACAGCATTTAGAAATTAAAAAATATATATAAGCCAATTAAACAATATTTAAATTTATCAAAATTTCTTTGAGCAGCCCGTTAAAAATAAATTTACAGCTACAGTTAATTTGCTTAGTATCTTCTTAAAATATAGATTTTGTGTGATCTCAGAACTCTACATTTTAATGGGAATATATAAGATAAATCGGAAAATCCTATTTAATCTGAGCATACTCTTTTTCAACACTCGTTCCGATTAGTAATCTCTGTCGTAGCTTTTCATACGAGTAAAAAAGGTGAAGAATATTATTAACCCTTATCTGATGTTAGCAGTGTCACTGACCACCGCATCTTTCGATTTTCATAGTTTAACTTGTAATTTCCAGTTTAATTACAAATGCTACTGAAATTTTGTGTCATTTGAGCTTGTAGTACTATCACCAAAGACTTTTGAATAGCTGAATTTTAATTATAATAGTCCTGTACAAAAAGTTACGTACAAAAATACCATCCTATGGGTTAATTGCGACTTTTATTCATTTTTAAACCGAGTGGTCTCGCAGATCACATCACAATAGTTATGTGACAATTTCTGTCACAGCATTTAAAGGTAAAGTAAAAGTTCTTCAAAAAATACATGCACTGTTTAAGCAGGTGGAATAGCCATTAACAGAGAAGTCATCCCCGTCAAAAAATGTAAGCAGTAATTAATAGTTGAAAAAAATTATATTTTATACTAAGTAAAACATAGCTTTACAAGAGACATTCAAATTGAGTTCTGTTAACAATTAACCCTTTGCGCTCGGCGTCACTTACACAAATTTAATTCGATCGGCACCACTTTTTTAAAAGAAGTTTCGTTCAAGTACAATATTTCAAGAATGCTCTGATTAAATAAGGTACATTATATTTTCCTTTATTACTGGTGCCAAAAACAAATTTTGCAAAGAAAGATTATGTCTCCGCAGCAGAGCTCTCGCGTGCAAAGTGTTAAAATAGATGATCCTGCTTATTTATTATATTTGCTGGTCTTTTACTCTTTGCGAAAAACAATATTAACTACAAGGTTTACAGGTACGTTGTTTAACACTCATTCCTCATATCAGCAAAATTACAAAAGCCACCATTTTGAACTCTCGTTTCACTGATAGGCATTCAATTTCTACTAGGTTTTATTTCACTCTTCAATTGTTTAACGTGCGCAGACATATTGTAGATATGATACATAAAAGCTAAAATCACAAATTTATTAAAGTGAAATCAAATGTTCCGTTATAGGATATCAATATTCATAAATTCTGTAAAACGCTTTTATAATAGCTAATTCCATAAAAGGCAATGATTTCGAACTGTTTTATGTGGATCAAAGCTCAAAAATGGTCCGCTTTTTAAATATCAGTATTTCATTGAAAAAAATTCTGTTCAGATTATTTTTGCTAATTTTGCAGAAAACGTTAGGAGGAAAATTCTAGAGCAAATGTTGTAGAAACCTACCATGAAATTGACTGTTAAAAAATACTGGTGTTCAGTTGGCGGACCATTTGGGATCCTTGGTGGAATTAAAATACATTTATGTGTGCGATAGTAGTACTTTTTTGCACTATAATTTTACTGAAAGAATCAGCAAAGTATCGTGTTGTAGATTTATAACAATACAATAAAAAATCTTGAAACAAGTTTTTTTAAATCTGGTTTTCGATACGGCATGTTTAGTGCGTAATATTTAACTTATATGCATTTTAATTAACACTTAAATTTAATAGTAAATTTTCCTTATTTAATTGCCAAAATTAGCATCTTATAGATAGCAAAAATATCTATTGAATTTTAGTGCAAAAAGTAAAAATTTTTTGTTTTGTGCTATGGTTTTACGTTTTATGTAAAATTGCTAGTTTAAAAATTAATGTATATTAATGAAAGTTTTTATCAAAAAATTCTACTGTGTATGTTTATTAAAATTGCTTACTCGGCAATGCACGTTTAACACGTTTACTGATCTAATGAATTTTTTGCATTATTTTATAATTTGTTTCAGTAAAGTTTATAAAACGTTTGCATGGTTAAATAAAAGGCGTAAGGGAATATTAAATATTTAAATATATCTGCATGAACAATATCTGTTTTTAATAAAATATTTTCAATAAGAATAATACGATATCGATCCTTTGAATATATTCAACATTTCTGATCGATTTTCCTGCTTTAATTGCATTTTTAAGTATTAGTAAAATATGCTTTACATATCTAGCGCTGTTCCTGCCACCAGAAAGAAACTATTTTACAATATCTGAAATATTTTAATATATCTTTTAGAATGTTAAATGTAAAAACAATGGCTATTCAATTTTAAAGACCTTGCGCTTTCATAAACTGTTTCAGATATTGGATTTTTGAGCACATTCTATTGACTGAATAAAAGATGTTAGTGCTTTAAATGCAGCAAAGTTTTAATCGAAATAAATTCTCTTAAAACATGTTCTGTCTGTAGAAATATAAAAGTTTCGTTGCGGCAGTATTGTTTTAGAGACTATAAAATCGGTAATATTTTTAGACTTTTGTTTATGGATTTCATAAAGGTACTAAGAGCTGTATAATAAGAGCTGTTAGTAGGATTTCTCAAAGGTGTTTTCTGCGATAAGCATTGAAAATAATAAAGAAAAAATTAACATAGTTTTACAG
Organism: Maratus speciosus; assembly: GCA_963932465.1. Lineage (NCBI taxonomy): Eukaryota > Metazoa > Arthropoda > Arachnida > Araneae > Salticidae > Maratus > Maratus speciosus. Next base: position 275,913,685 of record OZ010796.1, on the reverse strand, counting down.
ATACTTTGTTGTTCCTTTGTTGTCCTTTAATTCCTGTTAAATGTTACGTTTGGTAAATTATCTTATAAACATGTACAAACATTGCAGTATTTATATTTGGTGGTTTAGAAGCACATACAAGGTGTTGAAAAAATAACTAGCTGCAGAAATTATATTAGTCACTAAAAATGAAAAATATATAGAACTAGATTTCCCGCTCACGCACACACACATATAGTACATAATAGGGAGAAAGAAAATTAACTCGCATCAGAATAAATATGAATAGGGCGAATAATTCTATGGAGGAAAAAAAATATAAATAACTTAAAAGTTAATAAACGGTGGCGATGGAAATGCAACGCTTTTTGCCTTCCTGCAGATACATTGTGAAACCATTATACAAATCGTTCGTTTCTCTCGAAAATTACAACTTTTTTTTAAAAAAATTGTGAGTAAATGCCGATTGGTTAATTGAGGGATCCAAGATCACGACAACATCTCCAGATATTACGTCTTTGAATTTCTAATGAGCATACGTCAGTAAATTTTCTTATTATTACCGATTCCTTACCCTGACAAGATGGAAAATTATAGTGCCTAATAAGATTGCACAATTTTCAAAGCTTTGCCAGAACTTGTTGAAATCTTAGATTAATTCGATGTTTTGAGTGTGACTAACGATGCATACAGATTGAAATTTGTCCACAGAGCATCAAAAATGTTTGATAATTTCTTTATAGAATACAAAAGCCGTAAGTCCACATTTTTCTTTCTGCTGATTTTCTAACATTTTATGAGCACTTTGTTTATAAATCCGAAATATGACTGAATAGAATATATATTTAAATTTTTACTTTTACAATACATTTACGTACATTAAATTCAAATATATGCATTATGTATTTATGTGTGTGAATCTTTGTCTGAAAAGTATTAAGAAAAATGGGGTAGGAGGATACGTTTTTTTTATTTGTTAGGTGTTGCGGTGGTCATGTTTTATCTTAGTTTGGATAAGAGGACAGTTAACTGTAATTTAACCACTTGAACACATTTACGTAAGATGCGAACGTTGTTGTAGTTTCGCAGGGTGTGTACGGTTTTTTAACTTGATTATCACTTTTCCCGAACAGCAATATTCGAATTATTTAATGACAGAATCTGCTATTAAAAACGGCGAAGATTAGGGGAGACCGGGGAAATGGCGCCACTCGGGGTTATGCCGCCACCCCGACTAGTTTAAAAACTAACGGCTTTTTGAGATAGTGAATGCGCCTGCACTACAGCGACTAACAATAAAAATAGTGCCTAGAGTGAGAATGATTTTGTTGTACGACGTTCGCTTGATCTAGTGAAAAATTAAGATTTCATCTAGATGCTTCAAATGAGTAGGAGTAAACACCTTTTATTGTAACATTAGGTACTTAGAGAATATTGCCCGTAATCTACAGGCATTCGCCGACATTTTGATGCAATTAGTTGAACAAGTTCGGATCTTCTTTCGGTTTTGCTGGGGAATTTTGTGCTATATTGTCTTCTCGGGGTAATGCCGCCACCACAGCAAAAAGTGACTTTTCCAATTTGAGTTAAATTGCAAGCTTAACACACTAATAAATCTAGCGTAAGAAACATTGTAATTATTCATTATTTTAATAAATTATAACTTTATAAATATTTTCAGTATTTTATGTGTTTCCTAATATCCATTTTATGTATTTACTAGGTCATTAAACCGATACAGTGGCGGAATTACCCCAGTATCCTGGGTAATCCCGCTACTGTACACAGGTTGAAAGACATTTTTTTATATGTGCTTACTTTACGGTTAAATTTATACAGATACTAAAGATCATGATTTAGCTTTAGAATTTTTACTATTAAAAAAAACATTTTTTTGAGGTGAAAAATTTTCAATTCCCTTAACCCTTTCAGCGGCAAGAATTGTCTGCTCCGAATATGTTCAAATAATTAATTCACACCGCAATATTCGAACAAATTTATTTGCAAATAATCAAAAGCTTTTTTTCACGCTTACTATGAGATCGAACTTGTACTAACAAATTACTGGTGCCACTTGGAATTTTGGGCGAAAAAATTAACCGTTTGCAGACTGCAAACGGCGCCCCTCAAGGGGTTAAGGTGTCCCCCATTCCCCCGGACTACCCTACTATTCGATACACATTCGAAAACAGTCGTATCCAAAAGTTTAAAAATATATATATAAGTTGGTTTAGTGGATTTATACGACGACGTATTTACGGGGCTAACTTTAATTTTGAACGGTTAACCCTCTCGCTGCGCAACCCGAGAGTTTCTCGGGCAACGTAAAAGTAGCAAAATTTGTGCAACCCGAGATTTCATCGGAGATGCATTTTGTCCGTCTAGTTCACCCGCCTTGATCATTCCCACCAGGTACTTTTTATTGTAAATTTTGCTTTATCTAATCGGAGTATTTTCCATATTAAATCAGACAAATTTTTTTGTTTTGAAAAACCGGTGGCAAAAGAATAAAAATTCTTAAAAGACTCTCGTCGCGAAGGAATTAAGCACGCAATTTTTGAAGGTATTTTCATAAAACAATTACGCAGCGAGAGTGTTAATGACATGTAAATTGCAACATGTATTCGAAACTGGTACGTTTTAATTAGAGGCAAGCAACGTAAATAGAAGCAGGAGGAAAACAAACAATGATTTTAGTTGCTATTATTAAACACGAACAGACACAAAATGAATTAGTCACTGGCTAATTAACCTTCAACTGATGTTACCGGTCTCTCAGACCGCGGCTTTTTTCATTTAACTTGCAATTTTCAGTTTAACTACAACCACTACCGAAATTTTGTTCCATTTGGAACTTTAGTACTATCACCAGAGACTTTTCAATAGGTGAATTTTAATTATAACGGTCCTGTACAAAAAGTTTAGTACAAAAACACTATCCTATGAGTTAATCGCGCCTTTTATTCATCTTTCGATGGAGTACTTTCACAGACCGCTTCACACTAGTTGTGTGACAATTTCTGTGACATCAGTTAAAGGTTTAAAAAGTATTAACTTTCTATAATATTTTAGTTAATTTTTATTTCGTGAAAATAAATTGTGTTATAGTGTCATTGGAGGGATATCGTGTTTTGTCGGATCTCTTTCGAAAGGAAAATGTTTTTGTTACATTTTTTAATTAAAAACTTCAAATCATATAGCAGCATTCTGATTGACGCCAGCTGCTTTAGGATCTCAGTTTTAAAAAATCAACACGGCTATCATGGGTCAACAAAAGGGTCGTCCAAAAAATCCCCTTAATTGGCAGTTGCTCTGTTACTATAGGGGAGACTAGGGAGGATGACCATACGGAAGGCTTGACCCACCCATCACTTTTAATATTTAAAAGAATTTCAGAGTTTTATCAATAGGTGTCAAGCAAAGCTAGTAGAATGCTCAAACAATAGTCTGTTTCATACAGATAATCGAAATAGGTAAAACTCAATTGTGAATGGTTTTTACCCTAAAAGTTGTGTTTTTTAGAAATATTTTGTAAGCTTTTTTCAGATAAAATATATCATAGAAATTTAAATAAGTAGGTTTTAAGTAATGCAGAAATATCGAGCTTTCATTCCAGGCATAAAGATTGTACAGTAAGTTAGGCTTAACAGTGTGCTATTCTTTAGAAAAGGGATATGTGGGGAGGCATGACCCAGTCAATGTCAGGGAGGGTTGACCAGATGCTCAAGGCTCCTTTAATTAACTGGTTTTGGAAATATTTTTATTATACACTGTGCAAAATGAAAGGTTAATGTTTATTAAAAATAAATGTACATTTATTCTGTAAAGCTACAGTAAAATAGGGTGATGGAAAAGAAAATGTTTAAAACTGATTAAGGGTGTATTCGAAAAAATATTTTTCCACCCTCAACAGCTCGAAATTTTCTGAGACATTTTCATACTCATTTTTAAAAGTAAAAATATGAAACTTGCTGGGGTAATTTCTGAAGACATGTTTAACATGCCGTGTGATTTCATTTTCAGCTCAATTAATTAGAATTTGATTTTTAAACAATTATTTTCTCAGTATGACCATTTTTTTCATTCCCAGATCGCCCGCTTCGGAAAATTCGGTTCAAAACGCCAACTTTGACAGCGGTTTTTACAGTATTTTCTGTATTTATCAAAAAATTAAGAAGCACGGCACATTATATAGTTTCTAAATAAGAGAATTTCCCAGTTTGATGCGTTTGAGAGCAAAAATGAATTTTAAAATGAATCAGAAAATAAGCAGTTTGGATCGGAATACACCCTTAAAGAAATATATGAAAAATTGTTATAGTATCCACTGCAAGAAAAAAAAAATTAATGAAATGTAAATGAGAAAACTGATAGGAACTTTTTTCCATTTAAATATTACTTACAATAGGTAAATAGAATCAGTGGAATTTGAAAGTATGAAAGCAGCAGTTTTAACCTTTTCAGCGGCAGTGGTATGTTTATGAAACCACTTAATTTTAATTCCAAAACGTCACAATGGTACCAGAATTTTGCTAAAATCCTTTCCACGTAATATGTATGTGAAATATAGCCTTTTTATTATTTCCAAATCAATTTGTTCGTAAATTACGGGGACAGTCTTTTTTTTTTCAACATTTTATTACTGAAAGTACTTTGACACTGAAAGAGTTAAAAGATGTTAATGATAAGTTAAGTGCTCATGCGGTTTCAAAAGAACATCGTGTCGATCAAAGCTTTAGGAATGTCTATAGTCAAATCTCACCAATATGAATACAGTGATATGAAGCCAAACTATGTGAAAACTGGAGTTGTTAGATCGAGTGTCACAAAAAGTAGGACAAGGAGACAAAAAAGGGGGAAAGTGGCTCCTAAATCCGGTCATAATAATACATGAAACCCTATGAAAGAGGAACCTGTCTCTAACGGAATGCTGTCTTAAATGTCAAAATTTCATTTTCCCTGCTGTACAATTATACCTGCTTAGACAAAATCATATTTAAAACAAAATTTTCTCCTCTGACTTGCAATTGCATCTAAACAGGTTTGTTTAAGCATCATATTTACAAAAATATATTTTTATAATAATTAAAGCATGTAGCATAGAGTTATTTTGCATTTTTTAAACCGATTTTAGTCCTCTTCAAAAATATTTCTACATAAAACAAAGTGGGTCAAGACCCCAAATAATGGGTCAACCCTCCCATATGTGGGGGACATTTGCCCAATATTTTCTCATGATTAAAATCAATGATTTTTCAAATTTCTTATATATTAAACTAATGTAGCAATTTTATTTTGATAACTGATTGTATAACGAATACAATGATTTAATAAACTTTATTCTAGGTTCAATATTTAAAAAATAAAAAATCATTTTGTAAAAAGTGTGTCAACCCTCCCTAGTCTCCCCTAATCACAATTGTCATTGAAGAAACTAATACTTTAGAAACTCAACATGTTTCGTAGCTGATCTTTTGTTCTGTTACTCCTGTTTTGCCTGCTTTTAATTTCTTTGTATGGCGTCTATTCTTGGAATGTATCGCACATGTTACAGAACACAGACATAGGTATTACCACATGTACCTTCTTAAAATACTGCTTTTATAAACGAGTTGTTTAGCTAACAAAGGGGAATAAAAAGCAACTTCAATCACCTATTTTGCATAAATGTTGTTTTGAACATCTGCATAAAACTATTCCTCGTGTGTGTCGTCTACTATTAATATATATTTTAAAATAAATCTCTTAAGATTAATTTACTCCTATTCAAAGTTTAAAACAGTAATTATATGAAGCATAAATATTCCATTAAAAGAAAATTATTCAAAACGCTTGATTTAAAAAATAAAACGCTGTCATTAACTCAAATACGCGTGCAAAACAAACACAACTCTTTTACTCACATTTAATCAGTCACTCCGAATAAACGATTCACGAACGTGTCAAACATTAATCAGAAGCCTGTTATTATCTTTAAAAACTAGTAAACTTTCTAAACGCCTTTCTTCACAAGCAGTTACTTGGTAAAACGTTGCCAGTTTTGTTGAGATTAATGCTATTATGTAATAATAAATAATCTAGAAATCTTTTGCAGCAGAAATTAGTTTTATATGCAAAATATCTGAGTAGAGACATTTCGAATAATTTACTTTACTTCTTCTTTCTAACCAAAGAAATCACCATATTTCAGTTACTGACGTTTGATAGTGAGACCATAATTGATTGTCTTTAAGCCCCATTAACAATGGAGAAGTAAATTACTTGCTCACAACAACTTAGTGGAAGCTTGCAAACTTGCACGTTAAGCTGGATGGCCTAATTAGTCTAACAACGTATGTTCCAAATTTGCATTCTATAAATATAAAAGTTTAGGTTATTGGAGTAAAATATTCTAACGAACATTTGTAGTGTGAAATAATTTTATATGCGGAATGTCTGAGTTAATATATTTCCAATAGTTTACCTTCCCTTAAAATGAAAGAAATAATCACATATCAGTTTCTAACATTTGATAGTAAGATCGTAATTGTCTTCCACCCCATTAACACCAGATAAGTAAATTACTTGCGTACAATAATTAAACCTATGCTTGAAAATCTGCACTTTAATTTGAACAACATAATTATCCTAACAACATACTCCAAATTTCCTTTTCATAAATCTTAAAAAATTCAGATTATTAGAGTAAAATTTATGGCTTGAATGGGTGCAAAAACTTTATTTATGAAACAAATATTACTTTTTTAAAAATATATTAGTATTAAAAGCATATTTTGCGAAAAACATGAATTTAAAAATGAAATGCTGCAATTAAAACAAACTTTTAAAGTAAACGCTTATATCGTCAATACACATTTAATGAGTCATAGTCAGAAATCGAATTCAGCAATGTTTTTATATTATTAACCCTAGAACTACCGAAAATTTTACTCAAGTTTTATAAAAATATTACACATCAGAATTCTTATTTAAAACTATTGAACTTATTTACTTAACTCATTATTGTCTGGTTTAGATATTTAGTTTATTTTAAAGAAATTTCTGGTTAGAATAAATATTTCGAATGTACCCATCGGGTCCATTGGACCCGTCTGGTAGACGGAGGGTTAAATTCTGTTGTTTCCTTTAACCATTTTCAGCACAGAAATATTCTGTGACACCGGAATTTACAAACGGCTTTTCTAGAAATTAAAAATCTGTTACTTTAAACTTTCATAGTAAAAGCAAAATTTTATTAAAGTAATCTTGCTGCCGTTTGTAAGTTTGGAATTAAAATTAGGTGGTCCCGACGTGGGATCGCTGCGTTAGAAAGGGTTAAACAAGTAAGGTTTTCGGATATTTATTATTAGGAATTACCAGTTTAGCAAGTGGGCTACTTTTTTAATTCAGATATCTTGATCGGCACCACTTTTTTGAAATAGTAAAATTCTTGTTTTCGTCAAAATTAATATGTCATTAAATAAGGCAAGTTTTACCATTTGAAAAGAGTGGTGACATTCAAGAAATCTGAACTTTAAAAAAGTAGCCCGCTGACAACACTGGTATTTACCTCATAAAGTATTGCTGCTTTAGTAAGGAAAATACTGTGAAGTGATTATTAATTTTCTGAAATATTTTTACAGTAAAATTTAGTTTAACCTTTTGATTACGGGACAGGATAGCAACTATATTTATATTCCATCGTACCACAATTTACAATTTTTGTTATTGTCTGGTAGATTTCTCTTGGAAAATATTCTAGTATGTGTATGTTATCGATTATGTCTCAAGATGGGGGACGAATACAACAAAAACATAGCTCACTCAGACGTTATGTCCAAGCCAGTATTCAATGGATTAATACCAGTGATCGTACTTGTCTGAAATTTCGCAACCAGGAAATTCTTCATTACCATTATTATCCTATGGAAAAATCTCTTCTTAAATAAGGCGAAATTTCACGCGTTTAACCTAGCATTATTTTTCTATAAACAAATAGTGATTGATCCTTAAAAAATCCCTTAACCCTCTCGCTGCGTAATTGTTTTATCAAAATAGCTTCAAAAATTGCGTACTTAATTCCTTCGCGACGAGTGTCTTTTAAGAATTTTTATTTTTTTGCCACCGGTTTTTCAAAACAAAAATTTTCGTCTGATTTAATCGGGAAAATGCTCCGATTAGATAAGGCAAAATTTACAATAAAAAGTAACTGGTGGGAATGATCAAGGCGGGTTAATTAGACGGAGAAAATGCATTCCCGGTGAAATATCGGGTTGCGTAAATATTGCTACTTTTACGTTGTCCGAGAAACTCTCTGGTTGCGCAGCGAGAAGTTTAAGAGAACGACCCCTGGTTAATACGCATACTATCTAAGTAAAAACATTTCCAATTATTAACATTTTCATCATTTTCTAAACAGAGGAATGGCGTCACAAGTAAACGTCTGTTACAGACAATTGATAGAGAGATAAAACGAATGGATTCAAGCTCCATGAACACCTGAGAAGTAAACTGTTTCTACGGATGCTTGCAAATTTCCCCATTAATTTGAATGATCCAATTAGCGAATCAACAAATGTTCGAAAATTTTCTGTAGAAATAATTTATTTTTATTAATAGCGTAACATTAATGACTTTCATGGATACAGAAACTTACTTTTTGAACGCGAAGTATTAGTTAGAGTTTAAAAAATATATTTATTGACAATAAGTTTATCTTAAAAGTAAAAGTCTGTAATTATAGGAAATAAGCGTGCAAAACTCACGCTAAACTTTTCTGTACATTTTTAATATGTATTGAAATAAAAAATTTACGAAATTGGTAATCACTTATCTGAAATCTGTTATTATCGTGCAAAAGCATGCATCTAAAATATCAGAACAATTTTGTGAACTTACCTGATAAAATATCGCACGTTACCAGATTATTGCTATAAAATGATCCTAAAAATTTTAAAAGAATTTTGAAATTTAATTTAGTTTAATACAAAAAAATTAAATCAAGCCATTTCCAATAGCTTGGTTTCTTCGCCTTTTCTAAAAAGAGAAAGAATAACACAAGAAAATGTGAGTTACTAACATTTAATAGTGAGAGTATCACGGATTTTCTTTACACAAAAACATGGGTAGTGATTTAACCCTTTCAGGGGATTTTCAACATTCATAAAATGTTGAAATAATTAATAACAGCAGTATTTGCAAGAGAATTTATTTGTAAACAAATAAAAGCATATTTTCGCATACTTAATAAAGGTGAAATTTTCATTATAAAATTCCTGTGGCAATTTGGGAGTTAAATTATGTGATGCCGCCCTTCAAGGGGTTAATTTATTACAACAATTAAATGCATGCTTGAAAATCAGTCATTAGTTTTATTGCCCTATTTGTTAAACAACAATCTAATTTTGTACTTAGCCGTCCTTAATAAAGGCTGGTTATTAGCAAAGCGATATAAGTAAGCGTACAAACTTAATACTGGAACGGGGCGTATATTAACACAGTTGCGCCATCTTGTGGACGGAGTGATAATCACAATACTCGGGCTTTTTGTGTGACGCCATATATGACAGTATACCTATCATCTGCGCATATTTTCTAAATCTTTATTCACTCATGGAACTGAATTTTGTTTACCACATTTATTGCAAAACAATGGCTTAGCAACAAGGAAGTCCAGACGCACTTGACACCACGAAGTTTTCTTCGCCTCGTCAGCAAAACTTCAGCTAATAATCAAGGTGAAAAAAACTTTACAATTTTAGTAGTGTGAAGTAAGAAAACAATTAGCCATCTTACTGTAGTTTAACCCCGTCCGCTACGTGGCGTGCAACCTTGATTCATGTGACTTCGCCTTCAATCTTGCGGTTCGTTGTCCCATTTAAGATAGGACGCTTACTTATATCGCTTTGGGTTATTAGTGTCAGATTTATGCATCGCATAGTTGCTAACTTTTACCCTATATTTCGACCACTAAAATTTTATAGAAAATTTTGTCTTGGTTAAAACATCCAAATGAACAATTTAAATAAGGCCAAAATTTCTACTAAATATTAGTGGTAACAAAAAAGCGTAAAATGATTAGATAACAGTGTTGCAAGTTGGGGCTCCATATTTACTCAGAAATTCGAAATTCATACCAGAATTTCAAAAAGAACTTTTACTTCTTATAATCACAAATGTCTAAGGTTAAATAAATCAAAAATTACTATTCATAGTTTCTTCATAAAAAAGGAGGCCGAAATTGTAACCCTGTAACGTATGATTTTTTTTTTTTTTTTGAAATGACAGTAAATTTTAAGAATTTTAAAAAAAAGTACTTTAATTAATGAATATAAATACAAAAATTTTGATTAAAAAAAAACAATAATATTTTCAATACACTTTTAAAGAGTCATATCCCAATAAAGTATCACGAAAGTATGAAACACATTTGAAATCTATTATTATATTTGAACAAGTAAACTTTCCAAACAATGTTGAAAAGAAATTGCCTGATAAAATATTGCCGTTTTACAGAGTTTAATGCTGTCAAGTAATCATAAATATTCCAACATTCTTTTGCAGTAAAACTTAGTTTAATACATAAAAGATCTTAGTCAAGACATTTCTAATAATTTACTTTCTCCTCACAACACAAGCTTATGCCAGTTACTGGCATATGATAGTGAAACCATAATCGATTGGTTTCACGCTCCATTAACACCTTAGATGTAAATTACTTGCTTACAACAATTAAACGGATGCTCGAAAATCTGCTCATTAAGCTGAATGACCCAATTAGCCAAACAACAACGACTCAAGTTTTGCACTTCAGAAATCCTTAAAAATAGCTCGTTATTACAGTAAAATTTATGGCTTGCGTAGGTGCATAAATTTCCTTTTTTTTTTATATATAAAATGGAATGTAAAGATTTTTGAGGATTTATACAGGGTGTCTTATAATTTTATTTATATTTCGAACTTTGATAATAATTTAACAAATTGTCATATAGGAGTGCAGCTTTCACAATAAGATTTGTCAAGTTATTGGATTTTTTATAAAGAAAATGAAATATTTTTAAGAGACTCGAATATTTGCAAACTCTTACGCTTTTTTTGTACCAGAAAAATTTAATAGAAAATTTTGCTGTAATTTAATCGGACAATTTCAGAGATCAAAGAGTCCTACGTTCAAGATTCTGTTCGAGTCCCTACTTTCTTGTGTACTACGTCGTCACTACCGCATAAATTATATACAGAAATATATACGGCAATTGTAAATTATAACGGCATATAAATATAAAATATACGGAATATAAATATAAATTATAACGGCAATTTATAAATTATTATGGCAAAATTTTAATAGAAATTTTCGCTTTATTTAATCGGAAAGCTTCGGAGATCAAAGAGTCCTATGTTCGAGTCCTTCTTTTCTTATGTTCTGTATCGTCACTACTGCACCATCAAAGCGTTTCCGACCATGTAGTATTGCTAAGTTATTTCTCATCAACTAGATGCAGCCTGTCTCTCCTGAAACTTTGCAACCGCTGTTCTGCAACACCCTGTATAGGGTTCCTATACTAGGAAATAAAAGGAGAGGATATTTGGAGCGGAGGTAATGCACCTATTCGCCTTTAAAACGTCAATTTTGATTATAATTTCAATTCAGAAACTTACTGTTTTACAAATCAAAGAGGGTAAACTTTATGGATCATGTGTTTTTTAACCCTTTCAGGGGCAGAGTACTTCTATTCGTAAAATGCTGAAATGAGTGAACGACGCCAGAATCTACAAACAAATTTATTTCAAAATAGCCAAAAGCTTTAGTTCGCGTACTTAATAAAAGGAAAATTTTTATTCCATTAATCTGGTATCAATATGGCGTTTACGAATTTAAATTAGGTGGTCCAAAAATGAACCACCACCCTTGAAGCGGTTAAACATTCATATTTCTTAAAAACTTTAGCAAAAGTATGTTGAAAGTGTTATTTTTTAATTTTCTCAAACATGATCTTTTTTGTGAAATTCTGTTAAGAATAGATTTAAATCGATAAATAAAAATTCAATAACTACAAGGTTTTTAATTTAGGTTTAAATATATATTCAAACAAAGGAGCCTATTCTTATGCTGATTTATTGAAAAGGTTATGAGTTTCACAGCTTGAATTTACGAATTATTAACGTTTTTGAGAAATTTTCTAAATTGTTTGACTTTTTATACATTTTAATAAGGTTGCCTTCCTATAACTATTAAAATATCAATGTTATTTTCATAAAAATAGTCTAGTTCCTGTATAATATTATATTTATTATGGAATTCATAAAATGTAATTAAATTAAATAGTTTTAAGAAAATAGAAAATTTTCGATTGATTTTGTGCTATTAAAAAAATAAAATGAATAAATAACTTATTTCTATGCTTATATCGTATTGATATGACATTTTTAATAATAATTAGTAATTTTAAACTTAAAATTGATAAGAAAATTGAAATAATTCTTTTGAAGGCATACAGATACCTTATAAAAAAATTATTTTAGAAAAAGTTTCCCTCTCATCATTACTTTTTAAAGGGGCTTACCATAATATCCGGCGGATAATCTGCGGATCAAAGAATCATGTTTGGACTGAAAAATGTAATTTTTTAGATTGCGGTAAATATTTGATCGCATCTATTAAATAGAATTTCTGGGTCCAAACATGTTTGTTTGATTCGCTGATTATACGCTGGAAGTTATGGTATTTTGGATCATCTAAATTACCGTAATTTCCGGCGGATAATCGGCGGATCAAACAATCATTTTTCGACCCAGAAATTTTAAAAAATAAAATGTAACTTTTTAGATCGCGGTGAATATTTGGCTTCAATTAATAAATAAAATTCTGCGTCCAAACAGAATTGTTTGATCCGCGGATTATACGCCGGAAATTACGGTAAATCTAACAGCTCCACTGCCCTGCTTACTGTTAAAAATAACTTGTTTAAATACCTTATGGATCTGTATTATGGCCCTCGTTGAAGTCGAGAGTCCTGATAGCCGTGTCACAAGGTACTTGAACAATTAATCCAGTATTGCTAACTTCTTTAAGGTTCCGTACGTAAAAAGTAAAAACGGAACCATTATAAGATCACTCCTGTGTCTGTCTGTCCATCTGCCACAGCCATTTTACTCGAACACTATGAGACATGCAAAGCTCAAATTGCCTGAAGTAATAAGGGCTATTGATCCACATATTTATAGATTAACCATTCACAAATTTATTTAGGGAAAATGTAGAAGGTGGGGGGGGGGGGAATTAAGTTACTTTAAAAAAATGTTTTCTATGTATATTGTGTGAAAGCTCTCGCAACGCCGAACTCAAACATACGTGAGTTTTAATTTTAGGTATTTCATTCTCAGAGATATCCAGGGTTCGTACGGGTCCTTGAATATCCAGACTAAGAAATTCTTCGGTACCAGTATTTCTTTTAGGAAATCTCTGCTTAAATAAGGCAAAATTTCGCTCTTTTAACCTAGATTTAATTTTCTATAAAAAATACTGATACTTCACCTTGAAAATAACTGTACCCGTACTAATCGTCGAAAATACAATGCAAAAATATGCTCCCCCATTTCTATTTCTGAATCTACTGAAACTGAAATTATGAAAAAAAATTCGGGGTTGTAGGAGTTAATTTCAAAGTTGCAGAAAAACTATAGCGACTACCCTAAGTCACATAGTTTTTGACAAAATAGCATTTTCCTGTTACACGTAAATGTCGATTTGCTGGCGTTTAGCAAAGAAGTTAACCCCTTAACGGTCGCATTAAATTACGGTTTAAAAATTCAAATTGCTTGTTGCACTACTTTTTTGGAAAAAAAATATTCACCTTTTTTAATGACCAGTAAAATGATATCAAAATAAAGTCAATTCACTATTTTATAAAACTGGTGGTAATCAAACAATCTAAATAAAAGACACAGCCTGTGAATATCACGGGAGCCACAATTAAGGGGTTAAGGAGCGCTGGAGGTACCTATCGTTGCAAAAGTATAAAAGGATTGTTGATAATGATTTTCGAAAAAATTGTCGCTAATTAGACGCGATATTAACCCTTTAAAACACGGACATAAAGTTTGGACATACATAAAGACACAAGCGGCGTATTCTTTGCAACATCGGCTTTATAAGGCCTAGTTATAACTTTTAATGTTATATTTGTGTAATGCAATGCCCAGCAGTAATATAAAAGAAGTAAACTTTCAAACTGTTAAAAACAGACAAATTTTATTAGAATTCATCACATGCTTACTTTGGGATTCGCGACTACTTGCATTGAGTGGTTCTCTCAATACGCCACCCGTGTCTTTAAAGGTTAATTAAAAGCCTATCTGAAAAAACGCAGGACGGACCAAATCGGCGTTCCAACTCTTGCGATCTCTTTTCAAACAATAGAATGCTAATTTTGAACCTTGAAAAGGCCACACTGTAAAAAGAAAAGATTATTACTACGCCGAATTTGGGTTTATGAAACGCCAAATTAAGTTTAAATATGCACTAATTTTATTGTCAGCACCGAATTAAGTTCATCATAAACATATAAGGAAAAGATAAAAAAAAAGTTATGCAGAATAGCGATATTTGATACTATTTAAGCTTCATATCTGTATGAACATTCATGGTATATCCATTTATAATTTTCTAGTATATACGAATAACCATACGTTGTACAGTTTTTTTTACAGGGTCTTATTATTCTTTTAGCATCCATTCTTTTGTAATAATTCAGTTACTAATTAATATATTTATTGTACGGGACCCCCTGTGCGTGAGTAATACGCGCATTTGACCGCTTATTTGTTCAATAACTCTCCCATCGTACCATAATTTCTATACAATAACTTTTGTTTTATTTAATCACGGAATGACAGTCATTAAATAAAACAGAAATTGCAATACACAAATAAATTTTTTGTTGAAAAATACGTATAAATATATATAATAAAAAATGACATTTAATAAAAAAGGGCTAAGTTGGCAAAAAGACTTTAAACGCTTAGCGGCAAAGCAATTTCATTTTTAAAATGTTTAACCCTAGACATACCGGAAATTTTACTCAAGTTTTATAAAAAATATTCTACACCAAAATTTTTATTTTAAAATATTTAACTTATTTATTTAATTATTATTGCCTTGTTTATATATTTAGGTTATTTTAAGAAATTTCTTGTTTCAATAAGTATTTTGAATGTTCCTGTCGGGTCCATTGAACACGGGTGGTAGGCGAAGAGTTAAATGATTGAATACCGCAGAATTTACAAATAAATAGATACAGAAAATTTATATTTTCTTCAAGTACATTGCAAAAGAAAAAATAGAAACATTTGGGTTCAATTTGACAGTTTGGAATTAAATATAGCTGGTATAAATAATATACAAGCGACCTTTAATATAATAAACTTAAAATAACAGGAAATACAAATCTATCAAATTCTGCGAGTTTTGGCCACCACTAATTTGGAATATCCTTTTTTCGCCTTCTTTAAAGCATTCGGGACTACTGATGTATATGTGCTACATAAAAGAGTGCATGCGGAATTCAAAAACTTTCTAATTATAGCATTTGCTATATTTAAACTAAAGACAACTGTTTAAAAAAAGCGGTGCCAATCTAATAAAATTTGTGCAACGGATGCCCGTCATAAAAGGGTTAACCCTTTCCGGCACAGTGGTCCCACTGCGGAACCACCTAATTTTAATTCCAAATTTCTGGTCTCAATAATGGTCCGCCAACTGAATACCAATAAATGTTATGGTTGGTTTGCGCTAGAATTAACGTTCAAAGGTGATTCCGGAGCGGTTTGTAAGAAAAATCTAAAAAGAAAATTTTTCTAAAAAAAACATTGGTATTCAGTTGGCGGACCATTTGGAAGCTCTGAAATTTACTAATGGCACCAAAAATACTTTAATAAAATTTTGCTTTTGTAATGAAATTTAAAACAACAGGTTTTTTTTATTTCTAAGAAGTTCGTTAGTAAATCCTGGTGTCGGCCAATCATGTCAACATTTTACAAACATAATTTTTCTGTACCGGAAAGCGTTAATCGCTGAAATTTTCAAATAAATAAAATCAAAGATTATCATTTTAAATTTTCTGTGGGTTTAAACTTAGCCGTTTGTAGTTCTGTTATTTTAATCCTATAGCATTCATATTATTTGTAAGTGGAAACTCATTTAAAAATATTAGGTAAAAATTTGTACTGCATAAGATATATACAGGGTAATTCTAAATTCATGGTACAAACTTCAAGGGTTGATACAGAACACTGTAACAATCATTTATTGTATAATATTGTATGGGCTCGAGTGACTCGTTGAGGTACAAACACCAGGGGGCTAATTTGGCCCTTTATTTTATTTTAAAATTTCTCATACATACAAAAAAATTCCGGTACTATTCTTTTCTTTATTTAAGACAGACATCTCATGATTACATAAAGAAAAAAAAATCTTCTTTGAAAATTTCCCGTATGAAATCGAAATACATGAATAATAAGAAAACGCAAAACTGGCAAATCTGTCAAACACAGGAAACACATGAAAAGAAATAACGCTGTGAAATCAAAGTTTTTTAATTAAATAAAACGCAAAACTGGCAAATCTGTCAAACACAGGAAATACATGAAAAGAAATAGATATTAACAGTTTTGCGTTTTTTTTTTTTTTTTTTTTTTTTTTTTTTTTATTCAAAAAATTCGATTTCATACCGTAAATTTTCAAAGAAGAATTATATTTTTATGTACCGTAATTTCCGGAGTATAACCTTCGGATGAAACAATCATGTTTGGACCTAGAAATTTTATTTAATAAATGCTGTCAAATATTTACCACGATTTGACAAGTTACAATTTAATAGTTTAAATTTCCGGTTTGAAACATGATAGCTTGATCCGCGGATTATACGCCAGAAATTACGGTAATCATGGAATGTCTGTCTTAACCCCTTAATTCTCGCTCCCGTCATATTCACGGGCTGTGTCTTTTTTTAGATTTATTCAGATATGTTTGATTCCCACCAGTTTTATAAAATAGTGTAATTAGCTTTATTATGGTATCATTTTGCCTGTCATTGAATAAGGTGAATATTTCTTTTTCAAAGAAGTGGTGTTAGTAAGCAATTTGAATTTTTAAACCGTAATTTAATGCGACCGTTAAGGGGTTAAAAATGTAAAGAATAGTATAGGAATTTTCTGTTATAAATGAAAAATTTTTAAATAGAAAAAGGGCCAAATTGGCCCTCTGGGGTTTGTACTTCAACGCGTCACTTGCGCCCATACATTCCTATACAATAAATGATTGTTACAGTACCCTGTACTAACCCTTAAAGTTTGTACCGTAATTTCCGGCGTATAATGCGCGGATCAAACAATTCTGTTTGGACCCAGAAATTTTATTTAGTAATTGAAGCCAAATATTTACCGCAATCTAAAAAGTTACATTTTATTTTTAAAAAATTCTGGGTCGAAAAATGATTGTTTGATCCGCGGATTATACGCCGGAAATTACGGTACTATGAATTTAGAATCACACTGCATTAAAAATAGAATTAGAAAATGTGCTTACAAAAAATTTGTCAACAAGAAAAGCATTTTCTTTTTACTCTGTTCAAAAATAACTGTTACCAGTAGTAAAAACAGAATACTTTAATGATACAATTCATTTCCAGAATGAGTTCTGGTAGTGAAATAATTGCCGCAATTTCTTCATGATATTGTGTTTTCTTAATGGTGCATTAAAACGGAAAAATTCTTTTCCTGAACATGGTGGAATTTGTAAATATTTAATAAAGCGTGTAATTCTAATTTAACCCATCTAATATACATGCTTTATTTTTTTGGCGCATTTATATTTCAATTCATTTTCTGTTGAAGAAAAACATTCATAATTATGAGAGAATTAATGATAAGTATTTTTATTAACGTATTTAAACAGTAAGAATTAAATTTAAAAATCCCGACTGCGTAAAAAGAGAACTAATTATTTCTCGTCAATGTTAAGCTATTTTTTTATATTACTTACTATTTCTTTATTTACTTGTATTGATGACTTTTAAGTTGTGATTAATTGTTAGTTCCTATCTATAAACACTGTTTTGGTGGGGCCTATAGATGTGTATGACGGTTAGAGTTGCAGTAGAGCTAGAGATCCTACCTACACAACTTCCAGGTTGTGTAATATTTAAACGGAGCTTCTGACAGTAAAATAGTCAATGAAACATCGTCTTCATTTTGAAAGACATATCCAATGATATGCCACTCAATAGGGAGTGTAAAGAAATGTTTTTCGTGTCTACCGTCATTTTGTATTTTACGGCCGCCATTTTGAAGTTATAAAAACAAAACTTAGCCTATTACCATCGACCGGCTAAAACGAATCGATAGAGGTCTCATTCATTATAATCCATTCATCCGTTGGGATGTTTCACGGGTATAGAGAAATCCACATACCCAGACACGCGTGAAACACATAACCCTTCTTGGCAGTCGGGTAAAAATGTATTCTTAACCCCTTAACACTTTCGCTGCGCAGCCCAAGATTTCCTCGGGTTACGTAAAAGTAGAAAAATTTGCGCAACCCGAGTTTCCTCGGGGAAGCATTTTTCCTGTTTAATTAACCCTCCTTCTTTATTCCTACCACTCATTTTTTTATTGTAAATTTTTACGTAATCGGAGTATTTTCCCTATTAAATAAGACAATTTTTTTTTTTTTTTTTTTGGAAAACCGGTGACAAAAGAATTAAAATTCTTAAAAGACGTTTGTCGCGAAGGGGTAAATTAAGCAGTTTTTGAAGATATTTTGATCAAACAATTACGAAGCGAAAGGGTTAATTCTCGCTCCCGTGATATTCAGGGGCTGTGTTTTTTACTCAGATTGTTACTCAGATTGATTTTCATTTCGATACGAGAATTTTCGATAAATATCGAATTTCGATACGAGAATTTTTTTAAAAATGTGAAATATTTTCTCCTTAAAAAATGTTTACTTGCTATGAATAACAATGAAATAAAATACATATAATTACAAAATACTGCTCCATTTTAAAAAAATCAGTCTAAGTATTTAAAAGCACATAATAAACTGTTTTTGTAGTTTAAAAAAAGATTTATTGCGAATATTCAGATTTTTAACTGTGACCTAAACCGCGCAAAACCGATGTGCAACGTTCTGTCTGCTAGCCCATAGAATAACATGTAATCCGCGATCCTAAGAAGTCCAATTTTTCATGCGGATTATATAAAAATTAAGAGTTTTCCTAGATACTAGGTTAGTCTTATCCACTTAATCAAAAACAGATTCATTTTATATATTAATATTTTTAAAAAAATCTAGACCGTTTCGGAGAAAAAAAAAAAGACAAACTTACACCATCGAAATTGCTTTCAAAATGGATTTACAGATCTGAAAATATACTGCACGTAGAATTGTAAAAAATTCAGAATAGGATTAGACTGCAGATATGAGGCTGTTTAAAAAAAATCAGAACAATAGGATCTATATTCGCCGAGTTATTTACAGGCGGCTTTTCGCATTTTCTTTGATGTCGAGTTAGCTGTATATATGAGTTCCGCCATCTACGAATTCTACGATACGATACGATTTTAGGCCAGTTTTGTAAAATAGGGCAATTCGCTTTGTTATGGTATTTTTTTTTACCTGTGATTAAATAAGGTGAATATTCCTTTTTAAAAAATGTGGTGGCAATAAACAATTTGAATTTTTGAACCGTAATTTATTCCGACCGTCAACACGTTGACTGGTACGAGTATACTCGTAGCTTTAATATTCCTGACTTTAATTTATTACGTTTTCACCATTATTTTAAAATAAAAAAAAATGCCTATATATTGGCAGAAATTTCGATGTATTAGTAAAGCGAAATTTAGCTTTCAGAATTTGTGGTGGCAAACGACTTTCAGTAGGAAATTTGAACATTCTTACATTTTGCGGCAGTGAACGTGTTAAGGAATTAATTATACTGCAATATAGCATCCTTTTTTTAAAACAATATCTAGTTATCTGGATGTTCATAAAAACGTTTCTGGTTGCAAAAGCTTTTTTTTTTAATTTTGCGCTTGTAATAAAGCATTGGCATTATATTGACCTCGCCTTTTTTGATAAGGTTTCTTGAGTTTTAAATGATTTTCCTTACACATGTTACGCTAAAAAATGAAAGTATTTAAATGCGTACGTAATTCCCAAGTGGAAACATATTTAGAAAATTTATATTATTTGGGATATTTCCATGAATAATGATAAATGTAGTAAAATCTTTCATTAGAAAAAAAAAAAAAAAAAAAAAAAAAAAAAAAAAAAACTTGGACAATTTCTCACAAACTAATCAACAAAAACATGCATTTCTTTGTCATTTGCAACAATAACTGCAACCAATAATGAAGCACAAAATGCCTTATAGATACAATTCTTTTCCAGGAAGAGCATAGCTTTCGTAGCAAAATAATTATATTGATTTCGTCTATATAACATTTTTACTTAAGAATGCATTAAAAATTCTTTTGATGTACATAGTGAAGTTTTAAAATATCGAATAAAACTTGTAATTGGATTTTAGACAAACTGATGCTTATACAACTGATGCTTATAGTATTTTGTTTTCAGACTATTTTTATTTACACGAATATTCTCTTGATTATCAGTTATTTATATAGACGTATTAGGATAAATTCATAGCTGCCAACTGTTACGCTTTTTTGTATCATAAAAATTTAATAGAAATTTTTGACTTAACGGTGTATAAGCTGCAGCTCAAAAAACTCTATTTCCTACCAGAATGTTTTAAAAATAAAATTTGACTTTCTTCTGCTAGGCATTTATTTAACTTCATTTTTTAAATAAAATTTCCGTTTGAAAGAGACTTAAATAAGCCGCGGCTTATACACCGGAAATTACGGTATTTATTCGGCTGATTACTGCGATTGAAGAAGGTAAAATTTACTATTAAATTGTTGTGGCACAAAAAAGCGTAAGAGCAGCTATGGATAAAATTACCAAATTAAAAGAAAAAAAAAGTTGCAAACAAAAAATATTGAGGTGACTTAACCCACTCGCTGCAGAACCCGAGTATTCATCGGGGATGCATTTTTCCGTCTAATTAACCCTCCTTCATTATTCCCACATGTTAGTTTTTTTATTGAAAATTTTGCCTTATTTAATTGGAGCACTTTCCCGATTAAATTAGACAAAATTTTTTGTTTTGAAAAACTGGTGACAAAAGAATAAAATTTGTTAAATACACAATTTGTGAAACTATTTTGATAAAACAATTAGGCAAAGAGAGGGTTAAACGTGAAAAAAGAAAAACAATTTCGACAATTCCAATAATTAAAACAATGCGGTTTAAGTATCACAGAAATTCACAAGGATCCATACATTCTTAATGCTCTGTAACAATTATGTCTCAAAATTTTTGACTGAAATCCTTCAAACTGAAAATTTCTAATTTCCGTCGCTTTGTAAAATGTGATACGCCGCTGTTCAAATTACTGACACAACTAAAACATTACAGCACAGACATAGCAGATACTACGACGGTTACAAATCACGCAAAATTCCACTACTAATTTTAAAATGTTATTTTTAAATTAAGTTATCCACAAGTATTAAATAGGACACATAAAAAGTCCTTTTCTAATTAATGGTAGAATTATGTCTGGTTGCCTTTTTTGCTCTTGTGAAGTCGGAAGCTATAATTGTTTGTAAAAAATGTAATTATTCATTGAAAAAATGTATTTTCTATTCTTTCAACACATGCGTACGGGTGTGGGCTTATTTTACAAATAAATTAGCTTTGTACTTAAATAATTTAAAGATTAAACTTTTTACCAAATTATTCTTAAGCGTAACAACTTTTATCTATCGTAACATACCAGCAGCGACTTTCTAAATATTCATTTTCATACTTGAAAAATATATTTATTTTGTGTTGTGGCTTCGACATGTAAATGACATCTGTGAAAATTAATTTATTTAGATGAGAATATGATATTTTCGAATATTTCCGCTGCTGTTGCAGGATAAGGATAGATACATGCTGTGTAAGCATAAAAATATTTAGTACAAAATTTTAGGCAATATACCTCTAAACCAGGGTCTGATAACCAACTTCTCAAACTTCCAACTGTAAATTTTAACAGTAATTTTTATTTATTTAAACGCCTTATTCATATAAATTTACTATGTCAGGAAAAGAGCAAAAATATCCATAACTTTTTACTGCTTTACGTTTGCTCCTGCTTTAAACACAAAGCTATTTTATTTGAAAAACTGTCAAACACTACTTGTAGATATGACGTATTATAAAAAAGCATTTCTGGACACTGTACTGAAAACGCGCTTCGCGGTACTGCCTATAAATTTTGTATTGTTGAATCATAAATTATTATGTGACTTTCGGATCATCCGGTATTTTAAAGATTTCAATGAGACATTCTTAATATTTTAAACAAAATATAGTTTTTTAGGTCTTCATAAAACCTTTATTAACCCTCCGTCTACCAGACGGGTCCATTGGACCCGACAGGTACATACAAAATATTCATTCAAACCAGAAATTTCTTTAAAATAAACTAAGTATATAAACCAGACAAAAATAAGGTAAATAAATAAGTTAAATAGTTTTAAATAAAAATTCTGGTGTAGAACGTTTTATTAAAACTTGAATAAAATTCCCGGTAGATCTAGGGTTAAATATATTAATCTTTCGCACTAAGTTATTTAAAATCATTCCTTTATTTTACGAATGTACTAAAGTCAAATTATTCTCATCATGTTATGTAAAATCCTTCATATACGTTAATAAATTTTCTTCAGTTTTAGCAGTTTTTTTTTTACATGCATGACATATAAAATTAACGTATTTGAACATAATAATCTTAAAAGGTCAGATACTTTAATGCTTTAAAAATGCAGGTAACAATTAATTGGAAACGCATTTAAAAATTCTAATAATGATGTGATATTTTTTGTACAGAATTAAAATTTTATTAAAACAATAATTAGTAAACCACAATACACGTAGAAATATTTAACGAGATGTCAATTAAAATAAGCATTTCTTTTCTAATCATTTTCAAAAGTACGTGCTAACACTAGTAAAGCACGAACCACTTTAATGATACAATTTCTTTTTAAAATGAGCATAGATAGCTCTCGTACCGAAATAATTGCAGTAATTTCGTCTTCATATCGTTTTTACTTAACGGTGCGTTAAAACGAAAAAAATCTTTTACTGTCCATAGTTGAAATTTTTAATCGTTTAATAAAGCATGTAATCAAAACGTAACCTAAATTATGATTGTAGTATTAATTTTTGTTCAACATATTTTTATTTATAGCGATTTTCAATTGATAACAATTGATTTAAGTAGTTGTATTTAAATAAACTTACGTGATTTTTTTTTTTTTACATATTTTAAGGAAGTACATAAAAATCATACTTTAAACATAACAATATGAAAATATTTTTGTAAAAAGAAAAAATAGTAATGACATTCAAAACTGTTTATGAAATGTTTTTTTTTTAGGATACATACATATATATATCAGGGATCAGTTTTCCGACGCAAAAAGGTTCAAATTAAATAAAATAACATTTTTTCTAAGATTATACTGGTATGCAAAAAGTCGGAAATCTCGTCTATGATATACAGGGTACCCATAATTAAACGACCCTACTTTAAAGTTGTCTACAGGCAAAACTATTGTTCATAAAGTTGTGAAATTTTTAAAAAGACATAATGCAGGGATGGGAATTTGTTTTAGTTAAAAAAAAAAAAAAAAATAGAAATTAAATAATTAAAATTGCACCACCAGAGGGCGATTTTTAATAAAATACACATTTAGCATTACCACAGTTTGGAAATTTTATTTATTAACTTAACCTTATTATAAAGACAGCATTTCACGATATGTTCCTAGCATTTTCCAGAAAACACTGCGATCAACTGTGGAACATTCTATCTTACGATTCCAGATGGTATATGAAAATGATGAAAGTCATGTAGACATGTTTGGTTATAACAAAATTTGTGAAACTGTCGTAAATGTATGCTAAATGTGTATTCGTTAAAAAACGGCCTCCTAATTTTTTTTCGCTCAAATTCCCATACTTTTATTATGTCCTCCAAAATATTTCACAACATTCTGAACTATAGATTCGTCTGTAGAAAACGTTTAAAAAGGGTCAATTAATTATGAACATCCTGTAAATAAAATTTCTGAACTATCGTAATGTGTAATTTATTACAAATCGCCCTCTGGTGGAGAATTTTTGAAGTATTTTTATTTATATATTTTTTAGCTTAAACAAATTTCAATCCCTTTATTATGTCTTTCACAAAATTTCGCAACTTTATGAACAATAGTTTTGTCTGTATACCACTTTAAAATAGGGTCGTTTAATTAGGGACACCCTGTATATAGGGTGAGTTGTTCAGGAAATAATTGCAGATTTAGCAGTAAAAAAGAAATTACTTTGAATTAAAGTAAACAACATTATTATATTTAAAACAGGTTCCTTTGTCATCTAAATGCCCCTGCAAACGAATTTCCAGTACTTGAACACCATTTAGGAAAAAAAATAATTTTTTTATATGCAATACATTATAAAACAAGTATATATTGCCACTTCTTGTTTTGTGACTGTTTAACATTGTTATTTAATGTTTTTCTTCTTTGTGTCTTTTAAACTTATTACATTATCAAATTTCTGGTTTGAACCGAAACATATTCATATGGTAGCCGTCAAAATGACGTCTCATGGTAGTTCTAGTGTTAACCGTTTGAGGGGCAAGTAATCGTGTTTCTGTAATGTCGAATTCACACCGGAATCTTCAAAAAATTTCATTGCAAAGTAAGAAAAAGCAGTTTTACGACTTTTTTCCACCAAAGTTAGAAAAGTAAAATTTAATAAAATTTCCTGGTGCAATTCTACTTTAAAAGTAGGTGGGATAAAATGTATATCACCGCCACTTACGGGGTTAACCAACTATGACACCCTTGAAGACACACTTATTGGACCGATTACGCATATGATTTATATGTTCTATAAATTCGGTTGATCTACACGCTTTGAATGGCCTATTACGTTTCCGAACGTGATATATCGGAGTTCGGCGTGGTAACTTTTTAAACCACAACTGTTCTTAACCCTTTCAGGGTCAAAGCACTTCTATTTATAAAATGTAGAAATGATTACATGACACCAGGATTTAAAAACAAATCTATTTGAAAATAAGTTAAAGCTTTTCTTCGCGTACTTAATAAAAAGAGGTTTCGTTTTGAAATTCTGGTGTCAATGTGGCATTTAGGGATTAACATTAAATGGTCCAAATGTGAACCACCGCCCTTCATGGGTTAAACCAGGGATGGCCACCCTGCGGCACGCGTGCCACAGAGATACCAGTATTAATGTACAGAAAAAAATAGATTGTTCAAGGAGAGAAGTTCCGCAATTTAAAAAGGACAAAATTACAACTCTTAGGAAACTGTGTCAAGTGAATTTTAGACAAAAAGGTTGGCCACCCCTGGGTTAAACAATAATCTTCGTGGTATATTTGTCTTCCAAATGTCATAGAAACCTACCAAGAAAAGTTTTTATTAGAAAGAGTGGAAGCCAGAAAATTCACCGATCTAAGCCATGGTATATGAATAAATGTCACGTTTACAGAAAATACTTATTTTCATGAAATTTTTTTCTACATAGCTGCTGTGTAGAATAAATCATCCAAATCTCCCCACCACCTTTTGTGTTTTAATATGACCGAGAATTCACCGACAAGCAAACTTTACGAACTAATATGC
Source organism: Maratus speciosus (assembly GCA_963932465.1). NCBI lineage: Eukaryota > Metazoa > Arthropoda > Arachnida > Araneae > Salticidae > Maratus > Maratus speciosus. The sequence continues at coordinate 275,887,884 of OZ010796.1, read as the reverse complement.
AAAACATATAGAACATGGACAGTTGATTTTTGCATGCAAATGCAAAGGACAACGCATTTTAATTATGTGTAGTGTTTCATATGAATTGTGTAATGTTATCAATATATTCATAATTTTATATTACTTTGTAATTGGCAAATTAAAGTATAAAAATCTATTATCTTAGATTTTTTACATCTGGGGGCGCACAATGGGGCCGAGGTGGTAAAAATACCCAAAAGTGTTTTTTTTTTAAATTTAAGTACCATTTCTAGTGGTTTTCAGGTCTTTGATAGTTGTAAAATAAAGCCCTACTTGCATTTTCCCGAAAAGAAATTTCGCACTAGTACAGAGCTATTTAAAAGTGGGATTTTTAGGCTTTTGGAAATTGGCAAAATTTGGCAGAGTTTAGTTTCTCTTCGTGTATCTTTATTTTCAAAATTAAAATTTTGAAACTTAGTAGGTATTGACGTCTGATATAGAGAATAAGAAACTAGAAATAACCCATCCAGATAATGCATTACTAAATGTAGAATTTAGGTATAAAATATTTACATTTTTTAAATAGCGAGTAAGATTGAATGTCGAAGCTTTAAAAAAAAAAAGCTCCATCAGTATCCGACATAACTTGCCTATTTTTCTCTTCATACATTAAAGAAACAGCTATATTTATTTCAGCTGCAATTACCTGTAATTGCTGCTTTCTTGCTAACTTTTGGTATTCTCCCATTTTTATTAAATATCCATTAGACGTATCAATTTGGGACTGCTCTTATTCAGTTTTTCAGATAAAAATACGTCAGAATAATCTTAAATCATGTACTTTAGTGTCTTTTCACGATTTCTTTTGAATACGGGATGAACTGCAGAATTGTTCCGGGAAGCTGGGATTTTTTCGCGCTGTGCCTTAATTTGACCGCAAAGATTACAGGACAAAGAAACTGATGGGTATCTCTCTTCACAGCTTTATAAATAGGAGAGAGGGTGACCAGATGATGGTGCAAGATTAGATAATTAGCAGACGTGAGAAGCTCCCACTTATCTACCCTAATGTGTGGATTAATTTAACCCAGTTTTTCAACATTCAGAATCAAAAATTTACTTAATGAATCTTTATTTACTTAATTCCAGGTTTCTCTGTGGAATTCATTTAATTTCATTACTTACAAAAATTACTGTTGCGAAACGTATAAACCTGTGGACAATTAACTCACATATTACCGGGGTTCGTACGCTTCACGGGATTTTAGGTATTTGAATACCAGAATATTTATAAAGTAATGGTCGCCACATCTAAACACAAAATTATTTGATAGATAAATCTTACCGTACAAAATTTCTGGTATCTCTGACTTGAGGTTTAAGAACTTTTATTACGGAAAATAAGTCAGAGTTTGGCATTTCTATCACTAGGCACGAGAAGGGCTTCAAAACGCCCTTGTGCACGTACAACAACTACGCCAATCAATAGTTTCACCATAAATACCTAATCACAGTACAGGGAAGCAGTGGTGCCAGTGGGCTACTTTTTTAAAATTCAGATTTCTTGATTGCTAACACTGTTTTGAAACGGTAAAATTATCTTTGTTTCCGCCTTAATTAATATGTCATTAAATAAAGCGCATTTTACCATTTCAAAAAAGTAGTGCCAATCAAGAGTCTGAATTTTAAAAAAGTAGCCCATCTGTCAACACTGATTGGAAGCTCCGTGAAAAATTTATTAAGTTCGGGTTCGAAAATTTAAAATATTATTATAATTATTAACCTTCTTCTCCACACTTACTCTCTTAAAACCTTTTGATGTTAGACTTCTGACTTTCTTAGACTTGCGATGACTTGGTACTTACATTTGTTGTAAGACTCTATCTTTAAACATCTCTCTTTTAGAGATCTCCTTCTTTATGATATGAGTAAGTTTCAAAGTGAGTTGAATTCTTAACGTTTTCTTTCTCAGAGCAGTATTTAGGTACTGTATTAGAATGTATAATTGTTTCATACTAATAAATTTTAATTTCGGCTCCACACGCCCGGTCCTTGTTCTCAATAAGGAAGTGTTTGAATGCTATAGACATGATTTTTTCAAGCATCAATGTGGAACAAAGTGCCTGATTGTATGTCGTTTAGATAAAGTGCAGGTAATTTTTTACTCACTCAGCTGTTTAAAAACGTGCATCGTAAATGTTTTTATAAGGGTGGTAGTACTTGTGTCAAAAAGGAAGTGACCTTCCACGTTTTAATATGAGTAATGAAGATGAAAAAAAATTATTGTCATGTAATAAATATAATACTAAGTTTAAATTTACTGTTTTTACATTGTGTATTAAAACTAAATACTAAGCTGTTTCCTTAAATTAGGAAACCGAAAAAAGATTTAAAAAATGGAATAATGTTATAATTCTGTAAAATGATCTAAGAAAAATGATCTGAAGCATTTAGCTGTTTTGAAGTTTTGCATGTCTTGTATATATGAATGTACATGAATTTTGTAAATAATTAATTGTAATTTTTGCACTTATTGTTCTTTCATGGTTCTCAGTTCTTCTCAACAAAAGCGTAGAAAACATGACAATAATTTGTCTTTTCCAAAATTTAAACTTTACTTTTGTAATTCAAGAGGTCATGCTTAATTTTAGTTGTTAAGATACTGTAAAGGGCAGAAAAGAAACAGGTGCATATAAATGTGGAACAATAATGTATTCTAGATTGGCGGTTTTAGAATAGCTGTATCGAATTAGACGTTTAATACTTTGTATTTTTTTTGCCAGGAGTTATGATTAAATAGGATTGTACTTAAAGGTTTCCAGAGTAAGAAAATAAGAGATTTAAAACTGAATAATTTTTTTTAAAAATCTTAGCAAATAAAATATATCATGAAAAGATCTTTTATATGGGAATAAAATCAAACGCAAAAAGCGTTGTCCACATCTTTGAAAATTTGATGCGTTTGAAACACAAATAAATCCCTACTTAAAATATACGGTCTTTCGTTTTAGTAAAAATGTTCAGCTAAAATATTATGTAACTTTTCTGAACTATGCATATATAACAGGTGAAATTCAATAGTTGATTTAATGCATTTTAACAAAAGCAAATACAAAACATTTGAGAAATCCTTCTCCGAATTTTAAGAATTTAATAAATTTCTAAATAACATTTTCAAAATATTGCTATTCTTTGATTAATTTTTAAGACAGAATATCACAGATAAATTATCACGAACTTAGTGTTTTTCTATAACAAATTTATTCCAGCCGTATTGCAGAAAAGTGAAAGTGAAAATCGTAAAAATTAATACTATTGGAATTAAATATTCCATTACTGTCATCATCTAAAAAAAATTAAATGATTATATTTCATACATTTTTTATCATAAGTGATGTTTGGGTAAACCACATCTTTAAACACGTCATCTTGAAGTATTACTTTTTAGCAATTTTATTTTTAATAGAAAATGTTGCACTAATGAATATCCAGTCTCCACCTCTTGTTTGCAAAATACTTAACGTTTGATAACTGTGTGAAAAAAAATATTAAGTGGAAAATCATTTAGTTGTAATTTTTCAGGAGAGACGTAAACTCTATTTTGAAGATAAACATGTTTCTGTTTACCTTTTTGAGAATACTGTTATCTTACTTTTGCTCTTGAAATTTTAAGTATTTCAAAATTTTAGAATAAAAATTTCCTTAATAGTGATATTTTTTATTGTTTTTAGACACTGAATGCTTTAAATGTCATTTATCACGAACTAATTCTTTCAGAAATTCATGCCAGCCGTGTTTGGATATAAGTGAAAAGAAAAATCTTTATAAAGAGAAGTTAGACTATATATTTTCTTCTCTTCGACAATTTAAAAATTTGAAGTCATTATATTTAATAGATTTTTCCCTAGAAGTACTGTTTGAAGAAACCAATATCTAAACATCATCTTAAAATATTACATTTAAAACATTTATCTTTAATACAAAATTTTACACTAATGAATATCAAAATTTGTACATTTGCTTGCAGAATATTTGACTGAACTTAAAAATTATTAAGTGGAAAATCATTTAGTTGTAATTAGTTGGGAGAAAAGTAATATCTAATTTGAAAATAAATATGTTCCAGTTTTTACTTTTTTATCGATTTTTTCTCGGATATAAACAGATGTTGGCAAAGCTTAATTAGCTGTTGAGTACTCGAGAAAATATTTAACTATTTATCGCAAAATTCTTTTTATAGCGCATACATTTTAGAAATATGTGTCATAGACTTTTAAGTTAGTCATTTCGTAAACAGGAAAATCAATAATATCGTCCCCATTTTTCTTAATGCGTTTACTAAAAGTACATTTATCCCGCTGTGAATAATGGTTCTACAGAACAGAATGACAAATGTAAAAATTTTGTATTTTGTGTCTTTCATCATTTATATTCAAATATATATTTTCCTCTGATATGGTCTTTCACTGTTTGTGAAAATATGAGATCAGATTTTTAAAACTTGAGGATATTCTACATTTAAAAGTGTTTAAAGTAAAAAATTACAAATGATAATATGGGCTATTTTTATCCTGTGGATTTAGGTGCTTTAATATGTTTTTGTTGTGAATAAGCAAATATTACACTTTATTTTAAAAGAGCAATATATATATATATATATATAAAGAATAAAGAACAAAGGGCTGCGGACGAAGATGGGCCGACCGCCGCGGCGAGCGGCCCATCTTCGTCCGCAGTCCTTTATTCTTCTACTCTACTCCGACTCTTTTGCGGAAGCAAGATTCTTAGGTCCCCAGCCACGTCCCGAATGAAACACTCTCTAGCGAAAGTCAGATTGGAAAAAAAAAATCAAAAATTGAAACCGGACAAATTTAAAAGGGAAATTACACAAATTAAAGACACCGAAAAGCGGGTAAGGGTTGGGCTCGGGGCGATGAAGCTACCGAACGACTCCTAGCTACTTCTAGCTTATTATTAGCAGATGACCCGAAACACAATGAACAGGACAACAATACGCTCCATTCAATTGTTTTTCCAATAACAAATGTTCAACTTGACGTACAGAACATTCTACGACACAACAGTTGTCCTGTCCATTGTGTTTCGTGTAGTCAGCGCCCTCTACATGTGATTTTTAACCTTTATTTTGCTGCTAAAAATATCCGACTAAATTGTGAGCCCTTTCTTGCAAACGCAGGGTTGCCACGCTACAGGGAATACAGACCAGGAAATTCTTCGGCACCAGTACTTTCTTACAGAGAACCACTCTTTAAATCAGGAGCAATTTCGTGCGGTTAATCTAGATGTATTTTTCTGTTTAAAAAAATACTGATTTTTTTACTGGAAAATTCCCTGGAGCGTAGCAACCCTGAAACCGCGCTCCTTTATCATAATTTCTTCCTTTTTTTATGAGTTTTAAATTTCTAACGAACTTTTGACTCACCCGGTATATATGTAAGACGAGATGGTTTGAGAAAAAATTGGAACTACTTAAAAACAAATATTTTTCACTAGTAATAAAAAAAACTAAAATTAAATTTATAAAATTGCGATACTTTAGCTTTTAAAATTATTTTAATGGGTAAAAAATTAAAGATAAAGTAGAAGTGATTCAAATATTAACCCTTTAATTGGGTAAGTAATTTGGCTAATGTAAGAATTTAATCTCATCAGAATTTAAGAATATTTTCATTTAAAAATAATAATAGCAATTTTAAATGAATCAGTGATTTCAAAACTACATAATTAGAATACTGAGTAATTTTCAGGAATAAATAAAAACTGTGCTACACACAAATGCTGGATTTTTTAAGAACCTTTCTGTGCTCAATATCTTCCTTAAATCTTTAAATATACATGTCGGCTATCAGTTATTTATTTGATAAAAATTAAAAGCAAAATTTTAAAGAAATTTTAGAACATATGTAGTTTTACTATCAATGGCATATAGTGTAGTGCAAATGATACAAAAATATATTCATCATAGTTTTATTAGGTATTTGACAAAATCCACATAAACCATTAAATTTTAATCTTAACTATTAAACACTCGCGCAATTTCACAGCAAATTTTCTCACATATTTCTAAATTTCTAGGGGAAAAAAATAATGTTTTATAAGATTGATTTTAAGTCAGTTACAGCTACCGGGTAGTACAGTATTATATTTAAAACACTGAAAATAGTCTTACGTGAATATATTGTCAAACAATTCCATTTATAACATGCATATTTAAAATTAAAACATCCAGTGGTTTACAATATACACCAGCTGGAATAGTCATGGTTTAAGGATTGATATTAAGCACATACCATATATACTCGCGTATTAGCCGATCCCAAATTCGGGACTTTTTACCAGTATTATTAAAAAATGTATTATCTTCGACTTATCTAGCTACAGAATGTGCAAAAATTTTCTCATATTAAATATGGGGAAGATAACAAGTTGAAAATACTGGTATTCAAAATATTTTTTCTCGATTGTAGATGTTGGCTTATACGAGAAAATATATGTTAGGTGTTAGATATTACGGATTTTTAATAGTAAAACTCATTTTTCTCAATCGCCGACATAATGTGAAAAATAGTATTCAATAGTAGTAGTACTTAAAATCTGTTGTCCTTGAAATATATACATTATAGCACAAGTTTTCACCGATTCGTCACCCAGAAAGGTTATTGCCGAGGTGTCACATAGGTGTTACTGAGCATTCCAAGATAATTAATGGTGATGATTTATTTATGAATAATGAGTTTGCTCGAACCCCCACAGAACTATAATATTCATTAAATACTCCAACCAGCCATACCCCCCTTCAGCCCTTTATAATTTTTGCTTAATAAAATATATTTTATTTTTTCTTGTGGACCCTCCCTTACAAACACAGACATGGGTTGTGAGGGGGGATTACACGACGATTAGTGACGATTAAATTTCTAGCTGTTTGATACCAATTTGCTCTGTTGGCTTTCAAAAAAGTGCTAACTTGCTTAATGTTGTCAAATTAAATATTTCGTTTTTTAGTTTTTATATATACTGATGAAGGTGTTTCAGAAACCTTGAAAAAATATATATCCTTGATTTTTAATGTCATTTTTGCCTCATATGGCGCTGTTTGTTAAATATAAAGACCGGATCAAAAAAGTAATATCACATACTGCTGTGAAATATTGGGATCTGCAACACATTCGTAATATTAACACTATACAGCCCACTGACGCATTTATGCGTCATTTATAAAACTATGATTAAAAAAATTCTAAATTCTCCCAGAAATGTTTGAATAGTTATTTTTGGTTATCATAATGGTAGATATTTCGTGATTAAAATAAAGAAAAGTTAATATTCCAAAATTTCAGCCGTGACGGAAAATTCCTGAATAAGAAGACACGCCAGATTTGGCAACCACGTTAGCGGCCTGTATAGTGATAAAATACTTTAAGTACTTAAACTACTTGATAACTTAAAATAGGTACTTAAACTACTTTCATTAACACTTTCAGGGACACAAAAATTCTCTTATTAAAATGATGAAATGATTGACCGACACAAGAATTTACAAATGAATTTCTTAGAAAATAAAAATTTTCATCATGCTTCACTTTATAAACTTTCATTATAGAAGCAAAATTTTATTAAAATATTCTTTGTCAGTTTCCAATTAAAAATAGGTGGTCATTCCTTGTGACTACCGTGGTTAACCCCTTCAAGGGCGGTGGTTCATTTTTGGACCACTTAATTTTAATTCCTAAATGCCACATTGACACAAGAATATTGGAAGGAACATTTTCATTTTATTAAGTACGTCAACAAAAGCTTTTGCTTATTTTTTAAATAAATTTGTTTGTAAATTCTGGTGTCATTCATTTATTTCAGAATTTTACGATAGACGAATTATTAGTATCTTTTCCCTGAAACGTTGCAATCGAAATACTCAAGGCCTGAGGACAAGAGTTCTGACGTCATCACTAATCGACCGACTTCTCACTAGTGTTGGAATTCACACCGGAAAATTTTGAATAGCAATTTTCTTTTATTTTATTTGTGGAATATCTATCATCGTAAAAAAACAATACCAACTATTTAAACTTACTGGTGACAATTCGGAATCCCAAAATAAAAATTCAGCCAGATGTGGAATGCCACAATATTGCCGCATCTGGCTGATTTTTTATTGGGGGATTCCAAATTCCTACCAGTAAGTTTAAATGGTTATTATTGTTTTAAAAGATTATAGATATTCCACAAATAAAATAAAAGAAAATTGCTATTCAAAATTTTCTGGTGTGAATTCCAACACTAGTGAGAAGTCGGTCGATTAGTGATGACATCACAACTCTTGTCCTCAGGCCTTGAGTATTTCGATGGCAACGCCTGAAAGTGTTAACTACGCTGTGGTAGCTTGTAATAAAAGGTGCGGTGCAAAATTAATTTTAATTTCGGCGGTTTAAGGACACAAATTTGATTTCTTAGATTTTCAAATAACATAATAATTTTACTTTTAAAAATGAATTGCAAAGAAATAATATAATTTTCGATAATAATGAGCATTTTTAAAGAATGCAGATTAATATTCCCATTGCTTAATTGTTCCATTCCCTTCATTGTTCTGTCAACATGGATCTTTATAAAATCTTTATTTCTACACACCGATAAGATTGAAGAAATAAATCACTAGGATGAATCTGCCTTGAATTTTAATTTTTTCATTCTTTATATTTCAGCGTATAATATTTTTTCCATATTTTATACAGCCTTTCATCATCCCTTCAAAATCTATCATCTTTTTCTTTTCTTCGGCGTTTCTTCCAATCGATATTTCATCTCCGTTAAACTTCTTTATTAGACTTGTGATTTTAATGTGATATTCTCTTTGCGTTATAATTCTTTGTTTTACATCCAGTGTCTTTTACTCAACTGGTTTTAAATGTTTATTTCTGCATTATAATGTAACAAGTACCTATTTATTTTTATTTTAATTATCACTTTAATTATAGTTAATCGCGTTCAAATTTTAGTTAATCGTGAAAAATGGTGCGATTTCTGCAAAAATAGGGTGAAACACTTTTAGCATAATGTACTATAAAAAAAAATCTTAATTTTTATAACATTCGTCATGTATTATAATCTCGTGATATTAAAATCTAATTATCACTAAACAGGAACAGGGGTCGTACTTGTCCTGAAATTTCAAGACCAAGAAGTTCTTCGACACCAGTATTTTCTTATAGAAAATCTTTTCTTAAAAAAGGCGAACTTTCGCGTGTTTAAGGGGTCTCATGACTCTTAAAGGTTTAAAAATTTCGAAATTTTAATTTTTTTAGTTGTTAAACTGCTATATTTTCTGAACATTTTTATATAATTCTTTCCTTGTAATTACCATTAGAACAGAAATTACGGCTTTTAGATTTTTATCCGTTTCATAGCTGAAGCCACGTTTCGGAAACTTTTAAGTCACTTTTCTCCAAAAGACGTTTTTGGACATAACGCGCTTGATATCTCAAAAACTTCTGAATTTGTTTTCATGAAATTTTGAAAACATATGTTTCATGTTAGTCTGTATAAACGGAACCTAAAATTTCTTTTTTATTGTTCCAAAAAATATATTTTTTAGGTGATTAAACTATTGAATTTTTCTAAATTTTGCATTCGCTAAATACAACTCTTTGTATTAAAAATATTAAAATGCTTTAAATACAAATTTATTTAGGTTCAGGGTAATTATTATAATCTGAATTATAAGTAGGCACAAAAATTTTCATTATAGTTGCAAAATTTATTTTGTAATCGTGCGCGTAATATGTTATGCCGCTTTTTTGCTCGTCAAATGTCTAACAATTTGGAGCCCCCTGTAAATGCTAATTCTACATTTTGCAATTTTTTAAAGACATGAAATTAAGGAGCATACTTTTATATTTCGCCCCAATAAAAATTGTGCTTTAAAATGAAATACATTTTATAATATTAAATGTTGAAAATGGTCTTTATTTTTCATTTTTTCCAATTTTAAGAGTCCTGAGACTCATTAACCTACATTTATTTTCCGAAAACAAAATACTGATATTTATCCTGAAAAATTCCCTGAAGCTTACGACCCCTGCAGGAAGGAAAAAAATATATTTCAGATGTCATCTAATAATCTTGATATTCCCATGGTAACTGACTAGAAGCAATTTCCCCAAAACATGTAAACCACATTAAGCTTACGATCACGTATTTAACACATTCCAACTTTGATGAAAATTGTTTATGAATTCGGTTTGTTTACCACTTTGCCTGTCTCTCTGCCTTCCCGTGCTCAAACTCGCGTAAATATAAATGGATAGCCATGTTATTGATATATGTTGTGGAGGTTTACTTGAGGGTATGTTCTGTATTGAAATTTAATTGTGTAGCGTTTAACTTTCGTTTACAGGACCATTCAAAATAATTCCGTTTCATTATGGTTTAGGGTGGAATATTATTTGGAGTGTATTGTAAGGATGTTACGCTATTTAAAACATATTTAATTAATATACATTTTCCAGGCTTACTACAGGATTCTTACTGCAGAATATGATGTGCAAAACATTCATCGTTCATTTATAGTAGGGATGTACAACCTGTGGCCCGCGATGTGTTGACGTGTGGCCCGCGAATTTCATCAATTTATAAATGGAAAATATTGCAATTTCTGTACTTAGGCAGTAGGAAAAAATCGTGAATTTCGTCAATTTGCCGCGAGAAAAATTGAAAATTTCTTCAGTCAGTTTAGAACCGCGAATTTTGTTGATGGGGTGCGGGAAAATCGCAAATTTTGTTGATTAGGAGCGGAAAAATCTCAAATTTCGTTGATCGGCTGCGGAAAAATCGCGTGTTTCGTCTATTTATCGTGAATTTCGTCAATTTGCCGCGGGAAAAAATGCAAATTTCGTTAGAGTCAGTTAATAATCGCCAATTGCGTTGATCGGGCGCGGAAAAATCGCAAATTTCGTTGATCGGTCTCCGCAAAAATCGCGAACTTCGTTAGTCGTGCACGAAAAATTCACGAATTTTGTAGATCAAGAGAGAAAAATCGCGAATTTTCTCGATGATGCGAGGAAAAATTGAAAATTTCGGTGATCGGCTGCGAAAAAATCGCGAGTTTTGGCAGTTTATCGCGAAATGAAATCCCAAATTTCGTCAATTTGCCGCGGCAAAAGAAAAGCGAAAATCCCTGATTTCTTGGATCGGATGCGGAAGGATCGCGAATTTCGTCTATCAGGCGCGGAAAAATCCTAAATTTTGTCGATTGGGAGCGGAAAAATAGTGAATTTTGTCGATGAGGTGCGAAAGATAGCGAATTTCGTCCATCCGGTGTGAAACAATCGCGAAATTTGTCGGTCAGGGATTTAAAAATCGCAAATTTCGTTGATCGGCATCCCCCCCCCCCCTTCATTCATCAAGCTTTGTTTTTTTAGCACTTTTAATAAAACAAAATTTACTCCACCGAATAAAGTAAAGGAATATTATCACTCCTTCTAAATAATCCTTGCTATATCTCTCTTATATATACAAACGTAAACTGCTGATATATCCTTGCCAACTGAGTTGGATATGTTGACTGTGTAGGGGAATCTAGAGGGGTAACCCTCCCCCCCCCCACCGTCTCTCTGAAACCATATTTTTTAATCTGATTATAGGCTATCAAATCACCTCTCTGAAATAGAATTCACTCCGTGTTACTGAAGTGGCCTTCGACAACCCAGAAATTTTTGTAATTGGCCCTTCTCTTAAAAAGGTGTGCATCCCTAATTTATAGGGATACCACAATATAATTCGGTTACAGTAGTCTATAAAAGCAATAATTGCTGGAAGTGCTTTTTAAATTCAGGACTGTAATGGGTTCTGTAATTTCAATTTTGGTTTAAATTTAACTAATGATTTTCGTATTACTTGGTGTCCATAAATTCTGTACCTCATATACATTCCTTCACAAAATAATTCGAGTACATTTCCGCTAATTAATGAACGTTGCTAAAGGGGTAGTTTCAACTGTGTAATTTCACTTTGTGAATCAAGTAAAGTTTTCTTACAGTATTTTAAAATTGTTGAAAATTACTTCATAACCTATGCCTGACACAGGATTTTTTTTTTGTTGTTGTTGTTTATTATGTCAAGGATTTTTTTTTTCTTTTCTATTAAATTTCTCTGAATATTTCCAGTTCCATATAAATTTTTAAAAAATCAAGAAAAAAAGGAGTCATATAAGAAAATGCACAATATAAATATTTGCTAACTCTGAATATTTCGATACGAAACAAATTCCTATTTTTCGCATTACCGAAAATAGTGATTTTTGTTTCAATTTTAATGTGACTAGCCGTATATAGTTTTAATTAATCAAAGAGAATTAAACAGATTTTTAAAAATGCATAATAATTTAAGCACATGATATTTGGTTAAAAATCGTTTAACGTATGTGGTTCACTATATTTATCCTTTTGATTTCTTTTCTTTAAATGCTTATTTCACTTCCGAGTTTTACTCTATTAAACAATCAAAAGGGAAGCTGATTTTTGTTGTCAGGAAGTGGCATTAGCTGAAAATCACATGATTCTCCTCAAGAATGTTCTACTTGAGATATCTTGATTTATATTAGTTTTTGTGTTCTCTAGTTTTTACAAAAAATTTCGAAAATACTTTTTATAAATAAATTACTGCAGCGGTGAAGTCATACATCTTTGTAAGATGTATGATACGCAGTTCAATTTCTTAAACCTAAAGTAATTTTTCTTATAGGCTCTAATAATTCTTTCTTGAACAGATATGTTCTCAACGTTTTTCATATCACCAAACCAGACGGTTTGTGGAAAGCTAACTCTATACAGCCAGCAATCCAGTTAGCAGTTGCAGTGTAGCACCAGAGAATCTATTGACTCCGAAAAATTTTAATAGTATTTTTAGTCTAATTTCAGGGCAGAATTTCTGAGATTTTTGAAGCCGAAGAATACTATTGAAATTTAGTAGTAACAGTCGCCCAACTGCTGCGCCACTGTTCCATCACTGCAGTTCAAAATGAAGCCGGTTGTAAACTGTGAGATGTCGAAGTCAGTAGGGCCTCCAACTTTGAGTTCGTTTGGATATATTTTAGTTTAAATCTATCAAATCATACAGATTCGATGGTGCACGTCATCGAAGGATGTAAGGCCAGCAAAAGTACATACATTCGTCTAAAAATATATTTGCTTGAAATCTTAAATTCATTCACTTGGTTCACAAGTGTACAAAAATCCAAATTAAACGAGACATTGTGCAGTTCCATATGAGTAGAGTATGCGATACTGAGATGACGTATAAATCCGAAATTTTATCGATAACTAGTTTCTGCGGACATTTGTATAGATCAGAGGAATGTCTAGACCTCGAAACATCTAGTTTAATTTTGTATTTTATTAAATGTCTAATTTTAAATTTATCATTAATGTAAAAAATAAAAAATCGGATATAGTTATAGTTACCGTAATTTCCGGCGTATAATCCGCGGATCAAACAATTCTGTTTGGACCCAGAAATTTTATTTAGTAATTGAAGCCAAATATTTACCGCGATCTGAGAAGTTACATTTTATTTTTAGAAGTTTCTGGGCCGAATGATTGTTTAATCCGAGGATTATACGCCGGAAATTACGGTAATTATTTTAAACTGTCTATATTTAAAATATTTTACAAAAGTCAAATTTTCATGTTTTAAACTTGAACTCTAAAACATTCATATGTAATAAATGCCTATTGTTCCATTTATTGTAATTTTTTTTCTTTTATCTTTTAATGCGACAGGAAAAGAAATCAAGGAGAAATGAACAGTCTTTTAGCAACGTGCAAAACTCTTGTTTACGTAGGGCACATAATATTTGATTAAAAGTAGTATATTGTCTTTTGGAGTTTAATATATCTATCTTCTTGAAAATTTATTTTTAAATGCATTATTTATTCCGTAATTTTAGAAGGTTACCTCGTTTCAACAATCGAAATGTAAGATAAAGTTTTACTGCCAGAACGTTTCATAAGCTGATAATTAAGTCACACTCCTCAAAAATATTTTAAACGAGATATCTGGATCCAAATAAATTTTTATGAACTCCAATCTTTACTATGTTGAAGATAATTTTGCAAAATTCAGATTAGCATACTTTAAGTTTCATCTCTAATTGTGTGATACCAGAGGAATGGTTATCGCTCGCTTTACTGATAAAGTTATTTTTGTTTATAAAGTAAAATTTACTTATAATAAAATATGCCGGTGCGAACCACTCTGGTCTGCGAATCGACCGTAGCTAAACGCTATGTTAGGCTTAATGAAACACATATCCTAGCATATGACGGCTAAATGATAGTTTTTTTCTACTTGAAATCATGTCTGTTCAGCATATTTTCACATAAAACATGTGTATCATATCCATTTATAATGTATTAAGTTCTAAATTAAAATTAAGCTATTAGAAACATAGAAATCACATCTAAGAAAACGATACTGTTGCCATTCAGATTCAAATTCCAGCAAATCTACAAATAAATAAATGACTCTGTGAACGCTTCATTATAAAAAAATGCAGGTTAACGCTAATGCTGGTCTTAAAATATTTGTAATACTATGTTAAAACCTTTAAATATTTTAACTTTTTTAAAACCTTCAAAAACTATCCAATTACGTTTTAAATTTAAGGGTCAAATCATCATCATCAACAACAAAAACAAGTTCTAAATTAAAAATAACGGATAACTATCGCCATTTGGTGGAGAAAAGATACAACTTTCGCTCTAAAATGGTCCGTGCAAGCACATTGCATTACATGTAATTTTAATTTATTCAGAATGATTATTCTTTTGCACAATTTCGATTTCCTGTGACATTTGTTTTCTGTCTTATATTATAAAGTAAAAATTATCCGAATTTGAATAAATAAAACTTTCAAATGCATTTACATTAAAGAATTATTTCAATAGCCCTTTAGCATTATTTAAAGGGAAATTAACCTTCCATGTACTGAATTATGAATTCATGAAAATTTCATCCTTTAAAGCATTTTTCGTGAATTTTTGGAACAAAATTAGAAGATTCACATAATTATTTAATAATTTTTAGAAGGATTGAAGGATTTAAAAGGATTAATTATATTTGAATTTATAGGGATTTTGTGTAATATTTATAAACCCACTCAAATCTTTTATTTTAAATATTTTTCTTAGTATTTTGTAGAATTAGGAAATCTACAAATATAATGTTCTTACAATAAAAATATAGAAATATTTCTGAATTGAAAAAATCCCCCCCCCCGCCCTTCTAACGCCGAGAAACTGAAAACATGCAAAGGCCTAAGAAAATCCTTTAAAAAATATTTTTGTTTTGTGTAACCCGTAATGCTTTTGGAACATGATAAAGTAATGCTTCTATAACTCATTCTAAACTGTATTACTGCTAATCGATGTATTAAATCAATTTTATAACAAGTTAATTTAATGGTACTTATAAGTACCGTCAGTAGATAAAGGGTTATAGGGACAATTTTTTCTGTACCGAAGGCTGCGAGCAGCGCCTCTGTAGGCCGTGTAAATTTCCAATAAATTCGGAGCTTATGTTTCTTGCTAATTCTTTTGGCGTCAACTCTGTTTGTAATAGCACCTTTTTTTTTTACAATGCATTTTATCGGATTTGAAGACACTGCAAATAAAATGAATATTTCTTATCGGTATAAAATATTTTAATTATCTTGCAGATAAAATTATGGATTTTAACATAGTTTGTAGCGAAAAAAAAGGTCCCGCTAAACAACAATTTTTTAATGTAGAGGGTACCTAAACAAGCATTTTCGCCATAGAAGGTGTAGCTGGAAATGGCGCATTTAAGCGCTGGTGACTAAATTGTAGTTTACATAATTTCTTTGTTCTAATCATACAAAATCAAAGGATAATACTTTTTGATTAACAAAATGCATGAGCCATCTTTTTTTTTCTTTTTTAAGTCAGAAAAATATTTTTTAAACTATTGTTTTGAAGATTTATCATTCGATTTCCGTCATTTTTGACGGAGATTATAAACTGGGAATAAAATAAACAAGGAGTAATAAACAGTCGTTTTTTAAAATGTAAAATTCATGTTAACATCTGTTTTAAGTATAGCGTAATTTGTCTAGTGCATTTTGTAATTCAGTATTTTTTTCTTAAAAAATTGCTGCTATTTCTTAATTTATTGAGCAGCTTTAGATATTTGCGTATTTTAAAAAGTCGAAATACAAGATAACGTTTTCCTATCAAGGAGTTTCATCAGCTGAAAATTAAATTACCTTCCTCAAAATTATTTTAAATGGAATATTTGGCACGAAATTACTTTTATGAGTACCAATCTTTATTTTGTTTACGATAATTTTACTCAATTTATATTTTCAATTTATATTTTTATTAAAAAATCGAATTATTAATAAACAACAACTAAACAAATTCTACATTCCAATTAATAATAATAGAATGCACAAATATATCGATCACTATACGAGGTGTTTATAAAGTCCTGGACCCATTTTGATGATTAATAACTCATAAAATAATGAAGATAGATTAAAATTAATAACATAAGTGTTTAGATAGTCTCAAAAGTTTCATGACCGTTGTCAATGAACTTCCACGTGTGCCCCCTTCATCGCACGGAGAATATCAAGTCGATAGTCAATTTCACGCCAGGTAGCGGCAAGCATTTCGGCATCCACAGAGGCTATTGCGGTTTCAACACTCTCCTCCTGTAAACATTGTCCTTTACAAATCCCCAAAAGAAAAAGTCCAGCGGCGTTATATCAGGTGATCTGGGTGGTGCACCACCTCATTGGGGTACCATCGTTCGTACTTCTTTGAATGACCGTTTTCTAGGAAGATGGATTGGGCGAGGAGGTCCAACTCCTTGGCCACCCAGATCACCTGATATAACGCCGCTGGAATTTTTCCTTTCGGGATTTGTAAAGGACAATGTTTACAGGAGGTGAGTGTCGAACATTGATGACTTAAAAGCCAGAATGAACAACCGCAATAGCCTCTGTGAATGCCGACATGCTTACCGCTACCTGGAGTGAAATTGACTATCGAATTGATATTGTCCGTGTGACGAAGGGGGCACACGTGGAAGTTCATTGACAAGGGTCATGAAACTTTTTGAGTCTATCTAACCATTTATGTTATTAATTTTAATCTATCTTTATTATTTTATGAGTTATTAAACATCAAAATGGGTCCGGGACTTTATAAACACCCTGTATAATAATGCATTTACGGCCAGCTACAAAATACTCACTTTATACATCATAGGGTTAATCTTGAATTGCTCGTGCTAATTGTCTACCAAATGTTTCGGCATAAATTTAAATCATAATAGCAAATTAAAATAATACCAAAGTTTTATCTTTTTACTTTAATAATTCTTTGGTGTAGTGAGACAGCGTGCAAAACAAAAGAAATTAAGAAAAAAAAATACAATTGTTTAATTAAAATTCTAAATATTTGTTTACTTTGAGTGTATGACATTCGATTAAAATTAGTTTAACGTATTTTGGAGTTCGTATACTTTCCTTTTTGAAAATTTTGTTTAAACTTCAGCATTAATTCTGTCTATTATAATCTATTAAGTTTTCTTCATTTTAACAGACGAAATGCAAGATAAAGTTCTAGTTTCAGCACGTTTCATCAGCTGATAATCAAATTGCCCTCTGCAAAATTATTCTAAATGAGATTTCAGGATTGAAATTATATTTTATGAGCTCCAATCTTTACTATGTTGAAGATAATTTTCGAAATTCAGATTTCCATGATTTAAATTCGAAATCTAGAACTTTGATCAGACGCATTACTGATACTGGTTATTTTTGTTTATTTTTTAACCAATAATTACTGTTTCAGAAACTGTTCGGTAACCACTGTGAGCGGTCTCTTAGACAGCTTCAACAAAAAAAGTTAAAGACAAGACTTGATTAACACGTTCACACCGGAGCCGATATTCATGTTTTTTGCTATGAGACGGTACTCGAATTCATGCTTCGCTTCATCTGGCGGCGCAGAATTATCGCTTATTCAGACACTGCATATGATGACCCAACATCACATATTTATTGAATTGATCTCGAATATAAGTATCAGAATTGATTGGGAAAGCCTGGAAGTTCAGAATGCGTGGGCAATTTACTGGAACATATGATCTTATTGACGATACTTAAGACAGCACAATCTCTACATATCATACATATTTAGACTAACGTTCAAAATTAAAAGATCGAAAATTTCTTTAATCATTTTGTACAAACAGCTTCATTATTTTTTTTCTACTTTGCATACACAGTAAGCATACCGGATAAATTTTCATAAAACAATATCGCTATGAAGACAAAATAGCTCTAATCACCAAATTAAATCTTCGGCTAACGTATTAAAAGCACTTAACTCACCTATTATCTTTAATCAAAAATTTGCCGATCTGGGAAAACTGGAGTTGCCATCAATCTTAGAAAAATTATAGAAAATACGTAAGAATAACCGAACATTGATCACATAATGACGCCAAACTAGTAACGACGTATTTCAACTGTTGTAAGGATCATCCAGCACTCTGTTTTGAATGCTTTAAAAAATGCATCAAAATAAATAAACAATTATGTTAAGTTTATCAGATTGAATTGTTTTTGCTACTGAATTTTCGTATATTCATGTGTGACCCACAGGTTTTGAGCTCCACCTGACGATACAACCGTGTGTGATCCATCGGTGATGCACAACCTCTGATGAGACAGTCGAGAGTGACCCACTGGTGATGTACGCCGTCGCTTGATTTGATAGTCAAGCGTAACTCATCGGTGACACACGCCGGCGTTAACAAGGTAATTCATAGAATACTGTTTTTATACTAAACGTTATGGACAGGATTTTTACAATCAAAATGCAACTATTCACAACTCTCTAGCGATTGCACTAAGGCTACAAACAGAACAAAAAGCACTAGTATACTTTGTTAACATGAAAGTTAAATGTTAAACTTAAAATTGAAAAACGCCGCGGTCCGTGAGATCGCTAACCGAAGTTACAATTAATGTGGCGGGTTATATTCCATTTAAAAAATACTGAATATATAAGAGAAATATATAAGATAATATTGGGTGAGTGCAAAAGTTCTACCCGTTTTGAAGATATGTAAATTACAAGTGGAGAACGGGCGTTACAGCTTACGTTTCGAGGACATGAATGTAGCCTATCACGTGTAGAGCAGTAGGGTATGTATAGGCACAACGTTTGTCAGAAGAACCCATTCCAAATGGCAAACAAGAAAGACCACACCAGACATTGTTTATTGTATGAGTATGACAAAGCCGTTACAGCAGCCACAGCTTGCCGCAGTATTTGTCAAGTTTATGGGGAGGATGCCAAGGACGATAGAACCTGCTGCGGATGGTTTAGGAAATTCCGGGACGGAGACGGGAGCTTTAAAAATCATTCCCGTTCTGGATGCCCGTCAGTGGTTTCTAACGAGGATCTGGACACAGCCATAGCAAATTCTCCACATCCAACAGTGGAAAAATTAGCGGAAACGTTCTCTGTACACAGAACAACAGTCTAAAGACAGATGCATGCGCTTCGCTTCATCACCAAGCTGGATTAGTGGGTACCACACCAGCTTTCAGTAAGGCAACGAGAAGGGAGGATCAGCATCTGTGTTTCTATTCTTTCTTGATACAGTAGGGAACCATTTTTGAACTAAATTGTAACGGATGAGGAGAAGTGGATACTGTACCGTAATGTGAAGCATCGAAGGACCGTCTGCCGATGTTGCAGAGGGTACTCAATCGACCTAAACAGCAGGACTTCATCCCGAAAATGTTTTGCTCAGTTTATGGTGGGATGACAAGGTAATAACCAAGTAGGAGGTCCTCGCACCAAACCAAACGATCAATGCAGAACTCTACTGTCAATAATTGGACTGACTGTGAGCAAAATTCACGTCTAAGCGGCAAGCACTCATCAATCACGGAGGGGTTTTCTTTCATCACGATAAAGCCAGGCCTCATGTTGCATTAAGGACTTGGAAAAAATTGCCGGGGCTTGGTTGGAAAGTTTTACCTCACCAGGCCATAATTATGGTGCTTGCGTGAATTCATAGGTGTTTAACTTATATAGCCACGACATTGCACCTGAGATTTATCACATTTTTTGATCGTTGCACAACGCATTCGCTCGCCAAACTTTCAACTATGGGGAGACTATGAAAACGGCGTTGCAACAGTATTTTGACTCTAAAACAGAGGAGTTTTATTGGCGTGGGATTCACTTACTGCCAGACACATGAGAAGAGGTCATACATAATTAATGTGCTTGCGTGAATTCATAGGTGCTTAACTTTTTGTGTTCTCCGCCTCTCTGTTTTCACTAAAAAACGGGCAGAACTTTTGCACTCACCCAATATATAAGAGAAATATATAAGAATATATAAGAGAAATAAACCGGTATTATTTTTTAACAAAATACAAAACTAACTTTGTGAATACAACATCTGATTAAAAATAGTTTAATCTATTTCGGAGTTGATAAATTTATCTTTTTGGAAATTTTGCTTAAAATATTTTGTTTATTTTAAAATTATGGACGTTTTGTTCATTTCATCACTCGATATGTACGATAAAATTTTACTGTCCGGAAGTTTTATCAGCCTATAATCAAACTACTCTTCGCAAAATTATTCCAAATGCATTTTCTGCCTCCAAATTAATTTTTATGGGCTACAATCTTTACTATGTTAAAGATAATTTTACAGAATTCAAATTCATATGTTTTAAATTTGATCTCTAAAAGCTTGATACGAGTCTAAGGTCTATATCTCCCTTTACTGATAAAGTTATTTTTGTTTGCAATTTCAGAAAACATAATAAAAATGGTGAAAGAGCAGTCGTTTTTATAAAATACCAAATACCTACATGTTAAAAAATATGTTTTGGATAGCAGAATATTTTTCTCATTCAAAGTTTTGCTTTAAATTTATTATTCATTACACAATTTAAATAATGATCTTTATTTAACTATCGAAATGAAACATAAAGTTTTAGTATTAGGAAATTTCGTCAGCTGATAGTCAAATTATCCCTCGCAAAATTATTCTAAATGACATTTTTGGCTCCGAATTAATTTTTATGAGTATTAATCTTTACTTTGCCAAAGGTAATTTTAATAAATTGAACTTTCTATGCTTAAAATTTGATTACTAGAAGTGTGAAGTGAAACGAATTCCTATTGATTGCTTTACTGATAATGATTATGTTTATTTATCAAGACAGAAAGATCAATTTTAACTCTTTGTTTTTTTGTTTTTTCATGTAATAATTTCTAACTTTTATAATAAAACTGAAATGAGAATATTTTTTCCGTATATATATATATATATGTGTATATTAATGTAGCCTGAATAAAACCAGTAAAATAAGTACGACACAGTAAGTCTTTTTATTACAATTTCTGGTTATAAAGATAACCGTTTTATCTGCGCGTTATGTCACGGAATATATGGTCAATTCTTTTCTGTATAAAGGCAATAATTGTATTATAATCTATAGTGCTGTGTTTTGTAAAACAATTCCAGAAATGCTCACGAAAATTTAATATAGCCACTTAACAATAAAACGATCGGAAATTTTACTAAAGTTTTATAAAAATATTTTACACCGAAATTTTTATTTAAATCTGTTTAACATATTTATTTAACACATTACTTCTTTGTATCTTTTAAACGTATTTTACAAAGGAATTTCTGGTTCGATCCGAAATATATTCATATATTCATATGATAATTATATATAATATATTCGTATAGTAGGGGTCAAAATGACCACTGACGGTCTTTTTAGTGTTAAAAACTTACGATTACAGATGTGTTCAGAAATATTTCTCATATCCCTCGATAGGTATATCCAATTTGTTTTTAGAACTACCCTAACTTATCTGAAAAAAATTTCGTGTAACTGAAAAAAAAATCATGTACAGGTTTTACAGTGTATTTTTTTCAGTTTACAATTTGCAACTTCTTGTAAATTTTGAGACATATTTTAATGTTTTGTACTTCGAATATTACAGTTATTTATGATATAAAAATTCCAATATAATATTGAAGATTTGTTTAATGAAAAGGTTTTATTTATAAAATGTTTCTAATCATCTGGATATAAAATCATGAAAAATCACATTATAGAAATAGCGCGATTTCCAAATATCATAATTCCTTATAATTATTTTTGACATTCAAAAATATCCTTGTTCTTTTTTGTTACAAAATAATTGCAATGTACAGCCAATACTATAATGACAATGTTTAGTATAATGATTTCAATTTTAGATTTTAATATTTTAAACGTTCATTAAAGGATTTTTCGCTTACGATGCCAATGGTTTTTTCCTTCTTCTTTCAAAACTATTGACGTACTGTGCTGAAAAAAATTTAAAGACAACATGCTAACTTTGTTGTATAGAATAACATTTCAAAAAGTGTTACATATCTCGAATTTAGACACATATATGTAAAATAATACGTGAATTTAATTCAATTGTAAAAGTTACAAATTATTTTTATTTACAAGCGTTAAAATCTTGTAATATTAATGAATGGAATTAAGTTTAGGACCAGCAGCTTCGGTGTAAACGGAACGTTATTAGAATGGCGGTTTAAGATTGTACCTATTCTTCTACTATAAAATCTGCTCCAGAACTCTCAGTAACATCCAAAACTATTAAAAATGTGTTAAAAATTACCGAATTTTTGAACTAAGCTAAATTCAAAGCCAAGACAAAACTACAAAAGCATCAGATCGATGCAAGATTAAAATACGATTCTTCCAATGACTTAAAATTCAATCTATGGGGAAAATTAATTTTAACTAATGAAAAAATATTCGCTTTTGTTAGAACAGGTGATTTAAGATATTACTGGTATGATTTACTAGTAATATCTAGCCATATCTGTTTTCAAAATGTGTAAACGGTGGTGGCTCAGTCCTGATTTGGACAGGCTTAGCTGCAAAAGGGAAAACAAGTTTGGTTTTCACCAAGACAAAGAAGAACTCATTTGACTATCAAGATGATCTCTTATGATAATTTTGTTCCAGTTAAAGCTGAACTGGTGGATCAGAATTAGGAATTGCTTGAAGATGAATCTTCTATTCACAAGTCTGTGTGAATTTCAGATTGATTATCTGGAAACAACATCAAACCTTTGGACATTCCAGCTGAAAGTCGTGAAATAAGTCCCATAAAGAACATGTGGGTAATCAAGTTTTTTTCGCGTCTATGCCAACGGAAAGCAGTTTAATTCGATCGTTGAACTGAAAGTAGCCATGTAAGAACTATGGCAACAAATACGCATTTACACACGTAAACACCTGACCAAATCCTTCCCAAAGTGTCTTTCGGAAGCCATCAGTGTTAATATTAAGGGGATCCAAACAAAGCACTAAAAATCAATGTACGAATCATTTGCATGTGTAATTTAAATTTGAAATATACTGGTCCTAAACTTTTCCCACCTAGTAGTGTTATAAAGAAATTAATTTTTGCTTATTTTTTTAAACAGTTTACTTTATTATTAAAATAAATTACAAAACGTGCATAAACTTTATATGTTAATTCCACATTGATATTGCTTTTTCAATAAAATAAGAGATTTACTGTTTTTGTTTTTGTTGTTGGTCCTAAACTTTATTCCCGCACTGTAGTATCCCATGTATTTGTCTTGAAAAGCTCCTACTTGCAAAATAACGGTAAATGTACTTATCAAATACCAATATATTTGCATTTTTACTTTTACGTCGTAATTATTTTTACTATAATTACTAAATTGCCCCAGTGTTATTTCATTGCAATAAGTCAAAATGCTTAATTTTTTCCTTTACCGGATAACACATTATATAAACATATGCTCATTTTAGATATTTGTATAGTGATGATCAACATAAGATATTTAAAATAATAATTTGTGAAATTGCTTTACAATTTTAAGTACATGTATGCAATATTTCCATAAAGATAGTATTTTTTAAGATCTTACACGAGTTATTTTTATCCCAAGAAATAAATTTCCTACGCTTTGAAAATAATTTTTACGTAGCTTAAGGCATTTCCCTGAGGAACATTCAATGGCTCTACCAATACCAGGGGCATTAAATATTTACTAATCTTCAAGAGTAAAGATTTTTTTCTTACATAGAAAAGAAACACAAGAATAATGTCGCGCATCTGCCTTTTGCATTATTAATAGGATGATATTTTGAAATAGATTTCTAAAGCATTCAATATTTTTTTTTTTGTGGTATTTTTTTTTTTCTGTAGCGCTTTGAAATATGTTCGGAAATGTATCTTTAATGCGAATGTTTTTAGTTTTATATGGTATTTTAAGTGATACAGAAAAAAAAATACATATGCTTCGGAGATGGTATATTTTTTTATTTTTTTTTATTTTACCCGGAGTTATACTGAAATAATATTTAACCGAGGAAATTTTAAAAAATAAAAACTCCGCATATAAAAGTTTTCTCGTAATTTAAGTTTAAATCTTTATTACTTATTCAGCATATTTAAATTATCAGTGAAAGTTATAGGAAATTGCTAGGAAAAAATGAAATGCTTTTAATTTAATTTTTTTTCCTTTTGACAATATCGAGTCCTTCCCACCAAGTTATCGCAACTGGCAATTTCTGAAACATGAGGTTTTTTTTTTTTTTTTTATCGCAAATAAGGCTAATGCATTGGTACCAAGGGAGGAGGATTTTTAACATCATTAAATCTTTTATCATTTTTTTCGCCTCGTTTAATTGCAGATTTGTGCGATTACGTAAGATTTACACGAGTGTAAACAGCAATTGTGTTCGAAATTGGTAATCCACGGAATTTATGCTTATGTGAACTTAACCCCTTAATTCTCGTTCCCGTCAATATCACGGGCTGAGGTGTCGTTCGATATTTCTCGGGCTCGTCATATTCCCGGGTTGGAGATTTAATTGCTGGAAAAACTTTTCAAACAAGAAAAATTTAACTGGCATTTCGGTGTGAAGTCTTCGAATAGTACTGCTTGCGTTTGGCTTTTGCGCTGACTGCAATGTTGGGCTTTGTATTGCATGTTTCGAAAGATGTAACGCTAAAAAAATTACTAATAATCAAAATTTAAGGTATGTATATATTATTTCAAGTATTATTTGTAAAAATGTGTGTGATGATGATAAATAAAGATCTATGATCTGAAAAAAGGTTTTATTCGCATTAATTTGTACGGTGTAAGACAAACATTAAGACACAGAATTCTCGCATGATGGCTTTTCAACAAATGTGAATTTGCTCTATAACATCTTTTTTTTTTTTAACCTTTAAAAAAAAAAAAAAAACTAATTGCATATTTTATTTAGAAACCTTATGATTATTCAATTTATGTAATAAAATAAATAGGTACTTTTTTGATGCTTTTTCCAAATATTAAGCGACCGTGAAGGGGATAAAAGTAATTTAACAGTGCTGAAACAGTTCTGATGCATATTAAAACAAGGAAGAAGTCATGTGTCATGTGATTAGCAAACACTTTCCAACACTTTCATAACACTGTTATAAAAGGTAACCATTGATTGAGGTGAAAGATAATGCCTATGTAAACAATTTTGAAAGCTCAAAATACATTTGGAAACACAATTTCTGCAACTACTAGCTGTAATCGGACAAACTTTTGTACAGCCCTGTATATGATCTCTATATTTATATATATACTACACAGTATGTGAAAATTTTGTTTAGTTTAGAATCCCGCAACACAGTTGAAAATTACCCTTTTTCTATTGATAAGATGTGGCATTTATGCGAATTATTTTGTTCAGCCCTTTAAGTGACCTATAGAATTTATGAACAAGTAACATGCAACAAAATTAAATTTAAAACCGCATACGTTAACTAACAACGCACTTCCATCAGTAATCGCTCACGGCAGAAATTTTTGAAAGACTATTTGGAACAGAATTCTTTTGTGCGCCCCTGTAAATGAACGATAAATGCTATACGCACTATAG
Organism: Maratus speciosus; assembly: GCA_963932465.1. NCBI lineage: Eukaryota > Metazoa > Arthropoda > Arachnida > Araneae > Salticidae > Maratus > Maratus speciosus. The sequence continues at coordinate 275,861,855 of OZ010796.1, read as the reverse complement.
TCAAAAGTAATCACCTTGTTGTGCACCTCAATGATTTATAGCAATTAAAACACGTTCTAAATGGAGTAAAATTATTAAAATACATTGTAAATGAGTTTTCAGCATAGATCATAATGTAACGGCATTATTTTACCTGTCCCTGTAAACGAAATGTAAAAGCAACAAACATCACTTTTAACCCATTTATACCTAGCGTCCCATTTTTGGGGCTTTTCAAATTTTAATGAATTTGCATAATTTTCTTCTCCTTTATAACATGAAAATTGCATGAAATCGTTATTTATAAATGTCTTTATCTGTAACCGAGAGATGACAGCATAAGGTGGATATTTATTTGCTTAAATTAAGGCTTTTTTCGGTGTTTATATATTTTTTAATTTTTCATGATGGCGAAATGTAAAAAGTAAGTTTATTTGTATTTTTTTCTATCAAGGATGCAAAATCGCAAGTTATAATCTTAGCGCTTAAACGTTTTTGAAATATGTATTTTTTTAAATTGCGAAATTAAAAGTTCAAGCCTATTTTTTATGCATTTTTGTAATGTCCAAAATATAGGGTTCTAGGCACAAATGGGCACATATTTTTGTTAGAAATTTAGGAGAGAGTTATTTATGCAATCTCCTTTCGAAGATATTTATGAAATAAATTGTTTTTAAGTCTGCAATACGATTATTCTTATTTTACTATTAATAATAGTTATAGCGTTATTAGTCTCTGCAAAGAAATAAATATATATTTTTTTTAGTTCATAAAAATACTAATTATAGTACATAATATACAATTTAAAAACATTTTAAATATAAATATAGGCAAAATATGTATTTATGCATATTATTCTACTAGAAATAATCATATTTAGTTCTTTTACATTTTACCAAATAAATACAAAAAATTTAAGCTTAATTTTTTTTAGTATTTTTCCGGTTCATCTTGCAACATTTTAAAGTGATTGTACCAAAAAAATTGAGAAACAAAAATTAGGGCACAAATGGCTGAATACGGAACTTGCCATAATAATCCTCAATAAATTTTATCTATTCCATGACAATCCGAGTTTCTTTTCGCAAGTTAGAATACGGCCAACAGGCCACACAGACGCTGAAACAGACAGAAGCCCAAAAATCCGACTTCGTACACATTCTACTATGTTGCAAAAAACATAACAATACTGTTAAAAAATATAACAATAATGGAAATAATCATAAGTTTTATTTATGTTTATGTTGTATTGAAATCACTACCAAATGCAGTGAGCAAATTTGGGGTGTGTGCCAATGGAATATCGCTTTCTATAAAACTTGCAATAACATGACTCTTTAAATTCCGATTTTTTTAAAAGTTTTAATCCAAGTATCTAGGTTTTTGTTACTGAAATTTTATTTCTCTGGGGAATAAAACGTGGAAATATTTGTTGTCAGTATGTATTATTTTAAGCAGTTTTATTTGCAATAATTATAATAACTAATATCATTAACACTATACCTTCATTAAACTATAACACTTCATTAATGTAATTAATAGTTTCTGAGATATCGTGCGCGTTATGTCCAAAAACGTCATTTGGAGAAAAATGACTTCAAAGTTTGAGAAACGCCGCTTCAGTTATTGTGCGGGTATTATCAAAATGTTAAAAAAAGATAGGATATTAACGTCTAAAAAAATAAAATTTCTGAAATTTTAAAGCTTTAAGAGTCCCGAGACCCCTTAATTGAATCTTAATATTTTTAATTTCCGTATTTTTAATATATATATATATATATATATGTTACTGTGAAGACCGAAATCTGGAGAATGTCGACTTTGACCGGTGAATATCAACATTTACATAGTCGCTTGGTGTATGTCCGAAATATTTGATAAATATCCTTATTTCTGACTTACATCGGTAACGAAAATGCCGCTTCAGTTATTGAGCAAGTATTATCAAAATGTTAAAAAAAGATGGGAGCTTAACGTCTAAAAAAATAAAATTTCTGAAATTCTAAAGCTTTAAGAGTCCTGAGACCCCTTAATTGAATCTTAATATTTTTAATTTCCGTATTTTTAATATATATATATCTACATATATATATATATATATATATATATATATATATACCGGGTGTCCCAAAAAGGACTCACTGATTTTAAAATTCAATAACTTGTAAACGGTGACAGATATTTAAAAAAATCTTGCAGGAGGGTTATGCATAAGGTCAAAAGTATTTTTACAGTGATTTTAAATTTTAGTTCGAATTACAAACAATAGATGGCGCTGCGATCAATAGACGCTAAATTCAGGCTCGATTTTTGGTACTTCGTGGCCCGGATAATACATTTCCATCTCTTTTTTCCGCACGAAACAAGAGAAAGTACCAAAAATCGAGCCTGTATTTAGCGACTATTGCTTACAGCGCCATCTATTGTTTGTAATTCCAACTAAAATCGAAAATCACTGTAATAAAAGTTTTGACCTTATGCATAAACCTCCTGCAAGAAAATTTTTAAATATCTGTCACCGTTTGCAAGTTATTGAATTTTAAATTAGTCAGTCCTTTTTAGGACACCCGGTATATATATATATGTTACTGTGAAGACCGTAATCTGGAGAATGTCGACTTTGACCGGTGAATGTCAACATTTACATAGTCGCTTGGTGTATGTCCGAAATATTTGATAAATATCCTTATTTCTGACTTACATCGGTAACGAAAATGCCGCTTCAGTTATTGAGCAAGTATTATCAAAATGTTAAAAAAAGATGGGAGCTTAACGTCTAAAAAAATAAAATTTCTGAAATTCTAAAGCTTTAAGAGTCCTGAGACCCCTTAATTGAATCTTAATATTTTTAATTTCCGTATTTTTAATATATATATATCTACATATATATATATATATATATATATATATATATATATATATATATATATATATATACCGGGTGTCCCAAAAAGGACTCACTGATTTTAAAATTCAATAACTTGTAAACGGTGACAGATATTTAAAAAAATCTTGCAGGAGGGTTATGCATAAGGTCAAAAGTATTTTTACAGTGATTTTAAATTTTAGTTCGAATTACAAACAATAGATGGCGCTGCGATCAATAGACGCTAAATTCAGGCTCGATTTTTGGTACTTCGTGGCCCGGATAATACATTTCCATCTCTTTTTTCCGCACGAAACAAAAGAAAGTACCAAAAATCGAGCCTGTATTTAGCGACTATTGCTTACAGCGCCATCTATTGTTTGTAATTCCAACTAAAATCGAAAATCACTGTAATAAAAGTTTTGACCTTATGCATAAACCTCCTGCAAGAAAATTTTTAAATATCTGTCACCGTTTGCAAGTTATTGAATTTTAAATTAGTCAGTCCTTTTTAGGACACCCGGTATATATATATATGTTACTGTGAAGACCGTAATCTGGAGAATGTCGACTTTGACCGGTGAATGTCAACATTCAAATAGTCGCTTGGTGTATGTCCGAAATATTTGATATCCTATTTCTGACTTACACCGGTAAATGTCGACATTCACCATGCACTAATAATGAATGTTGGATATGTTGGAAATTTGCATTTACTTCTCCATATTTCATTAATTTTTACAACGTACAAACGTTTTTATCGTCTTTAATCCATAGGTATGCTGCACATATTTTTAGCAGAAATCGCAGCAACAAGTATCTTAGAGTACTGTTCTTAAAAAAAATAAAAACAATTGTTTTCTCGTTTACTCTCAATTAATGAATTTAATTTTTCGAAAAAAAAAAGATCACCGCTACTGCAGTATTCATTCAATATAAATTAGAATATTGAATTTAAAAAAAAAACAAAATTTAAGGAAACGTTGCGCGCACCATAAAACTTTGCATAAAACTGACAAAGCTGACTGACTCGCATTAGAATAAGGAATTTGGCAACAGACTGTAGCCTCTCTGTTGAACACCACTGCTCTTTTCGACCTCCGCCAGATAGTCCAGGCAATAGAGGCAGTATAGGGGCTCTACATAACAAAATTTATGGTAGTTCGGGAAAAAAGGCTTACTATATGTTTTTTGGGTCGCTGAATCCGAATTTTTAACTTCCCACCAAAATTTCACCCGGCAACCCCCCCTCCCCCCAAAAAAAAAAAAAAAAAAAAAAAAAATGACTTTTTGAAAAAATTTGGTTTTTGAGTAAAGCGTGCAGGGAATGTTCCGATGCAGCCCCCTCTCTCCCCGTTTATTCTACGTCATAATGTCATGTATCCCATTTGTTGCAAATTTTGTCTAGTTTCTGAATTTCGTAATGCTTTTCCCCTAAAACAATAAGAAATTTAAGTTAATAACAACTATTTTGGGGGGTTTTCGGGGGGGGGGGGATTTTGGGGGTAAGTTAAAAATTCGGATTCAATGACCCAAAAAACTTAAAGTAAACCTTATAAGGAAAGTTCGGATGGGAGATGGGAGGGCGAATGTAAACGTGTGAGTGGTTAAGTGAAATTTCGCAACTTAGTCCACGCAGCACCGCGCGCATGTTCCGAGGCAGATCCCCTTTCCCCTTCATCCTAAATCATAATGTCATATATCTAATTTATTGGAAATTTTGTCTACTTTCTGAATTTCTAGCTACTTTCCCCCTAAAACAATAAAAATGGAATTTTTTAATAAAAACCTTTTCTGGGGGGCTTTTTACCAAAATTTGGGGGAAATACCGGGAGAAATTTTGGTGGGAAGTTACAAATTCGGATTCAGCGACCCAAAAAACTTAAAGGAAGCCGATTTCCATAACTACCATTAATTTTGCTAGGTAAAATTCCCTATTGCCTGGACTAAGAGCATATCTGTGCTTGTCGACATTGACCGGTGATGGTCGGAATGTACAAGAATATAATCAAATATTCGGTCTTCCAGCGAAGTATTTGGTATGTGTTGAAATTCACCGGTGAAAGTCTACATTCTCCAATTTCGATTTTTCACGGTAACATATATAGGGTGATTCATAAATATCGAAACAATAGGCTTTCTTCTTAAATATTGCACCTAGGCACATACTTCTAATTGAAAAGTTCGCAAAAAAGGTGCAAAATTTGATGACATAAGTTTCAACTCCATGGGGGGTCTATATGAGAAAATACAAAAATTAAATTTTTATACGGGCCCCGTAGAGTAAAATTCCCAATTAGGAAATTTTGCCTTATCTATTCCTGAATTAAACACAAAAAAATTCATCTCAATATCTTTAAAATTTGCAGAGATATCAAAATCCAAAATTCGTGACTTACACCATTTATCCATGCCTCTGAGCGACGACGACTTTTGACTCATTTTGAATGCAAAGGGATCAGCCACAAATTGTACATTATTAACAGTCGATATAAGACAGTGCCTCTCCTTTGGACATAAAATAAGCAGCGTTTAGATTTTATGTTTTCAAAGTATGCTGGTGGTCTGCACTAGAGGTCTGCACCGGTCGAAATATCTATGTCCGGTCCCGAACCGACCCATAGGAAAAAAAGTTCGGCCCTGCCTGGAAAAAAGTTCAAATCGTAGCCTGGCCCGACCTGACTGAATTTTTACATAATTTTTTACATCGATATCGTTAAAAGTTTTTTCGTATGGAGAAGTTCTGACCGAAAATACTTATTATATCTTTTCTTTTTTCATGATTATAATTATTATTTTTAAAGAATTGTCAAAAGCTGTGATTATTTGTTTTATTAATGAATCTCTATTTATATGTAAATGATTCACTTCTCCTTTAATAACGTTAATCCATATTCCATGCGTTAGAGATAATGAAAAATACTATAAAGTAAAATCTTTTAAGATGGAATCATATAGGAAAGAAAAAAAAAGCGTTATAGACAAGTTTCATTTTCAGGAGTTGTAAATGTATTATGAATTTTAAAATTTTATTGTAAAATAATGACCATTTAAAAATATATGCATTTGTTGTAAAGGTTTTTGGCTGAGCCAAATTTTAGTTATTTTTGCACGGGTTAGGTCAGTCAGAGATAATGATTTTAAAATGGGTTGTCTCGAGACCGGGACAGCAAATTTCGCCCATGGGAGACCTAGGAATAAGGAAGCCAGTCCCAGTTCGGTATAACCAGTGGCCGAGAGGTTCTGCTCTCATGCTGGGTCGTGTCCTTCGGTCCAATCGTCCGGGGTTTTCAGTGGTTTTCTTCGAACCTTGGGTATCCTTGCGTAAATACGGGTTAGATTCCCTTAGAAAGACCTCCACGGAAGCCCCCTCCCCCCATTTTGGGCCCACATCCCTCGTATAGATAATTGGCCGTCATAAATCACACCAACACCCGCTTCGGTATGGAAAAATACGATCGGCCGTTCTGGCCGAGTCGTCAGAATAAAGTCGCCAATCCCGGGTCTGGCCCGGCCTCAGTATACAGACTTTTTTATCGGCCTCGCCGGGGCGATAAAAAGCCTGAATTTGTAAGGGCTAAAATTATGAAAAACTCTTAATCGGCATGTTTGAAAAAGCATTGTTTCAAATTCTACATTAAACATTTATTTATGGACATTTAAGTAGTACAAAAATGTTGTGGAAACGGCAAAATTTAAACTGAATCGGAAGTTTAAGCTAAAGAAATAAGTGACTTTTTCACGTGCAAATTTTTAAAATGCATTTAAATATTATATTAGGAGCCAATCAATGTTTAACACTTTAAGTGCGTTTTTCTGCATGATGCTTTTTTAATCATAAATTAAAAAGATGCAAACTTGGAACAATCTTTTTTGATTATTTTACACTAATTTTGTTTCGGCAAATTGAAAAAAAAATTAGTTTTGAAAATATGATTTTTAAAAAAATAAGTTGCATATTTTTTTAAACAAATATTTTTAATATTTTTAAAATTAAAATTCCTGAAACAAAACTAAAATTATACTTTCCTCTTTAATTAAATGAAAAAAATTTGAAATCCGATGAATAATATTTCGAGTTATAAAGATTTTAAATTAAACCCGTTTAAAAAAATACTAAACATTTAAATTTTTAAAAAACTTTATGCGAGATATTAGGATGTGATTTTGTTTGCAAATACGGTTAACCATCACAAAAATATGAAAAAAAAATCAAAATTCTAGCTCAACAAATATATTTTTTACATGTTTCCTAGAACTCTTAAACTAACATTGTTTCTTCGATTGCACGCTTTTCAATTTGTGTCTAATCCCTTAAAACCTGATGGATTATTTAAACGGCCATAACTCTGCGAGTTTTTCAGATATGAAGATGCAATTTTTTGTGCTTAATTCAGGAATAGATAAGGAAAGTTTTATTGATTGGAATTTTTACACTAGGGGGGCCGTGTAAAAATTTAATTTTCGTATTTTTTCAAATAGACCTCCTATGGAGTTGCAACTTATGTCATTAAATTTTGCACCTTTTTTTATGAAACTTTGCAATTGGAAGTATGGGTCTAGGGGCAATATTTAAGGAAATAGCCTATTGTTTCGATATTTATGAATCACCCTGTATATATATATCTGTAACAGTATCGTAAATGGTATATCTTTTTTCTAAAACCCATCAGTTACTAAAGATACATATTAAATTTGATGAGATACATGCATCATTCGTCGACGAAATATAACATTTATGACGATAATTAGCCTCAGGTAAATTCTCAAATTTTAAACTTATTGAAATTACATTAATATCTGCATTGTAATTTAATGATGAAGTAGCAGTTTCGTAAATGGTATATCTTACTTCTAAAACCCATCATTTAATAAAGATATCTAATAAATTTCATGAGATACATGCATCATTCGTCGACGAAATTTAATATTTATGAAGATAATTAGACTGGTAAATTCTCAAATTTTCAATTTTTTGAAATTATATTCTTATTTCTATTTTGATTTACCGATGACGTAACAGCATCGTAAATGACATGTTACATCTAAAACACATCAGTTAATAAAGATCTGTAATAAATTTGAGATACATGCATCATTCGTGGACGACATTTAATATATATGAAGATAATTAGGTTCTGGAAAATTATAAAATTTTAAACTTTTTGAAATTACCGTAATTTTGCGTGTATCCGCCGCATCTTAGATAACTTGATTTCCCACCAGAATTAATTTTAAATGAAATGTGACTTGCTTCGGCTTAGCACTTATTTGACTTCTTTTTTTCAATTAAATTTCCTGTTTGAAAAAGACTTAATTAAGCCGCTGTGGATACGCGGGAAATTACGGTATATTAATATCGGAATTTAAATTTATTGATGACTTTTTGCATTATGCAATTTCAATTAACTAATTTTTTTTAATCTTTATATTACTACGCTGTAAAAAAAGGAGAATATTCCTTGATGAGGCAAAAAGGTTTGGCAAGTATGCTTTAACCTCAACCAAATTACGAATTATTCCAAAAGGCGTTCCTTTATCTTCACAAATCTCAGAAAGCAATATATTTCCAAGATTTAGAGAAACATTTAAGTAAGTTTTTAGCCCCCGATATAAACATCCGAAAGAAATAGCATTTCTTTCGGACAACAATTAAAGTGTTGTCCCTAAAATATAACGTTCAGTTACATAATCCAGCCGTAAAACGAACCAAATGTATCATTGTAATATTAAATACTGATAATATCTACTGCAATCTTTTTTAACTTCAAAACATCGCACATTTTCAATTTTTAGACCGTCGTATAGATAATAAGTTGGAAATTGCTCATCAAACGTGGCAAATAAGGTGCGTTTGTACTATAACTAATTTTATAAAAACTTTTTGCACCGCATATTGTACTGAATGTATATTTTAGGGCAATTTATAAGTGCATATCAATTTCATTTTGTTCGAAAGGCTGTAACATCATTAAAATGCTCTAGAAATAATTTTTTCCCATTGGCCTTAATGCAACGGAAAATTTTTGACTGTCCCTGTAATTAAAGTATACATCCGATTTTAATACAATTTGAAATGACTCAACAAAATTTTGCAAAAATTATATATTTTAAATTTCAGACCATTCAGAAGGCTGTAACATCATTAAAATGCACTTGAAATAATTTTTCCCCATTGGCCTTAATGTAACGGTAAAGTTTTGACTGTCCCTGTAATTAAACTATACATCCGATTTTCATAAAATTTGAAATGACTCGACAAAATTTTGCACCAATTATATATTTAAAATTGCAGACCATTCGGTTGGATAGTTTTGTGCTCTGTTACATACGGACGGACAGACGCACGGACTGAACGACGACTATAGGTGCTATACGTATTTATATTATTACGAACGCACCTAAATAGCACTTTTAAATGCAATTTGTTTGAAAATTAATTTATTTTTGAGATATTATATTTTTTCAGTTTCTAAAGTAATTTCGTTAAACCGTGGCAACTGATGTAATACATTTCTGTAGAAACCAAAGGGAAAATAGTAGATTACTATTTTATTGTTATTTTCCAATAAAAATTGAAAATAGTTTTAATTAAAATACGTGCTGTGCCAAGAATATAGTCTGCTATAAAAGTGTAGTTTAAAGTCAGGGTTCGCAGCGTTCCTAAAATTTTCGCACTTTGCTACCACTAAATTAAAACGATAATCTTTGTTGTATAATTATATTATAAATGTTAAAGGAATCTAATAAGAATAATTCTTATTTAAAATACTGGTAGCAAAATGCGAAAGTTTTAGGAACGGTGCGAGCCCTGTAAAGTATTTTTGTGTGATATTTTTTCTTCACAATTTACTTAATTGATATCAAGAAACTGAAAATTGCAATTTTATTAATCCGTGTGCAGGGATAAGATTTCCGCGTTTTTCCACACCAGTATATTCTTGGAGAAAATGCTGTTCTCTTAAATCGTGAAAATTTGCCGATTAAATGAAATATCATTTTCTCTAACAAAATACTGGTGTGCAAAAACGCGGAAATCTCATCCCTGTCCGTGTGTAACAACATTTTCCGAATTTTGAAAACATATAAATGAATGATTTCTGATAAAACATGTAGCTATTATTATTTAAAAAAAAAAAAAAAAAAAAAAAAAAAAAACATATAATAAGTACTTTTATTTAATTTTTAGTCTCCATATTAATGTTACTAACAAATAAAAACTTATGAATCATTAGATACCAGATATTTTTGTCAAGTTTCTTGAATGGCGATATCGCTTTTTCCTGGGTTTGTATATTATTCCGAGATAGTGACGCCATATGCATACTTTTCTATAGATGTCGTTTAAGACTGGATCGTAAAAGTGAAATTCTTCGGAGTATGCAAATGACGTCATTTTATATAAAATAAAAGCGTGTATTTTAAGTCTTAAAACTGAAATATGTTTTATACTATCTATAATATTATATATTTTTTTCATCGGGGGCGACGCCCCACCAGTCGCCGAGAGGTTCTGCTCTCGAAGCTGGTAGACGGGAGGTGCTGGGTTCGATCCCAATCGCGCCCGTCGGCCTAATCGTTCGGAGTTTTCGTGGTTTTCTTCGAGCCGTGGATCTTCCATGCGTTAATACGGATTAGGTTCCCTTAGAAAGACCCCCACGGAGGACACTCCCCCCGGGCCTATATCCCTCGTGTACATAATTGGCCGTCAAAAATCAACCCAACCCAACTCATCGGGGGCGACACTAAATTCTGAAAAAGCAGAATTCTTGTTTTCTAGTATTTTAATTTTAAAAGTTTTTTTTTAATGAAAAAATGGTGGAAATTGGATTACTTCCATTTTTCAGATAAAAGAGAAATTGTGAAAAAAAATTCAGACACGTGGCTTTCTGGAAGTATTTTTTTTTTCTTTTTCTTTGCCCTTAATTTTCGGAAACGTATCAGAATACTATTTATAGTGTATTAATCAGTTTTCTCAACCTGGTGTATGTGTTTTACAGATAAAATCAAATTTCAAATAAGCATATTCATGTTCATCTAACATATTCAACAGATAAAATTGCCAAATTAACAAAATTAAAATAAACATTATTTCTTATATTTTCTTATACCAATATTCCAGGCATTATTATTTTAGTAGCCATTAGTATAGACACATTTTTCATATATGTTTAACATCAATATATAAAAACTGATGACATTATTTTTCATTTAAAAAAATCTTTTATCTTGCTTTTTGTACATATTAAAATCAAAAGTCACAATTTACATTTTCCTTATTTTTCATAAAAAATTAAAGAAAGGGAAAATGAAAAGGAGAAGAGGGAAAAAGAGGGAAGATACAAGATCATAAGTGAAACTGCGAAGCAACATCATTTGAAACTGAAGATGACCCGGAATAAGGGATGAAAACGTTTTTTCAGAAAGGTGCCAAAAGGTATTAGACGATGCATTATATATTGTTAAATAGCATTTTTTTTAAAAATCTACCGGAATATATGCTCTTTTAAATAAAATAAGGAAATGTATTTTAATTTTTTATGAAAATTAAGGAAAATGTAAATTATGACTTTTGATTTTAATATGTACAAAAAGCAAGATAAAAGATAAAAGATTTATTTAAATGAAAAATAATGCCATGAGTTTTTATATATTGATGTTAAACAGATATGACAAATGTGTCTATACTAATGGCTACTATAATAATAATGCCTGAAATATTGGTATAAGAAAATATAAGTATAGTACGGGCATTAAATAAGACAGTGATTTTTGTCGAAAAACACTAAATAAACATTATTTCTTTACTCTTGCATGTATAAATTCTGTTACGCAGCTGGAAATGTCTATGTGAGAATTTAGAGCATCGGGGAAATCTTCGTTCAGGATTGGGAAAACTGTTTCATACCCTGTAAAAACTGCTCAGAAATATTTCCGAAATTTACAGTGAGCTAAAGGAATCTTCTTTTCAGAAATGCTGTTTTAAATTTTAGAAATCTTCTTATTTCTGAGGTTTCTTGAGATAAAAGGACGGTTTATATGATTTAGGTAAACAGGTATATATTATATGAGGACCTCAGAAGCCAAGGGGTACAAGTGACAAAATTTCGATTTGGAGTAAATTGAAGTAAAAGATAATTGATGATAAAGTTGAACATCAATAATAATTGATTGAATTGAAATAGGGAACTGCTGCTTGTTTCACAGCGGTCTTTGAACTCTTATTTCAATAAATGCGAAAAATGTAGAGTGCATTTTTCTTTAAATTTATAATTAATCAATATTGATCATTATTCGGCAAAAGTAGTTGATCTCTAAAACATAACACATAATTAGAAAATCACTTATATTTCTTTACCTGAAAAGAGAAAAGCATATTTTCAGGTCGTCTGTGCACTTAGTTAATTTTTTTCAATTTTGTCACTTATACCCCTTGGCTTCTGGTGTCCTCATACCATATTTTCGTAAAAGGCCATACTAAATTAAGTAATATTAGGTATTTTTTTACAGCGTATTAAAAGAGTTTGTTTCTTCTCGATTTAAAGAACGTCATTAGGATGTTTGTGGCATAAATTTAAAATATTTAAATTATGAACAGAACGTGATATATAAAAAAAAGTTGTTTCTAATATTGGTATTTTTGCGACATTACATATTCCAATAATTTACGGTGGCGCTTATATCGTAAGGTCAGTCTGCCTAAATGTGATAACCCCTAAATGCGACAATGTTCTTTTACATAAAATCTTAATGCAAGAATCGTAAATAAATGTTAGAAAATGAAGCATACGAACTTCAGAAACAAAACCCGAAACATTTTTTTGCATGTAAAACGGTTTCTTTAAAAGAAATTTCCCATCAAATACACATCGCTCATTTTACATCGCCCCCATGTTTCGTAAATGCGACAAAAATTCCCGAAAGTGGCTCAAGGTGTTTATTTTTTAACTTTGAAGATCAAACAACTTTATAAACGTCAAGAGATACGTTGTCCGTTTCAGTTACCTGACCAGTTAAACTAAAGAAAAGGCGACCAGTTTCCGATTTAGAATTTGAAGTAGACTACGCATTTAGGCAAGCTCCTTTTCAGCCTGTACCTAATAGCGACATACATATTGTTGTAAATTCGGCGAAACATTTAGAAGATTAACGAAGAAGTTTATATGGGATTTTAACCCTCTAAGTGTTTGGGGCGTAATATTCCGTTCACTAAGCTCCAGGTTTCACAGCAATACAAGCAATATTTAAGATAATGTAATTCTATAGATTTAAGGAATTTTAAATACATTGAAGAATGATTAATACTCTCAAGGATTACATTCATATTTGTAATTAGTTTATTTTATAATGTTGAAAGAAACATATTTTATTAGCATTTAAAACAAAATGGCAAAGAAAACAACATTACAATTTTACCCTTTTGCAAGACGCTCGGAGGGTTGTGTTAAAATGATATTTAAATCAAATTTTATGTTTCATTAAGCTGTGTTGAGTCAGCATAATCCTCCATTAATGTTTTTCTTTAACCAGATGTTTAAATATGTGTTTAGGACGATCAAAAAAGAAAAATACGCCTCTTTAAAATTTTTAATAAAAAACAGGAAGAAACGCAGTGTCTATTCCAGTAACATAATACAGACATATGATAAACCTTTAACTGATGTTACCGGTCTCACAGACCGGTGCTTTTTTCAATTTTCAAAGTTTAACTTCCAAATTTCAGTTTAACTACAAACACTACTGAAATTTTGCTTCTTTTGGAACATTAGTACTAACACCAGAGTCTTTTGAATGGGTGAATTTTAATTATAACACTCCTGTACAAAAAGTTTAGTACAAAAACAACATCCTATGAGTTAATCGCAGCTTTTATTCATCTTTCGATGGAGCGGTCTCACAGATGGCTTCAGACTAGTTATGTGACAATTTCTGTGACATCAGTTAAAGTTAAGGAATTTGCAATAATTTTATATAATGGAAATTCTGGAAAATCTTGTGTAGATTGAAAACAATTTATGTTTATTTGAATGCGGTTAAGTAAGTTAATTTTACCAACATTATAACATTCGGTAGCTTAAATGCTGTCTCCGATTAAAACGTGATGCAAATGAGTTATTCCCTGGTTTATGAATCATAATTTTTGTTAGCACTTTTATAAAATCTGATATTTTAGTTCTGTTTTCATTTTTTATTCGGTATAATCGACATTTTCTACTTTTAAATTTATAAACGATAACAAATAAATAAATCATGTTTATCTAAATGAATATTTGTTTCCATATACGTATTTTTAAGTACAGAAAATATTAATTTCATTGTGAAAGTGCAAGAAAAAGGAAGAAGGAGGGTTGGGGGGGGGGGGGGGGATGCAACAGAATATTCGGCACAGAGCTTCTCTTTGGCTTAATCAGAATTGTTAGAAAATTTTGTACGATTTTATCTATTTCTAAGGCTAATATATTTATCATGTGACATTTTATAATAAAGTTATATGTAATAAATAATCTAGTTAATAATATTATAAATATCTTTTAAATACTCTTTTAACCCGTAAACTCCACACTGTGAATTCGCACCGGCCGAAATGTCGAGGTCTTTAATTAATTCGCATTTTTCATTCACAAAATAAGAATTTTGATAAAATCAAATATTTCATTTGTATTCCTTATTAAATTTCTTATATGGATCATGTAGTTATATTTCATTATCACCAGATTGTCAGCAAAATTATGCGGAGTTGAAGTTAAGGAAATCCAAATCGCACTGGTGTATAAATTATGGGTTAATATTGATGCGCAAATTTCGCAAATTTTAAACGATGTTTTCTGCGACAATCATTTAATTGTAGTGATGGCCATATCTCCTTGGCAAAGAGGGATGAGAGTTTTTTTTTTTTTTATATTAGGAACGCATTTATTTATTTGAGTGTTATTTATATTAGACGTTATACGCAGCATTTAAATAACTTTTGCATATTAGCAGAGTAAAATTGGCAAACAGCACGGTGCTGCGCCGTGATAAACATTTCAAGAATAATATTGAAATGTTTAATTATAATAGACATGTACTTAAATTTTAGTACAGAAACAGTACCCTGTGAGTTAACAGAGACTTTCATTCATCTTTAAATCAAGTGGTCTCGGAGACCGCTCACAGTAGTTATGCAATAATTCCTGTCACAGCAGTTAAGGTTTAATTAATTAAAAAAATAATTACAGTTAACCCTTAACGGCTGTTAGAGCTGCTTTTTAAAAAAAATCGCAGTTTAATTTGTAATTTCCAGTTTAACTATTGATACAGGGAAATTTTGCTTCATTTGGAGCCTAGTACTATTGTTTGAAATGTTTGAAAAATCGAAATTTTATTAGAAATAGTACAGTACAAACAGTTTTGTGCAAAAACAGCATTTTATGAGTTAATCGCGTATTTTATTCATCTTTCAATCGAATCGTTTCGCTGTAATGTGGCAATTTTCTGTCACAGCAGTTAATCGTTAAATGAACTTTTTCAGATGAATTGTCATGTATAAAATGCATTATCACATTTAGGACTATGAACGTCTCATTTAGGTTTTAGCTGCCTTAAATGCGACAATCCTATATTGTGGTTTTATACTACAGATAATTATTAAATTTCTACAAAACAAGTTAGTTTTGAACTAAAGGTACAGTATTCAGTAATTTGTTGCTTAATAAAATATACATTTATATAATAAAATCCCAAATATACCCTAAATGCGACAACACTACGGGGAATCGTGTCTCATTTAGGAACACTGACCTTATATCTCAAATTAGTTCAGTTAAAATATATATATACCGTATATCCCGGCGTATAAAACGCACTGTCGTATAATACGCGTCACTAATTAGAGATTATATATTTTTAATTCAAGCATATACTGCCGTATAACACGCATCAAGTTTTCTCCACGAAAACAATCTAGAAATACTAGCCCTCCGCCACTTCAGATAATGTGTCTTTTCTTTGCGACATCCGAATGCGATCGTTTCCAGTTGCTCAAATCTTATCTTTTAGAATCTAAATAGCCCGTACCCAAAATCTATTTTAAAACACATCCTGTCTATTATGCGCTCAAACTTCGCGAAAGCACTAATCTGACCAAGGCAAAATTCCCGTTTTACACGTCATTCTTCATTCTGTCGAAGTCGTTAATATTTAGATGTGTTGATCCTAAAGCCTATGAAAATCAGTTCTTCGTCCATCCAGTAAAGCGAAATAAAAACACTTTTGAATTTAAATGCAAAGTAATAGCATTTTAAAAAGAAAAGGATAATCGTGCTGCAGCTAAAATGTTCGGATAAATGACTCAGTTGTCAGCAAAATTTAAAAATTTATGAAGATAATGAAACTCTGGAAGACTGCGGAATTTCCAAGAATTTTTTATTACAATTATATCCAGAGCTGTCAAGGCTACGGCTTTTTGGATATCTGTATTTTGATACAGAAAATATTCTTTTATTTAATTGAAACATTTGGACGATTTAAAAGAAGAACATTTTCCTTAAGATGATAGTGGTGTGCAAAAAACCGAAGACTTGGCAACTGTGTATATCGACATTTTGTTTTCCTGAAGAATTTTTGTAATATGTACTTTTAATTATCTAATTAGTAATAGTCTAATTAATAATCTAATAGTCTTATACTACGATTAAAAGGGTTTATTTGGCTTTCTCCTCAATTTTGAGAACCTTATTGGATAACTAGTGGCACAAATATAAACTTTTTATATAAAAAAAATTGAACGCAGTATTGAAACGTATTTTTTATCAATTGAATATTGATATTTTAGAGACATTGCGTATTTAATCAATTACGGTGAAGTATCATCATATCTCTAAATCTTTGTTAAGTTAATAAATATGTAATATTTATTTCATAAGATAAATTCTTCATTCGTTGGCAAACTTACCATTTATAATGATTGTTAACCTCTGCTAAATTCAAATGTTTAAAATTGCATGATATTTATATTTTAATTTATTGAATGTTTTTTATATATATATATATATATTTCGTATTTTGAACTGACTAATTCATTTTAGTTTTGTACTACAAGAAGTACTACATTTTGTACTACATTTTAAGAATATTAATAGGATTTTTGCAGTAGAAATATAAAATAATTTGATTGAAAATGTAGAAGATAATATAAATTACCCAGTTCTTTATGAATTAAATATTGATATTTTAGAGAAAATTTATATTTCTTTCAAGTACAGTGAATTGATTGTATATCTGACGTGTAAAATCCATCAAGTTTTGCAAATGAGGGTTTAAATATAATGTAAAAAGTGTCATTTAAAGGAGGAATTCAGTGATATGAATTATGTATAAACAAATAACTATGCACAACGCAAATTTTTAATTAAAAAACATGTGTTTATACAGGGTTCCTACAATTTCAGCTGAAATACCAGTATTTTTATGTAGAAAAAATTAGATTTATATAATTCTGCGATTTCAAAAGGCGAGTTTTTCTTTAAGAAATACTGATAGTTATCTGGTCTAAAGTCATGGAAATTCCCTGACGTGTAGGAACCCTGATATATCTCCTATTTTGAGATAAATAACGTGTGAAAGGAAATTTAAAAAACCTGGTTTCCGAAGTCACGGAAGATAAATGTTGTTATGGAAGATATATGAATTTCTGTATGTGATTCTCTAAATATAGTTGCTAAATATACAGAATTCCAATATCTTTCTCTTTAATTTCATATTCCATGCTATTATGAATAAAGCCAAGGATTAATTGAATGAATTGTGTGTAGTATTTAAGCAGAATATTTGTCTTTAAGTGCAAATGCTCATGTATAATAAATACAAATTCATGGGAAAGAATTGTTTGTCTATATTAATCTTTTGTTGAACCTAAAAAAACTTACAAGCTAAAATTAGGTATTTAGTTGACAAGTTTGTAGTTACAGTAAAGAATGACTCTTAAATAAATCAATTATTTTTCCGTTAAGTTACGACATTTTATGAGTTGATTTGCACATTTCCCATCCAAACACTAAAGATTCACCAATATAACATGCAATATTAAAGATAACTTCACAATAAGCTGCATTATTAAAGTAACAATGGTGTTCTGACAACACCGTAGCAAGCACGTTTTCATTTCAGAAACAGAATTTTTACGCAGTGTTGCCAGATTGGGGACTTTTTTAATTCAGATTATTTGACTGTCACTACTTTTTTAAAATAGTATAATTCGACTTATTTTTTCAGAATTTTTAATCTATTTTTAAATAGGCCGAATATTTATATTTAAAAAAAAAAAACGGTGACAATCAACAATCTGGGGGCAAAAATGTCCCCAATCTGGCAACACTGTTTTTACGTATTATGAATTTTCCCCAATTTCTCGAAATCTTCTCGAACTTATTTCGTGAATTTCCTGAAATTATTCAGTAATTTCGTCAATTAATTGAAAAAATTCTTCAAATTGCAGCGATTTTTCCGCACTTCATGCCTGAACTATTTACGTTTTATTGTCGAAAATTATTTTAGAGTATTCAGTATTTGTTCGTAACTGAATAATTTGATTGAAAAGATAGTGCATAATTTAACTCTATGTAGTGTTTTATTCGTCATAATTTTAAAGGTGTCAAGTCAGCGAAAATTGCCCTGAGTGTACTGCGAAAAAATATCAATTTTTGAAAAATTCAGATTATTAAGTTAATCATAATGAAATGTTACACATCTATAGTTCTATATCTAAAAACATGTAAACACATATTTTTAAAGCTCTATTAATCATATACTAGAAATTGTATTTAATAGAAATATCTCTTGAACACGTAAAAAGAATAAAAAATTCGCGTGAAAAGTTTGCGAAATTGAACATTTTTCTTCTGCTTAATACATCATTTTTGATTTAATTTTCACTGATATCTATATTTTTGAAGGATACATTAAAATGCACAATCTACGTAGTGTTTACTTTTAATCAATTCAGAGGAAAGATTTGCGTTATATTACGAAAACATATACATGTTAAATTTAAAAACATCTGCTATACTTTCAGAATCTGGATATATTGGTTTGTTCGATATATCTAGTGCGAACATTTTGTAATAATTTAGGAAAATCGAAACGTTTTAACATCATTACCCGCTGGTGCTGCGTTGGCGCAACGTTGGTTTGTTCGATATATCTAGTGCGAACATTTTGTAATAATTTAGGAAAATCGAAACGTTTTAACATCATTACCCGCTGGTGCTGCGTTGGCGCAACGTAAAAATAAATGCGCATGATGAAATTCACTATCGATGTACCACTATTTTTGAATTAAAAAATTCCCTTATTTAGTAACAGAAACTTTGAAAATTAAATAAAACGAAGATTGTCTTTAAAAATTTGTGGTGTGAAACGTTTTTCAGCAAAAAAGTTGAAGATCCCTGTCTTATAATTTCGGCGATAAATGGGTTAAACTTGGAAATTCTAGCAACAATTAGTTGATGTGATATAGCACAGCTGCCAACTTTTACTTTTTTTTTGTTACCAATAAAATTCAATAGAAATTTTTGCATTATTTAATAGACGATTTCAGGGATTTAACAAGGGAACATTTATTATTAAATTTTAGTGGTAAGAAAAAAGCGTAAATGTTGGCAGCAACAGAGTTGTCATTTCTAAGAAAATATTTTATGAAAAAGCAACATTAAAAAATATTTCTCTTAACTCGGATAATAAGGGTGTGACTGAAACTTCAGTGCAAACAAATTTTCGTTTTAGAAACGGAATTTTTACGTATACCGGTTTTTCAATCAAATTACAGAATCTTCGCGCACTTTTCCTGAAATTCTCCAGATAAAGACAGAAATTTTGTCCGTTCATAGAAACATTTTTTGACGTCTTACGTTAATTTGATGATAACTATTGCAAAAATTAGCGAGTTTACAAAAATCTAAAAATTTTAAACTTAGAAAATATTCCTGTAATTAGTTGATATGAGACAATGGTTTCTAAGAAAATATTTTATCAAAAAAAAAAAAAAAAAAAAAAAAAAAAACATTTAAAAATCTTTATCTTGATTTGCATATTTTAGGAATAATTAAAAAAAATCTTTACAGTATCGTATTAAATTTGGAATTCTGGATTCACTAAAATGATTATTATGCAAAGACAATAAATTTTATAGTATCAAAATAAGTATTGAGAAATTTGAAAAATCCAAATGCTGCCTTTGTAATTATTTTTTACATCTAGATTAGTTTTTCAATTCTTTTATTTTTTAATATTTATGAATCATGATTAAAAAGTACGTATTTTTGTGTTTGCACAATGTTATATACTTTAGTTTCCGTTTTTTTTTTCTTTTAAGGCATTAGCGTTTTGTAATCAGAAATTTATGGCTGTATTAATCTCTTGAGGAGCGGTGGAATATATTATATCCCACCTACGATTAATAAAGATATGCACCCGGAAATTTTTATTAAATTATACTTTTCTAACTTTGGTGGAAAAAAGTCGTAAAATTGCTTTTTTTTATTTTGCAATAAAGTTTTTGAATGATTCCAATGTGAATTCGACTTTACAGAAACAAAATTACTTGCCCCTGAAAGGGTGCTGCCCTGAAAGGACTGTGCTCGCTATTCAAAATATGAAAGAATTATTTACAACTTTATGAAACAACATGAAAGTTCCTCTAATATTGTATTTATATGTCGGAATTAAAATCATTGTATGTGCAATATCTGCAGTTCCATCTATAATAATATTCTTGTATCAAGGACTGATTTACATATCTGTACATATAGAGTAGTGATTTTTTTCTAACGAGATATTGTCTCGACCTAATTAAATAAGAATCTGAACCACCAGCCTTAAATAGGAAAATTAACAAAAATGCGCGTATACATGCCCTGAGTAATTAACTTTCGTAACATAAAAAATTGTGCTTGTATAAAATAGTAGTCTTAATCTCGTTTTATGATAGAAAAATCTTTAAAAGTGCTTAAAATATGAAAAATATTTTGTAAAATTTCCTGGAGTTACGCTCGGCAGAACAAAATTGTTTAATTATCCTTTTTTTTTTTGTTATTTTAAACTAGTCTTCAGATATTTTAAGTAACATAATTATTTGTCATTGTATTCATGCAAGCGTTTCATTATCGTAAATAAAACTTCGCGCGTACATAATTCTCATCTGAACTTCCAATCTATTGTACTAGTAATTTATCTCAATATTATTTTTCATAAATCCAGTACATAAAATACTTTTAAAAGTAGCAAATCTTAAAATACAGTAACGCTAACTTAAGTGTCAATATTTATGGTATATCTGCTAATGTATTTGTTTCGAAGAATAATACATATTTTTAGCAACTTCTGTGTATTACTGTCGTATTCACCATGCATTAGGAAAAACCTTATTTATCGAAGTTTTCTGTATTTATAAAGCTACCTATTTGTGTTACTTCTCAATTATTTTTAAAATATATTTCTTTTATTAGAGATTGTATTGGATGTTTGAAACAATAAAAATTGTGTTATTTATTAGTACAACTAAAAATTAATGTGCTAAATTACGAATGTATTTAGTTTTATAGAAATCGTAAAATACGCTTGCATATTTGTTTTATATTAAATAATTTGTTGAACATTATATATTTTTATTCCATGCTGTTTATTTCATTGTAATCGAAAAATGCATTTTAAATATTTAGAAAAAATATTTTATAAAATATTAAAATAAATTCAATTATACGAATGTATTTAATATTTTAGAAATGGTACAATACGCTTACATGTTTGTTTTATCTTAAATAATTTTTGAAAATTATATATTTTTATTCCATACTGTTTATTGCATTGTAATCGAAAAATGCATTTTAAATACTTACAAAAAATATTTTACAAAACATTAAAATAAATTCAATTATAAAGCATGTTAAGATATTAAATTTAAAAGAGAAAAAAAAAGAACTTACCTTTATCTAGTGTTTTGAAAAAAGACCATTAATATTTGTAAGTCCTTTCTATGTAAAGATATTCACAAATATCCTAGAGTACTTATAGGTAAAAAAAAATTAAGCTCGGATATTTAATATCAGTATTTTAAATCTTTAAATATTTTGTAATGAAACGTCCCGTTGCTGACCATAAGAAGCGAAAAGTACGAAACTCTCGACGCATGGCTAGCACCAACCAAAGTGACCGCATGTGTTGTTCGCCAGTCCGATGTCAAACATCCATTGGAACTCTAGAGCAAAATTTCTTACCCAGCATTCCTATATTGCGCTCGCGCAGAGAATCCTGGTAAATCCATTTCTGGGAGAGGGTAGTATCAAATATTTATCTGAATTTTCCTGTGTACTAAAGCTTTCGCGCTAATTTTTGCAACTATTCTTTATCAAGATTAGTGTGACTTTTTTTTTTCTCCTGGAAACCACTCTGTGTGACAGGAGAAAACCGCCAGCCGCAGGAAAATGTTTCATGCATGACATTTCAGGAAAAGAAAATAGCGTCAAAAGTTCCAAAAGAAAATTCGTTTCTTGTCAGGGGTAAAGTTAAATGTTATGTAATTGAGAAGGCGTTGAAATGGAAAATTGAATTATGACACTTTTAAAAAGCTTAGATGCTGATAGATATTTCTTTATTATCTGAGATGATTTAAAGATATGATTAAAAGTAGGGAAAATCAGAATTATTTTCGTTTCTCAAAGAAGATAAATTTTGTTAATATAAATTTGTTTGAATAGGTTTAATTCAATTAATGACTACAGACGAACATTTCATACATAAATAAATACTATAAAAGGTATTGTATGAGGAAATCAACATGGAAAATTAAACGAAAATTTTGTAATTAAAATAAAGTATTTTTACATTTATGAAAAAAAGTAGTTAGAACTAGTGTTTTCGTAGGAAATTCAACAACATTTTTATTTTCTTATCAGTGCGTGAGATTATTCGTTTATATTATTTTAATTTTATTATCACTTTTTTTAAATAACTATTTCGAGCTTCTATAGCTCCATTATCAGTTCACACCTTAATCGATAATAAAGCTTTAGAAGCTCTGAAACTGCTGTAGCGCCCTTTGTACACACATATTTACAATTTGTGGTATTTTCACGTTTTCTATTTATTGCTTAATATATTGGCACAAAGTTCAATCCTTCCATTTTAATTAGAATAAGTTGTCTAACATTCAAATTTCCATTTGTTTTAAGTTCAGTATTTGTTGATTTTATTATAAAATTTCCTTAAAATATATATTTTTTAAAGATTATATTTATTTTATTCAATATACTTTAATCTTTAATTATTTCACTATTCCTTTCTGTCTTTTTCAGTATCGTTAAAAAAAAATAATAATAGTAATATTTCAAAAGAAATTCGTTTCTTCACAGAGCTAAATGTGCATGTTATATAACTGAAAAGACGTTAAAATGGAAAATTTAATAATGACATTTTTAAATACTGATATACTATTATATATCTTTATTATGTAGTATGATGATTTTAATATATGAATAAAAGTATGCGAAGGCAAAATTATTTTCATTTAAGATTACTTTTATATTCGTCTAGAAATATGCGAATGCGACATCTTAAAAAATTACATAAAAATGTTTCAGTTTATCAGTGCAGAAAAAAATAAAGGAAAGGTTTTTTTTCTTACGAATTATCATTTTCATTTCTTTTTAAATAAGTAAATAAAACAAGTGTTTTCGGGGGAAATACAAAAACATTTTTATCGCCTTATGTTTGTATATTTTGTCTATATATTTCTGCGCTAAAGCATAAAATGTGAAATTTTGATTATGACGTTTCAAAAAAGCTCAGATATTAATAGATATTTATTAATTGTCTGAAATTATAAGTATTGAAAAATATAATTATGATTAAACTTTGTAGAAATCAAAAGTAATTTATTTTCATAAAAATGATAAATTTCGTAATGTGAATTTGTTGAACACGAAAAATTTTATTTTTAACAAGAAATAAACAATTCCTACTCTTGAATCCTAATTTTAAAATAATTGCGTTTATGAATATAGAAAACTTAAACAATTATTTTGTCCTTAAAATAGTACATTTAATCATTTATTCGAATAAATATACAGAACTAGTGTTTTCGCATGAATTTTTAGATTCATCTTTAGCTTTTTATGAAACCATTTAACTCTATGTATTATTGTAATGTTATATTTAAAAGAATTTTCCATCCTCGTAAATATTTGGAGCTCTGTTTATAGAATAACTAGTCCAACATTTAATTATCGAAAGCTTGCTGTTAAAAGTCACGCAATTATTTTAGGTAAAATATCAAAGAATAAGAATCTTATAAAAAGGTTATATTTCGTTCATAAAGTATGTTTCAGTCCTAGGATTATTTTACTTTGTATGCTTTTTATATACTGTCTTACAAATTATTTTTTATTAAAAAATGCGCCCAAAAAGAATATTTCTTGTAAGGGGTAAACATAATTGCTATGTCAGTGAGAAGACGATGAAATATAAAATTGAATTATGATATTTAAAAAAAAGCTCAGATACTGATAAATATTTCTTTACTATCTGATGCGATTTAAAGATCTGATTAAATCTAAAAGAAATTGAAATTATTCTTAATACTCAGATAATATAAATTTTGTTAATTTAAAATTGCTTCAATAAGTAAAATATAATATTATTTAAAAAGATACAATTCATAAAAAATTGAATTAAAAATATTTGAGTTTATGAATAGAGAATAAGAAAAATATTTTGCCATTAAAATATATTACATTTACATTTATTAAAATAAGAATACAGAACGAGTGTTTCCGATGCTAATTAAAAAGCGTTTATATTTTTTTATCACACTATTGACGTGTCTATATTATTTTAATGCTACACTTAGAAATATTTTCTGTACTCTGAGCTCTTTTTCTTTAGAATATCTTGTCAAATATTAAAATATCGATGAATTTCTTTTATGATGCCCGCATTTGTTTAGTTAAGGGGGTCCAGGACAGAAAAATCTTCAAATTTTCTAAAACAATTTTATTGCATTAAAACTTTCTCTTTTTTTTTCGCTTAAAATAACATCTCAATCATGTTACTATCTTAATTGAAAAGGAAGTATTAAATTTTTCGTTTTGGTTTGTTTTAAAAATCTAGCTTTCAAGTAATGGTTGTCATAGAAACGACTTCTTGTGAAAATGCGTTTTACTTCATGAAGGATTTTTTCACCATTTTACGTATTTAAATTGTTATACGTCAAGAACCGTTAAAGAAAAATGGTTCAAACTTGGAACATGACTTTTTGATTGTTTCACTTTAATTCTGATTCAGAAAATTTGAAAAAAAAATTCCTTTTCAAAATATGATTTTTTTTTAAGTTACATATATATATATATTTTATTTTTTTTTACTTTAAATATTTTAATTTCTTTTTAAATTAATATTTTTAAAAATGCTGAATCAAAATTAAAATCTATTCATTTCTGTTTATTTAAATGGAAAATTTAAATTCTACATGTAATATTTCGAGTTATAACGATTTTAAACTACCCAAACTTTTTAATAAATTTTAAATTTAAATTAAAAAAATGAGAAGTTTTGTCATGCGTTTTTCTTTACAAATAATATGGTTAACCATCACAAAAAATTTAAAATTTTTAACTCAATAAATAAAAATTATTTTAAAATGTGTCCCGGACCCCCCAAAAAAGAATGTCATTTAAATATATTTCTTATTAGATATGCTGCAAGCTGTAATATTATCTTACTCTTTGTTTCAATAATTTCCATAAAATTTTACAAAACATTTTTCATTAAAAATTAGCTAAGAAAATCCATTTCTCTTCGGGAATATGTCAAATGGTATGTATTCGAGAAAGCGATGAAATGTTAAATTGAATTGTGGTAATTTTATAAAGCTCAAATGCTGATAAATATTTCTGTATTGTGTGATATGAAGATTACGCGAAAACAATTTACTTTGTTACTCAAATATAAGATAAATTTCGTTAATGTAAGTATGGTCTTTCATATTTCTTTCCCTCCGTAAATATACATATCATAAGCTTCGAAAAACAAATTCCTTAAAATGTAATATTTCAATAGAAATGAATGGGAAACGCAATATGTAAAAACAAACGAATAATTTTATCGTTAAAATAAATTATATTTTTATTTATAGAAATAAGTCCAAAATACCAGCATTTTCGAAAGAAATTTAAAAGCATTTTAATTTCCCATGCATGTGTCTCTCTGGTATTTTTAATTAAAATTAAACGCATTTTACATCGCTATGAATGCTTTCAGCTGTCTATTTAGAATGATTTTCCTATCACGGAAAAATTCTTTTTACAATTTCACATCTGTTTTCATAAATAAATTACATGTAAACATAAATTCGTTAAGTACAGCATATATATTTGTTAGAGTCTGGTACATATTTATATTTGTTTAAACGTGCTGCAATCTAGCATTATTTTAATCTTCTTTGATTCACTTTTCTGGATTATTAGGAAAATATTTTTATATTTAAATTATAACTATTGATAATTTACAAAAATGGAAATAAATTCACAACCAAACATTCATTTATTTAAGTACGATACAATTATGTTTTATTTTAATCTTCGTTTATTTTTCTGTATTATTAAAAAAATGTTTTTAGATTTAAATTGTATCTTAATTTATAATTTACAATATCTCGCAACACTCATTTTCTATATTACATTCTTTAGGATCGGTGTTTTTAAACGATTTAATTCTTATATAAACTATTTACATATGCATGACGTATTTCAAGATTTTTCTTATCAAAAAATATAGCATCTCTAAGTTATATAACCAGATTATTTAACTTTTATTACGCTATATTTAAAGAATAAAAATGAATATTTTCTTATTTTTATTAACATAGTAAGCTATATTTAAAGCATGCAATTGAATATTTTTCTTTCGGAGTAAAAAAAAAAAAAAAAGAAATTAGTTTATGCAGATGCACTATCATAATGAAATTTTAATTTAACAATTACACAGGGTTCGTACGGGTACCGTTAGTTTCAAGGTCAATTATCAGAATTCTTTCATAGAAAAATAAATATAGTTTAAACGGATGAAATTTTCACCTTATTTCAGGGGAGATTTTCCATAAGAAAATACTGGTACCGAAAAATTTCTTTGTTTGGAAAATCAAGCACCCATACGAACCCTGTTACAATATCAAAAGATTACGAAAAATATTTAGTTGAGATTTCGTGTAAGAAACAATGTGTGTGAAATAAACTTGATTCTATGTATCAGATATAATAACGATGCAGTGTCACTCAGGAACGAAAACAGCAAGTATTCAAAAGAGATGCAAATAGACGAATGCTTAAAAATTGCTAGAAAATATGTAATATATACACTTCAATTTTTATTTATTAATATTTTTTAAGGCTTAGATAACAAACGTCTGAAAAGACAAATGCGTTCTCCACACCTTTATGGACCGTCTGTATTTGGCATAAATATTTTGATAAAATGCAATAAAGAAGGATTCAGTAAAGTGTCATTCATTGTCAAGCGTATTAATTCTCTATAGGAAGACTTTTTTGAACCCCCCCCCCCCCCTAAATAGTCTAAAATATGTAAGATAAATGCACCTATAGCGGCCATGTACCATTGGTGGACCACTAATTTTTAAATTTTAAAAACAAACCCAAAATCAGACTTCATGTTTATGGCAGTTAATGCAAAGCCACACAGAGCTCATATTGTTGATGATTTTCTTGAAGAAGAGGATATTCGCCGTATGAATTTGCCTTCGAGGTCTCCCGACCTCAATCCTATATTGAACATGTTTGGGATGGTCTAGGAAGAGCCATTGCATAGCGTAATCCCCGCCCAGGACCCGACAGGACTTAAAAGCCGGGCTTTTGGAAGAATGGTCTTTGTTGCCACAAATATTAATTGAAACCCTCATAAACAATGTGAGAGCTAGTTGTGAGGCTTTTATAGCAGTGCACGGTGGTTACATCCCATATTAGATAGACTTTTCTCGAGATGCCTGCTTTATCTCTATTTCATGATTTAAAACTTTTTGATATACCCTGTATCTTAATTCACAATTATTTTTTTTTCTATATTCTTATGTTGCTGTATTATTTCTCCTAATATAATATACCTCTGTGCCAGATTTCTTGACAACACAGTGAATAGTTCATCAGGTTTTACATTTTTTTTTTTTTTACGTGTGTGACCTTAATTTTGGACATGAGTGTATTAAAGATTATGAACCAATACATTAATCTCCAATTGGCCTAAAGATGTAACTACTGTACAAATTACTTTGAAAGTTTGTAATTTTACACCTTAATTAACTATGGGCATAAAACAGATCTCCTTCAGTCACTTCTTGTCTGCTTAAATATTTCTAAGATTATTCATTTTTAAATTCCCATCAAATTTAAAATTCTCAAATTTAACCATATTCAGGTTTCGCATGGGTACCGTTATTTTCAAGGCAAAATATCAGTTTTTTTTAATAGAAAAATCTAGTTTAAACGCGCGAAATTTCTCCTTATTTAAGGAGAGATTTTCTATAAGAAAATACTGTTACCGAAGAATTTGGGCCCCACCAGTGGCTGAGAGGTTCTGCTCTCAAAGCTGGTAGACGTGAGGTGCTGGGTTCGAACCCAATCGCGCCCGTCGGTATAATCGTTCGGAGTTTTCGTGGTTTTCTTCGACCCATGGATTTCCATGCGCAAATACGGGTTAGGTTCCCTTAGAATGACCCCCACGAAGGGCACTCCATCCTCGGGTCTATATCCCTAGACTAGATAATCGGCCGTCAAAAAATCAACCAACCAACCAACCAGCCGAAGAATTTGGAAATTCAAGGACCCGTACGAACACTGCTTTTTTTAGTAGTCCATGTCTAATATGGTATCTATTTTGATTTGATTAGTACCACATAAAAGCGCACACCTTAACTAACAAGAAAACTTATGTTTAGTTTCGGTCTTCTTCCGTATAACATAAAAAAAATCACGTTTCACAAACCCTAGTTTTAATGCGATTCGCTTCTATATACGAATTCAAAGTAAGTCCGGGTACACTCAAATAGTTATTAAAACTATAAATCTAGAATTTCGGAACAAGTATTTATCAATAGCGAAATCACTCAGCGCCACTATTATACACTACAGGGTGTCCGGTCTCAACGGTGTCCAACGGCTAATTCCTAAACCGTTAGACATAGACATATAGTTCCAATTACAAAAATGTTTTAAATCAGGTAAAAAAAAATATTTTAAAAGCGATTTGGGTCAATAAAAACATTTCTTAAAAAATTACGAAATTTAAATTTTTATACGGTCCTCCGGTCCTATAAGTTATATTTAGTAAAATTTTCCTATTACACTGACAAGTAAGACAAAAAATTTCCCATTCATATAACTCTAAAATTGAGCGAGTTATGAAACTTTAAAAATGGATGACTTATGCCACTTTTCTGCTCTGAAAACAAATGAGTTCGGCTTGGCTTTGAGGGGTCACATACCAAGTGCTTAAAGTATTCGAAGATCTTATTTCAAATGTAACTGCGCTTTGAAAAAATCGTAAAAGGATTACGATTAAGTTAACATTTATTAAGTTTCATATTGGCTAAAATAACACATGCTTTATTTGTCAGGATTTGAGACTGTTTCTTTATGATATCTTTTAACAAAAATTATGTTATTTTTATAAGTTTTTATGTTACTTCAACGATCGTATGTATGTTTTTCCAGTTCAAAATTTGTACTCGAACTTTATCTCACTTTTAAATATACGATCGAGATTAAATTTTACTTACTGGCGCAAATCCAATAACAATCTAATATTATTATGATTTTCGGTGGTTACCATTTATACTTATTTTACAGGATAACACAAAAAATTTCGGACATATTACCGCCAAGATGTTTAAGAAAAAGTTTTAGATTAGATCATACAAGAGTGCGATTGTTGGATTTTTTAACTTTTATGTATTTTTTAGCACTGAATCTGGAAATTACCTTAATTTTTAACCATCATGTCAGGATATTTCGCAAATCATAAATTGTCAAATTTAACGTATAACAAAAATCGGATGCTATAAAGTAGAGGAGATATAGCGACTATCCCGTTATATATGTTTGCGTTCGATTCCTCCCCCCTCCCAGCAGTTTCAATTAAAAATCTGTTTCATACTTTATTTATTTTAGTGCACTATAGTCAAACAGTGCAGCCCCTAAATTAAATTTAACATTTAAAAACAATATTGATTGTATTAATAGCCCTTCACATTTAAATTAAATTGTTGTAGTTACTCATCTCTTTAATAAAATAAAATCAGTGATTCAGTCTCCAAGTCTACTTTGAGATTTACTCATACCAGATTTGACCTTGTAGAAAAACGTTACTGCTGTCTGTTATTAACAAAAGCATTTTAACTTCGGTCACTTCCTTTTTTGGACATGAAGATAACTCATCATTTAGAATCACTTAACATGTAATCTATTCATTAGATTTATTTTCGCACTGTACTTTAATATCCAGACCGTCATATTCATTCGTATGTGAATGCTGCATTTTTGTGGCAATGCAAGCTGCTAAACCTTGACCTACCCTAACATCTGGTTTAGAAAATACATTCTCATGGCTATTTCGCCTAATAACTCAATAACTTTTTCAACCCTATGTCTTTATCCAGAAACTTTTTTATTTTTACACTTAACCGCAATTGTATCAAAGTACAGTCTAGCTTTTCACTTCCCACGATTCAGGAATTTTAGTAACCCACAAATCTGGAATCCCTACTCAATTCAAATATGTAACAAGTTCACCTTATGTATTTGGCGAAATCAGACCCATGTGCAGGGCGCAAATACTTTTAGATTGGCGATATTGTACTACGCCAAGCAAGTGAATTGTAACTGCATATTCCACTCACTCCTGCTCTGACCCTTGCCTCTGACGCTGCTCTAAATAGAGGCGTCCGTTTCTGTCCCCTGGTTTTGTACCGCTCCCCTCTGCTTTTCATGATGGAATAAATATCTTCGTATATCAGATTGGAGTTTTTTTTAACTGGTGGTTATTGCTTCTGCTTTCACGATCAGTCACGCCTAAAGGATAAAATCTTCATTACAAGAGATGGTTGTGTTTTTTAACTTTTGATAATTGATTTTTACGTACTTTTTACCACTGATCTGAAAATGACCTTCATTTTTGACCAACACGTTAGAATTTTTTTGCAAATCGTAAATGTGTAAGTTAAAATATAGCGAAAATCTTATACTATAAAACATATGTAAAACTTTTTTTGTTTTATTTTATTTAATTTTATTCAATAATTTATTCGATATTTTTGCTTATCCTGGGATTCTTGCAGCTAAATAGCTGAGTGGTCCGATGAGATGAGGGAGGAGATTCAATTTTAACTTTGAACTTTTTAACTTTGAAATTTGCGAAAAATCCTGATGTGATGGTTAAAAATGAAGGTCAATATTTCCGATTCAGCGGTACAGAATACATAATAATCAATAATCAAAAACTAAAAAATATGACATAACCCAACTTTTGCAGGCTAGTGTAATCTAATAATATTTTAAAATACGCATCATTTTGTAAAGAATGGAGGCTGTTAATTTAGCATAATTTTATTTAAAAAAATTCTGTTTTTTCTTCCTTCTTAAATGTTTATTACAAATTGTATATTTTGCATTAATAAGTCAGAATGATTAAAGATTTCAAATTTATATTGCAATGTTAATTTTGCTCTTAACCATTTTTTAACATATCTGACGAAATTATATTTCGACTAAATTTGTGAATGAACCCCAATTTGCAGCAAAAAATATGCTCCAACTTTAAACAGCTATTACTCGGTTAATTTTAATCGTACAATAAGGGAACTTTTTTTGTATTACTTGTCAGTGTAAAAGGAAAATTTTACTAAATATAACTTATAGGACCGGGAGACCGTATAAAAATTTAAATTTCGTAATTTTTCAAGAAATGTTTTTATTGACCCAAATCGCTTTTAAATATTTCTTTACCTGATTTAAAACATTTTTGTAATTGGAACCACATGTCTATGACTAACGGTTTAGGAATTAGCCATTGTACACCGTTGAGACCGGACACCCTGTATAAAAGTGACGTCAGCGCTCGTAGTGACGATGTTTGTAAATTATCGATTCTATTTTGCAAAATATGAAAATTATCAGAAATATTCCAGGGAATAAAAGTGCTTAATCAAGGATTAAAAAAAAAAAACGGAAAAAGATGGATTTTATATAAGTAATAGAAAATAAGAAATCAATGATCAGAGGAACATCTTTTATCCCCGGTAACAATATTTCCGAATAGGAATATTAGCTGTATTTAATGAGAGACATTAACGATTAAATAGAACGAAGAATACTCTTCTGAAATAGTGATACTTAAAAATCAGGAGATTTCAACGCTGTGAAAGAATAGCACTAAAAAATATTAAACCAATCTAACATTATTTATTATAGGCTGTTACAGAATTTTTTCCTCTCAATATTGTGGTTTTTCATTTCACTACAGAAGATTTTTTCTTCAATCATCAGAGACGACATTCTTTAACACTAGAACGGCGGCAAGGGGTCATTTTGACCCCTGCCAAACGAATACATGTTGATTCGAACCAGAAAACTTTTTATAATTTAAAATTAATGTATGCTGTTCAAAAATAACTTAAATAAATGAGTTAAATAGTTTTAAGTAAAAATTCTGATGTGAAATATTTTTATAAAACTTGAGTAAAATTTAACGCCGTTCTAGTGTTAAACGATTGATTAAAACTTGTTAGATATTATAACTTTTGATTATTTCAAATAATCAATATTATTTCTTGGGACTATCATAAATGACAAATTAAAATCTCACTAACACGATAAAATGTGAAAAATAAAAGGGAAAGTTAATTGCATAACAAATTACCATAAAATTGTTCTTTAAATTATTCCATAAAAAAAAAAAAAAAAAAAAAAAAAAAAAAAAAACAGGAAAGAAATCATGTACCGTAAATGTTTATAAAACTTTTGTGACATATTCACTCATATAAATATTAGTTTTACGGCTAAATCATGTTTTATCAAACACATTTTTGAGAAAATAATACTAAATATTTGAATTTTATGATTGTCAAAAGTAAGTTTACTAGCATCAATTAGTTTACGTAAGATATTTTATAAGTTAATTTTTATCTCTCTAATATTCAAATAACGCGTCAAATGTGCGAGATTTGAATCAGTAACAAATGTATTTGCAAATTTAAATGAGGTATCTTTGAAATGTTAGGATGTATTCTGGAAGTTACTATCTAGCAATAAGGAATAGCTCAGTTTTTATGCTAAACACGGATGAAGCTGTGAATGTGCGGGAAGGCTTACTAGACAACATTCTCTTTAAAAATTCACGATCAGAAGATTGTGTTATGAAAAATAAAACTTCTCATTTCCTTGAGGGTTTCATCATATTTCATCGAAGAGATGTACAACCGAATTAAAAAAGGCTATCATAATATCGTTGAAATCATAATCTGGGCAGTCAAGAATAAATTTATACAGCTGCTCTATTTTTGCCAAGAAGTAGAAGGCAGCCAATTCAAGCCCAATTTCAGTTAACCCTTTATCTACTGACGGTACTTAAGTGAATCACTCACAATAAACTTTCATTCCATAGTAAATATTACTAATATTCTAATGGTACTTTGCAAAAACACTCTTTGAACTCCATTTTATCCGGATACATGGCAACAGTAGTTCTAGGTTTGTTATTTTAGCGAGGAAAGAGGCTAACTTTGACACAGACTATTGGTTTTGTGCCGACATTTTGAACAGATTGTCACGCTCGTCTTTTTATTGCTGCAAACACAGTAAAGGATATAAGATAAGTGTTGGATTTTTTTTATGTGTTCACTATGATCTTAGAATACAGTTTGACTAGCTATTTTAGGTGAACGGTGTATGTATTTGATTTAACAGTTGAATTACTCGCTGGTACTTATAAGTACCGCCAGTACACAGGGTGTTGCAGAAAAACTTCTTGTTTACTTTTCGTCTGTGTAGTTACCCATCTTTTTCTTCTGCTTTAAAATGTAATTACTAAAATGTAGTATAGTAATGATTTCCCTGGTATTTCTTTTCTGTTTCATTGTTATTTTTTATAGGAAATTGAAAAAGTTATGGCATCGGCTCGTTTTTGCTAAGCTAGAAATGGTATATGTAAATTCATATATTGCACATGTGGAGATGCGAGAGAACATGTCGTCCCTGGAATAAAGACGTTGCACAACTAAAGGATTGCTAACAAGATTGAAACCTTAAAAAAAAAAAAAAAAAAAAAAAAAAAAAAAAAAAAAAAAGTTTATTTTTATTCCTTTCTGGGACAAAGCATTTTCAATTCTAAAGTGTTGAAATAAATGATTGGTACCGGAATTTACCAAAAGATTTACTTGTAGATATGAAAAAAGGGGGCCTATATTTGACATAATTATTAAATCGAAAATATTTTCTGTTGCCATTTGAAATATTTTGTGTGTTTTCCGTTACGATATTTTAGTCGTAGTGTACTAACGGTACTTTAAAGTACCACTTTAATTAATTGCTTCTAAATAATTACATTTCTCACGGGTGAGTATTTTTTTATGCTTATCCTTTAATTTTCATTGTAGTAACTGAAAAAAAAATATTACATGAAAAAAACTGCAGTAGATCATAATGCAGTATATAAAGTGTTAAATTGGATTAGATTAATTTTATTCTAATATTTAAAAGAAGTCAAAGTTAAATTTTAACAAGTTATTACTTTTTAAAGAAATATCGTCGAACAAATCTTTTAATTTAATTTATTGTCTTCAAGAGTCTTTTTTATTTACATATCAAGGAATTCCCCGTCTCCATTTTCAGTAGGAGATTTCAGAGTTGAACACGAGCAAACCAGCACTTAGCTCTATTTTTTAACAACACATGTACCGCCTCGAACTAATTGAACATGTATTTCGCAGTTTTCCAGAATTTCAACTACTGTTCGAGATAAAGGGTGTATGGTTTTACATTTGTTGGATCCTGTATTTAAACGAAGTGACAGGAATGGGGGAAAAAGCATTTCTTAAAATTCTTTCGTAAAAAACGTTTCTTGTTCATAATATTTTTAATAGAACAATACAATTGTACTGTAATGTTTAGTGTTATCTGGAACAACAACAACAAACTAGTCGGATGTGTCAATCCCAAAAATTTCTTCGATCTCATACATGTTAATATTTCAAAATTCGCTATCGCAGTGCCAAAATTAAATAGCAATCTATGCCCATCATTATGATTCTACAAATATGAAAATCAATGCATTAGTTCTTGAGATATGACTTTCGCTAAAATCATCTAAATCTGTCAAATTGCAGCAGAGCAGCTCCAACTGTTGGGTGATTTACACCTAAACCTAATCAGCAACAACTTATGTCAACGTGTAACTGAATCTGAAGTTTGATGAAAATCCGTGCATTATTTTTTGATACAGAGCTATTGCGCAAAGCTTGCAAAATGCAGCATGCAGCACATCCTGCTGGGCGATCTACAACAAAACATAATCAGCACCAATATATACCAATGTATACTTCAATCTGAAGTTTGATGAAAATTAATAGATTAGTTACTGAGATACAAGATTGCTATTTACTATTGCGGAAATCGTGAAAAATTCAGCATAGCAGTACCACTTGTTGGGCGATTTACACCAAAATGTAATCCGCATTAATTCATATCAAGGACGAACTGAATCTGAAGATTGATGAAAATCGGTACAACAGTTCTTGAGATAGAAATATAGCGCAAAAAATACAGCATAGCAGCGCCACCTGTTGGGCGATTTACGCCAAAAATGAATCAACAGCAACTTATATCAGGGAATAACTGAATATATATATATATATATATATATATGTTTTATTTCGTGCATTATTTCTTGAGATAGAGCGAACACAAAATTTGTGTCACATACCTACAATGTCACATACTCACAGACAGACATTTTGTAGAAACATTATCTCTGACCCCCCCCCCCCCGCCCCCCCCCCCCCAAAAAAAAAAAAAAAAAAAAACATGCACATCCGTCGAAAACCGAAATTCGAAAATTTTCACGAAACAAATAGTTCCTTGTAAAGATATAAGAATGTAAAAATTAAGTCAAATATTTGAATATTCTAATTTTCAAACGATTTAAATATTATGAGATTTTGTTTCACTATGAAATACATATGAACTTTATGGAAAACACAAAGAATATATATTTTAATAACTATTATACGCTTTGAGTTATAAGTTAAATAAAATCATTATTTGGCTTTATTTAATACTAAGTGTTCCAGAAATTTTTCCGCGTGAGGATTTAAAACTTTTGTAGTTTAAACCTCTTATTATCCTTGGGGTCTTATTTAACCCCAGTTATTTTCTATTTTGAATTTTTAAATTTTCAAACCAGAAAAAAATTAATAATTTATGCTTTATATATTTATTTAATTGACATCTTTCTTTGAAGTTATATGAACTAAGAGCGCTCAGAAAGTACTAAAACCTGGTACTAGGAGTGTTAAAATACGTTTTTTATCTATAAAATAAAAGTAACAAATTCGATTTTGAATTCGATTTTGACACTTATTACAAAAAATAACAATGATACAATTTTTTTCGATTTATCAATATTACACAAAAGATTTCAAATTATAAAATTAAACATTTGTAGGTAGATTTGGAGCACAGAAGAAACATATGGAACACATCCATCGCTGCCGATATCTTACGCTATTTTTTACCACAAAAATTTAATAAGTGAAATTTTTGCTTTATACAATCGGCATATTACGACGGTTTAACAAGGTAAAATTTACTATTAAATTTTTGTGGTATAAAAAAGCGTAAGAGTCAGAAGCTATGCACACCCCATGCTGCTTTTGGATCAACTTAATTACTGACTTGTTAACACGGTATAAATGGAATTATGGTAGGAATTTTTTTTTTCAAATTTAATAGGCTCCAAAATGAATTATAAAAAATAATCAGTATTAATTTTTGATCTGTAAAATAGATTCTTTTAGTACAAAGGTTTAATGCATTGCAAGTTTCAAATTTTTTACATATGAGGTACCCCAGAAGCGAAGGGATGCAAGTGTCAAAATTTATATTTGGAGTAAATTGAGTTCAAAGTTGGAACATCAATAGTAAATTACTGAATTAAAATGTGAAACTGTTGCCTATTTCACAGAGGTCTTTGAACTCTTATTTCAATAACTTTTAAAGGAAATTGGAGTGTAATATTTTTAAAAGGTTCAGTAAAGATTAAAATGTTAAGCATTTAAGTCGTTTACAGAGCTTAAGAGGACCGGGAAAGCAAAATTCAACCAA
Source organism: Maratus speciosus (assembly GCA_963932465.1). Taxonomy (NCBI): domain Eukaryota; kingdom Metazoa; phylum Arthropoda; class Arachnida; order Araneae; family Salticidae; genus Maratus; species Maratus speciosus. The sequence goes on along the minus strand of OZ010796.1, from coordinate 275,824,598 downwards.
AAAATCGATTTTTACCTTTTTTATATCATTAAATAGTTTAAACTTTTATCTTTCCAATGATGTATCACACATGTTTATATATATATATATAATAACTGTTGAAATTATTCTTTCTTTCTAAGGGTACTTCACAGCTTAATGGCCATTTAATCCTTAAATTGACTTTTCCCCAAAACTTGGATTTTTCACGTTAATGTTCCTTTTTATAAATATCTATTAAACTTCAGAACTCAGGTTTAATTTTACTACTCATATTATGTTATATTGTATATTTTAACATTTACAATAGGGCATTTACATTTACATTTACATTTACATAACATTTTAACATAGGGATTTAATGTTTTTTTGAGAATTATTTATTTTAGGCAGGAAATTATTTGTCTTACCAAAAATGATAATTTAAAAATGACTCTCAATAAATAATTAATAATTAATTTTGAGTTTCACTTAGAAAGAAAAGGGTCTGTTAAATTAAGAAAATGCAGATACTCTAACTACTCTAAAAAAATTACACCTCTATCTTTCACCATTTCTGAGAAAAAGGTACGTAAAGTTGGTGAATTTAACATGGCGGAGATTCGGCTTTCCCGGTTCCCTTTAGTAGTTGACCTCTAGAACGCACCACATAGTTAGAAAATGACTTATATTTCTTGCCCTACTAACAGGGGGCGTACGCTTAAGGGAATGTTTAAGACAAATATCAGTTTTTTTTATAGAAAAATAAATCTGGGTTAAACGCGCGACGTTTCGTCTTATTTCAGAAGAGATTTTTTATAAGAAAATACTGGTACCGGAGCATTTTCTAATCTTGAAATTTCAGAACTATTACGACCCCTGCCTCTAAACGAATATACTTAGTTCCCGATAGCCTCTGCACTTAGCTCAGTTTTTTCAATTTTGTCAATGAAACCCTTTGGATTCTGGGGTCCTCATATATAAATGGGTTTAGAGCAGTGGCGTACCGTTAGGGGGGGGGGGGGGACTCAATCACTTAATTACCAGCATTATTATATGCTAGATATTGGTTTGTTTAATCGTATAACGTTCAATCAGTGTTGCCAGTGGGCTACTTTTTTTTATTCAGATTTCTTGATTGGCACCATTTTTTTGAAACGGTAAAATTAACTTTGTTTTTGTCCATAATTAATATGTCTTTAAATAAGGCACAGTTTACCATTTCAAAAAGGTGGTGCCAATCAAGAATCTGATTTTTTAAAAAGTAGCCCATTTGGCAACGCTGCGTTCAATCATTAAATAAACCCTATTTTCTACATACTAATGCTGTTATCAAAATGATCGATCCCCTCACCAACTCTGCACCACTGGTTTAGAGGTATTCCATATTGTGCAGAAATAAAATATTATGTGGTAAGTAATATGACTTAGTTTAGCCGTTTCAGGGGCAAGGTACTTGTATTCGTATAATGTTTAAATAATTTAATGACACCAGTAATAACAAGAGATTTTATTTGTAAACAAGTAAAAGTAAATTTTCGCGTAATTTATAAAGAAGACATTTTCATCATAAAATTCCGTTCCCAATGTGGCAACTTGGGATTAAAATTATGTGATGCCGTGACGGCATCACCGCCCTTCAAGGGGTTAAATGCGCCATGCTGTTTCAAAATCAGGAGAAAAATTTTTATAGAGTCTTCCTCTATATTGCGTTTTATTGTAAACTGTAATACAAATATGCAATCTATATAAATTAACAAAGCATGGAGTTTATCTACATAGAAATCTAAAATATCGTCGTTACCATGTAAAGCTATCCAATATGAAAACAGTGTTCCCAGTATGCTACTTTTTTTAAGATTCCAATTTCTTGATTGGCACCACTTTTCTGAAATGGAAAAATTTCCCTTGTTTTCGCCTTTATTAATATGTCATTACATAAGGCGAATTTTACTATTTCAAAAAAGTTGCTCACTGGCAACGCTGTTTTCATAATGGAGAGATTTGCATAGTACCGGCGATATTTTGTATTATAAACTACAAATTTTAGCCATTACACTTAGAGTATTCAACTTTATCACAAACCACTTTTACATTTATTTTGAATTTTAAATTAACTTATATATATTTTTTCAAATAAATTCTTTGTTTTACTTTACATGTTATATATGTCCATAATTAATAAAAATCACTTACTAATTTTCATTTGGACGGTTTTTTCATCTTTAATTAAAAAAAACACTACGAGATTACTTTCTCGCGTATTTAAATACAAAATAACTACATTGTAGATAAAATTATCCATTAATCTTCATACAAAAATCATTCAATATTTAACAATTTTAAGCAAATTAATTTGTCAAAATCTGAATTGTTTTTAAGATAACAGGAATTTAAAAGATTAAATCATGCGTAATTTATTGAAAACTATTTTGCTTTGACTTAAACAATGGGATTAAATTTAAAGCACGTATTTAAGAATATTTATAGGAATAAAATTTGCATTGCTTTTTAGTTCATGAAAGAATAATTTATTACTAAAATAACAAAATATAAGTAAAGGAAAATCGCACCGAAATTAATATTTTTCATTACCATTTGTTTAATCTTTATAAATTAGGGAAGAAACTCCCTTAGTTACAAATTTTTGCACTAATATATTAAATTTATCATCTTATTTTAAACTTTGAAGCGTATAATCGTTTTTTATTTATACATAATATTATTGCTATAAGTGGAACATGTTTTAAACTATGAAGTTTATTTATTGTACCAGTCATTCCTAAATTATTAAACATTTTAACTTTAGAAATTTGACTAGTATAAAAAAATATCTCGAAAATATGCTTTCTATAATATTCTATAATATGCAAATGGACTTACTTTAATAATACTTTTAGGAAACAGAGAGTAAATTATAAAATATAAAAAAAATACATTTAGATACAGTTCTATATAGCTGAAACAATGCTTCTGCAGAATCGCCAACTATCGATGTGAAGAATATAAATGTGCAATTAAAAATAAAAGTTATGAATCGATGAATGTAATTTATTAGTCCAAAATACAAGAAACACAATGAAAACACTTCAATTCATATCAAAGATTTCAAGTAATTACTATCATAATTTCAGCAAAGCGCAAAAACAATAGTCACACGTGACTTTTAAATTGAAATCACTTGAGACTGAAAAATAAAATAACAGTTCTGGAATAGTTATAATAATATGGCATTTCTTGATTATGTCAGCTGAAGGTGAACTAATGATATATTTACCATTTTAAGAAAATTCACTATTTTTCTAGAATATTATCCCTATCTCCTTTTTATTTTACCCTAAATCTTTCCTTTTTGAATTTTCCTAATAATTATTTGGAGAACATTTGGTCACCTACGTTGCCACGTAAACTGGAAAGTCGAAAATATTGAACAGTATATGAGTTCTGCTGACCATTGTCTATGTTCAAACATAGACTTTTTTTATCCTTTTTTATCGTTTAGATTTTCATTTTTAGCTTTTCTTTACATTGTTGCATTACTGCCAACATTTACACTTTTTTTTACCACTAAAACTTAAGAATAAATTTTACCTTATTTATTGCCGAAATCAACAATTTAATAAGGTACAACTTTCTTCTGAGTTTTAGTAGCTGACAAAAAAAGCATAAAAAGGTGTCAACTATGTTGATCTTCGAGAGATTTTGTAAAACTGTACCCCTCTTTCACAACTGCACGTCCCGAGGTGTTTTTGTTATGGAGATCTATGATATTTAACATAAGGCGCTAGCCGATGAATGCGAATAACTTTATGATTACCGCTTGTCAACTTTTGAATTCTAATTTCGACATAAAATATCCTTTTATCTATAGAACAAAGTCCGTACGAGCTTTTTTTTTTTAACACAATCCTCGTCTGCGCTTCGGATTGATAATTTAATTTCAAGTGGACTCCTGTAGTCTGCGATCGTAGCGAGTCTTCACACAATCGCTAAAAATATTGATCCTTTCTCTGTTGAACACCAAACTTTCAAAATATGCTTTTTAGAAAACGTTTCGAAAGTTTCCGTAATAAACTGGCTAAGCATTTACTGCAAAGAAGGTACGTCACTTGGTCGACCAAATAAAATGTCACAGAGCAAACGAAGTGTTCAATAGAACAACATCTCAGATGATGTCCAGTGAGTTGTTTCATGACAGGCAATTGTGAAGGTAAGAATAAATATAGGTAGATAGGAGTCCCAGTCGTGCAATTTTTCGAAACAAACACACATATGTTATTTCGAACTGTTCAATTAATTCTCTAACCAGTGCCATAAGACTCTGGATATAAGACTCTTTATAATATCTTGTTTGAGTTTTCTGAATGTGTTGGGTGGTTTTCTCTTCTTCTAATTACACTCCACTTTTAATTTACTCAATTAACTGTCACTAATGATATTAGCCTGATCTTAAATTTTTAAACAAGGTGTGAACAGTTTACCAACACCTGGATGTTGTTACAAAAAGAGGAAAAAAAAAATAAGCAATATGCTTAGAAAGATACTAATTTGATTTAAAAAAAAACTCTTAGAATAATTACCAATAGAAAAAAAAAACAAAACAAAGATGAAATGCATAAACTAACTTAAAGTAAATCAAAAAATTACTATTAGAAATGTGAAATTAAACCTTAATTATTTAACAGTAACAACATCCTCAACCATTCACAACTTATGAAGAGAAAACTACCAACACTTCTGAATTTGAGAATACAATGCATTCACAATAAAATAAGAAAAGCTAAATTGATTACCACAGAACTTCACAACCGAAAGGCAAACTCTTGAGTCCGCATTATATCAAATAATATGTTTTGATAATTTAAAAGGATTTAATATCAAGATTGTGACTTCACTTATACTCTCAAATCCAGGGGCCACATAATCGTATAGTAGATCATTAGCATTGAAAATCATTAAATCTAACTGATGTTTTACACTGCAAACAAAATTACTTCTTGAATTCTTTTTCTTTTTTTTTTATATTTTAGGAGTTGCCCTGAACATTCTAGCAATTATATCATTTTTTTTTTTTTTTTTTTTTTTTTTTTTTTTTTTTTAATTTAATGAACAATACATACTCTTTTCAGAAATTATTTATTTATTAAATTTATTTTGATTCAAATCTCTCAAGGAATATATGTGTTTATGAATTTCCACCTAGCATAGATCTTGTTACCATAATACTTAGTTACCAAATTCAAAGGATTTAAGAGTTGAAACAAATACAACCAGAAAAGAAAGGTAATAAGAGAGGTGACAACCATTAAAATTAATTTTTAAATCAATCATAAAAGGTAACAAAACCCTCAATTCGTCTCACACAACATTCCTCCTTTAATACTTAATCTTACTACTGATACAGAGTTAAAAGATCTTAAGATTCTTTAGTATTTATTTCATTTACTAATGAGATTAAAACCCTTTTTTTTTCTTTTTTTTTAGAGATTAATTTAGTTGAAAGAGAAGTGAGCAAAGCAGAGCAATACATTTGACATCATTTTATTAAACTTCAGATCTTATTAAGAACTTAATATTATTTTTGCCAATATTTTGCAGTGAAATTTCAGTATAAAAAAATCAATTAGATACATGACAGGGTTTAACTCAAAATAGTTTTTAATTTAAAAGACTCGTTTAACTATTATCATATTGCAGAAAATTTTCAATACAACAAAAACGCAAGTAAATATTTAGCAAAGAATATCTCAAAATAGTTTTCACTTTAAAATAGCCATTTTAACACAACAAATTGCGAGGGTATTTCGATTCCTTCTAATACTTTTGACATAAATAAATATGTAAGAGATAATCAAAACAGCACAGAAAATTCTACTTACATTAAAGGCAATTCAAGAGAAGGTGTAGGCTATAATATCATTTTACTCTTCTTTATTTTTTTTTAAATCTATTTGGCGGTCCTTCTAATAGGGTGGAGATCAGGTCGATCGGTGTATACTTTTCTTTAGACGAATGGATGTTGGTATTCTCCCATTGAAGCTATTTTTGTCCATATTAACTCTTTCTTTAAACCCAGGGTAACCACGGATATCACAGACAGTTCATAAAAGAAAAAAACGTTCAAGGGATCACCTATCAACTTTCAGTGAAGATGCACTAAATCATCATTTCCTTGACGATTTCATTACACACACAAATCCAATTTCTATGCTGCGAATCTCTTCAGACGTACCTGAATTCTGAAATCAAGGCGATGATAAGCATATGCTGATTGTGTTACGTTAATTTCGGAGAATGCTCATAGGTTTTTTTTTTTCTCTTAGTTTCTTAAGACAACATGAGCTTCTAAATCTTCAATGTTAAAGAAGCTTGTTCCAACGGTGTGAGTGGGATCAATCATGGTTGCTGCTGTACCCACGCTTGGTAAAAGCTAGCAGGACCATCTGACACGTCCGTTTTCTTGAGAGACTATCTTCTTCTCTCCTAGTTTTAACAAATTCGAAAACATAGTCTGACCACTGGTCAGGGGGAGGGCTAAACGAAAGCCTCCTTTCCCCCTACCCCCACTCACTAAGAGAAAAATATCACATCCTTTTTGTCCGAAAACTCCTGCCTTAACTAACTTTTTCCCCGTATCGTGTAATAAAATTTCACACGTGCAATACTCTTGCTGACGTCAGATGCTCCTATTCGCTAATCTGGTTAGGTTTCAACCATTTAACTAAAAGGGTGTGTTGTCCACTTTCCACCCTACACATTTTTCTAATGGGCCACCCATCTTTAAATGCCAAGCAAACTATCTATTTCCCACGGCAGTTTCCCATAAAATCTCCCAAATTGTCTGTTTGACAATAACTTTTAAAAGGAGGGTTATAAAATTGCACCAAGCATTTTACTTAAAAGGCTCATAAAATTTTATATATATGGTTGGCCACCCAAGCAGGCTTTTAGGCTGTGATAACGAACGTAGTAAAAGAAGTGTATGAAATTCACATGGAAAACACGTTTTTACTGCATCCTATGTGACATTACAAAGGCAGACTGAAGGGTTTTTGATTTTACGAGCTGGCGTTGCTATGGTAACACCGCTCTATAGTGGGGGAAATACTTGACCGTTTCCAACAGCTGCCCAAATCCAAGGTTAAGCGAGGAGTTTCGCATTTTTCTTGGGAAAAAAAGGGAAGGGACATCTTGCTTGTGTTTACGTTCTCAGATAAAAGATTACACGTACCCTAGTATTTGTTTCCACTGAAATAATACGTGTTTTTCTAGATCTGAAACTGAGAAAAAGGAATTCTCTGGCATTAAGTAATATTCTTAAACTATGAAAATTTTGTCTGACATTTTTCTTTGAAAAAGGGGGGATATAATTGAAGAAAATTAATAATTTTAAGATGAAAGCATACAATGTTATATATATATATAAAGAGGGGGGATTTTAATAACACCAGAATTTGTCAAAATAAGGATATTGAAGAAGAGAAAACCACCCAACAAATGCCAAGGTATTTGAAAAATTCTTTGAATTCCGCCGATTTGAAATCCATTGCATTAGTCAGAGCGTGTGCCGTGGGAATCCAAAATGTGATATGAAATTTTGTGGCAACGGTTCAGTTACAGTTGTTGCTTCATGATATATGTTTATCGCTTTAGGCCGGTTTGTCAAGTAATATATTTATCACTAAGATATAGTGATTTTCTTTAGGTAGCTGAGGTAAATGTATCCAAAGGAATCCTCTAAATGAGTGGATTTATTTTAAAGAGCTTCACTTGTCACTTATGTCTAAAGTTTGATTCTTTTCGGTCTGAGCAGGAATGACATTCATAAAACGATTGTGCCTGTGCGTAAAATCAGACGAACTGTGACTCCCCTCTATCGTATTTATTATTTTTTACAGTATCGTGTTAGATGAAACAACTGTCAAGACGTCGCCTGAGATGTTGATCCGTTGAATATTTCGTTTGTCCTGCGGTATTTTATTTGGCCGGCTGAGTTACAAAACTTTCTTGCAGTAAGCTGTTCTAAATTTTACGGCGAAACTTTGAAATAGTTTTGAACTTTATCCCAGTAATAAAAGCTCGTGTTTTAATTAAAGTCTTCATTAATCGGATATGTTTTGAACTCGGTCTGTCTAATATGACAATATTTCGAAATTTGAAAAATGTTATAAATTTACCATCCTAATCTATCCCCATGCGGAGTGTCAGGTATCTCACGCAGAAAATATGGAATCCTATTTCTCTGAAGAATGAACAGCCATGGAAACGTTTTTCCATTATCGTTCTCCCACGCGCGGTATAATACTCGATCTTTATGGTGTAAGGAATCATGCAGGGTCCAATATATTTTTTTATGTTAAACTACTTTGAGGCATTTCTTGCTCAGATGGGCGACTTACAGAATTTAGTAGCTTCTCAAAAGTATGTTTTATGTCTAGATAATTTCATTGTGCTTTTTGGAATTCGTCTGAAGACCAAGGGACTACGATCGTCGAGGGGTCGCATTGGCATGCATTTTCATTCTTCAAAAAACTTTCATATCAGCTTATGAGCAGGGATTTGAGCAGCTCAGGACAAGTCCACCAAGCAAGAGAGGATCTGCGCTTCTCTTAGGTGCTGTTTTACGATGGAAAATCTTGAAGTTATGCTAGTCTTTTGGAGTCTCCGTACTTAACCAGCTACGTGGATTTCATGTTCCTTAAAGATAAATAGACATTTTGAGTAAACAAGATCTATTTAAAGATTAAATCTTTGTCTAAGAGATAATGCAGAAAATGTTGTACAGATATTACTACGGTCAACAACTCTCTTCTTGCGACATGCCAACTTAAATCCAGTTTTGTCATAATTTGGTTTATATAGAGTATGACAAGTTATCCATTTCCCAAAAGTTATGAAAGCATTGCTCCAAACCCTTCATCATCTCAGAAATTGTGTAAAGTGAAGAATATGTTAAAATTTGACGATTACAACCGGTCGTCTTCTCCACCACTGCTTTTCCCAGTCCAATTTCACGTATGCTTAGTTTCTATTAATTGATGAAAGGTTTTGCTACTGCTAAAAAATGTAGTCTTCGCCTCTCAAGATATTTACCCCATATTTCTTTTTCTTTCTTTGGCCATTGGATATTCGCTTTAAAAATACTTTTCTTATTTACACATTCAATATGTGATATCGGAGTTTCCCTCAGTTGTTTCTCTTGGTGGGGTATTTTCTGTATTCTTAATAACACCATCCATTTTATTGGTTAATGCTTGTATGGACATCCCTGTAGGGTCCACTAGGTGCTCCACATCAGCTGCACTTATATCTCTTGAAGGCCGGGAAATTTTTGATGGACCTCCATAATTTGTGCTGCACGCTAGTGTGCTCTTAACGTCTTTCCAATATATTAAACTTGTTAAGTGTTGCGTATATTTGTCTTTAATTGCGCTACAATGAACTGGTTTTTGGAAACTTTCATAGTCAGTTAAATTTTGTGTGGAAAATATGCTGCTTGTTAACGGAGAGCATCCGCTAGCTGGATTGCTTTAACTGTATAGCTTCTTTCATTAGTGACACTAACTACATCTAATTTTGTCTTCAAAACTGTCTATGAAGATGTCCATGAAATGTTAGAAACATCACATATCTGCAAACAATGGCAGATTCAGTGGTTAAAACAATGAAGGATGGTGCAATATTACATATACCACGATAATTCTAATTCCCAAATGCCACATTGACACGCAAAGGTTTTTTTTTCTATCAAAATTTTGGTTTTATAATGTACATAAAGAAGAGTATTTACATTGCTCCCAGTTTTACGCTTTTTTCCTACCACATTTACTTGATCATCGAAAACATGATTAAATTATGGCAAGTTTTCTGATAAAAAATAGTGGTAGAAAAAAAAAACATAAAATTTGGAATCTCTGGCATTCTCTCATTTTTATATAAATTTGATCGTAAATCGTTGTGTTATTCAATCATTTCAACATGCTAGCAACAAAAGTATTTTGCCACTAAAAATTTTAGAAATAGCATATTTGGTCTTGTGGCGTATTTATGTTGGTGGGGATTCATGAAGAGTCTTATATACTTTACATATAGAGCTTTTATTCAACAACGGGCAAAGGGTTTGGCAGACAAGATCTCATAAATTTCGCCCTCACTCCGTGATAGCAATAAAACAATCTTAATTAAATATAAAGTCAAAAGTTAACTCATGTAACATCATTTTTCTGGAGCGTGCTTAAGCTGAGACGCCGCGGTTCATTTCAAATCCACATCAAGATTTCATCTCTCTCTAAATCTGTTCTTGTTCCCAGGCTAAGCTCTATCCATACATGTCGTTCCTCCATACCAAAACTACTTACGCAAACTCACACTCTCTCCAACGTCTAATTACACTGACTAACCTACTAACATATTTTCGCTCTCCTATTTATACTCTGGTAGACTGAGCAACTAATTTTGCATACGGTTACCGCTAACTCTCGGAACAGTGAGCTCCTAATTAAAAATGCACCGCTGACAACTAGAGTGCCTCTATATTAGAGTTACGTCTTACACCTTGTTCCCCTTCAAACCTCCTAAATATTTTAGTCTATTTTCTATAATTTTAACTCCATGTTTTAACATCTCATATTACTCCTTTAACATTCTTTCAAAATCATTTTCGCAACATTAACCTCCATTTAAGTTCTTTAGCATCGTTCTAGCAAAACTTACTTAATCTTGTACAAATTCTTTTACATCTAGAATCTATTGTTTAATTCATCTATCTTTGTTTGTATCTGTTGTTCAATATCTTATATACTCATTATCATTTCAAGCTGCCCTAAATTCATTACTATCCTATTAGTAGCCACTTTGGTATTCATTTATTCATAGCTGCTAACTTTTACTCTCTTTTCCTACCACTATTTTTAAGGAAGAAAACCGCCTTATTTAATCTTAAGTTTCCGATGAGTAGATAATACAATTTTTTCTTTCTTAAAATATAGGGGTAGGAATAAAAGCGTAAAAATTGACAGCCATGATTTATTCCATATTAGAAACCATATTAGTTTTCATTTCCCTTTGCCCGGCTCTCATTTTCTTTAGTCGAGTTAATATACCATCCAAAAATTTCCTAACTGTATCCCTATATTCTATTTATAGGCATTCAAAGAAGCACCTTAACTTGGGTATGTAAAATATTAGTGGTATCAGGCGGTCCACAGTTTGACGTACCTCAAACTGTCAAAACCTGTTGAAAAACCTTTCCAATGATACTTCATTCATCGTTACGGTGTTGCCAGTGGGCTACATTTTTTTAATTCAGATTTCTTGATTGGCACCACTTTTTTGAAACGGTAAAATTCACTTTCTTTTCTCCTTAATTAATATGTGATTAAATAAGGCACATTTTACCATTTCAAAAAAGTGGTGCCAATCAAGAATCTGATTTAAAAAAAAGTAGCCCATCTAGCAACACTGCATCGTTATGCGTTATGTATGTGCGTAGAAACGGAGATGTTGACATCAGGAATAATAGGAATGTTATCATTGCGTGAAGCATATGAGTAATGGTTCTATGAGCGTTGTTTCACCTGAATGTCAATAACTGCTAATGGTTGTGTAAAAACACATTACTGCGCGAAAATATTCGCAAATGGCCTTCAGGGATGCCACACCTGTATATTTTCACAAATACAGGGTTCGTACGGGTCCTTAAATTTCGAGACTAAGAAATTCTCCCGTACAAGTATTTTCTTATATAAAATTTATGCTTAACCCTAGAACTACCGGAAATTTTACTCAAGTTTTATAAAAACATTCTACACCAGAATTTTTACTTAAAACTATTTAATTTGTTTATTTAACTTATTATTGTCTGATTTATACATTTAGTTTGTTTTGAAGAAATTTCTGGTTTGAATAAATATTTTGAATGTACATGTCGGGTCCAATGGACCCGTCTGGTAGACGGAAGGTTAAATAAGGCAAAATTTCGCGCGTTTAAATTAGATTTATTTTTCTATATAAAAATACTGATATTTGGCCCTGAAAATAGCGGTACCCGTACGAACCCTGTAATATTATTGTTTATTTTTCATATTTAATCTCAGACTTTCTAAATTATATAATGTAAAAATTTCTACTCGGAAATAATGGTAGTTAAAAATCCAGAAGTTTTCATTAGCGTGCCTATAGAGAAAAATGAGCATTTATTTATAAGAATGTTTTTACACAACTGCAAGCCAAACGTCGGTTCAAAAAATATTACTTTAAATCTGTTTCAATTTTTCTTTTAAAATTCCTTTTCATTCATACAACAGTTTGCATTCATATCTTCGTTTATCACAGAACAAAAGTTTTTTCTCCTCATATTATAACCGCTCTTAAAGGTTCATTTTGAATTATAGAAATTTAATATATTTTTAATGTAACTTCAGGGAAGGAAAGACAAGTTATTATCCAAAACATTTCATTGCTAATTAAAATTAATAAATAAAAATTTTTGGAAATAAGATTTATTTAAATTATTACTGAGCTAGTAGAATTTGGACGAATAATTTCAAAGAGTTTTGTTTGTGTTATTAAAACTTTATACTGTATATATACACACATATCTAAATATATTTATATATGTGTGTGTGTATAGTTCTTAAATAAGCGCAGAAGTATATTGATCAAGTTCCACATGTAGGTGCAATTTGTTTATTTGGTTTAAATACCAGAAGCTAACATTCAGAAATCAAAACTTATATTTAACACTTTGCACTCCGTTGTCGCCGCTGCGGCGACATGGTAACGTAAGTGAAAATCTCCGTTGTCGCCACTGCAGCGACATCATCTTTCCTTATAAAATCATAGCTGCCAACTTGTACGGATTTTTCTTACCGTTAAAATTTAATAGAACATTTTGACATATTTAAGGGGTCTCAGGACTCTTAAAATTGGAAAATAAGGACCATTTTCAACATTTAATATCTTAAAATGTTTTTGATATTAAGACACAATTTTAAATGGCAATGAAAGACACAAGTATGTTCTTTCATTTCAAATATTTGAAAAATTGCAAGATGCAGAATTAGCATTTATAGGGGGCTCAAAACTGTCAGACATTTGACGAGCAGAAAATTGGCATAACAGCTTATGTGCACGATTACAAAAAAAATTTCGCAACTAGAATGAAAATTTTCGTGCCTACTTATACCTCATATTATAATAATTACACTGAACCTAAATAAATTTGTATTTAAAGCATTTTTATATTTTTAATACAAAGTTGTATTTAGCTAATGCAAAATTTAGAAAATTTCAACAATATAAGCCCCTACAAAATATTTTATTTTTACAATAAAAAAGGAAATTGTAGGTTCAGTTTATACAGACTAACAAGAAACATGTGTTTTGAAAATTTCATGAAAAAATATTCAGAAGTTTTTGAGATATCGTGCGCGTTATGCCCAAAAACGTCCTTTGGAGAAAAATGACTTCAACGTTTTGGAAACACCGCTTCAGCTATTGAGCGAGTATAATTCTAAATGCCATAACTTCTGTTCTAATGGAAATTTCAAGATAACAATTATATCAAAATGTTCAGAAAATATAGAAGTTTAACATATAAAAAACATAAAATTTCGAAAATTTTAGAGCTTTAAGAGTCCTGAGACCCCTTAAACGTTAAATTTGCTTGAATTTCGGTGATACAATTAGGTAAAGTTCACTATAAAATTTTAGTGGTATAAAAAACCGTACAAGTTGGCAGCTATGCAAAATTTGTTTTTGGCATCAGTAACAAAGAAAAATAAAATTTGCCTCATTTAAGCAGAGCAGTTTTTAAATATGGTAGTTGAAGGAATCTTCTTTAAAAAAGTGGTGCCGTCCATATTACACAAAAGATTTCAAATTATGAAATTAAATATTTGTAGGTAGATTTGGAGCACAGAAGAAACATATGGAACACATCCGTCGCTGCCGATATCTTACGCTATTATTTACCACAAAAATTTAATAAAAGAAATTTCTGCTTAATGTTATTGGTAAATTACGACGGTTTAAGGAGGTAAAATTTACTATTAAATTTTTGTGGTACAAAAAAAGAATAAGAGTCGGCAGCTATGCACATCCCATGCTGCTTTTGTATGAACTTAATTACTGACTTGTTAACACGGTATATATGAAATTATGGTAGGAAATTTTTTTTCAAATTTAATAAGCTCCAAAATGAATTATAAAAAATAATCAGTATTAATTTTTGATATGTAAAATAGATTATTTTAGTACAAAGGTTGAAGGCATTGCAAGTTTCAATTTTTTTACATATGAGGTACCCGGAAGCGAAGGGATGCAAGTGTCAAAATTTAGATTTGGAGTAAATTGAGTTCAAAGTTGGAACATCAATAGTAATTTACTGAATTAAAATGTGAAACTGTTGCCTATTTCACAGAGGTGTTTGAACTCTTATTGCAATAACTTTTAAAGGAAATTGGAGTGCAATATTTTTAACAGTTTAAGTAAAGATTAAAATGTTAAGCATTTAAGTCGTTTATAGAGCTTAAGGGGACCGGGAAAGTAAAATTCAACCAAAAAATCGATTTTTACCTTTTTTATATCATTAAATAGTTTAAACGTTTATCTTTCCAACGATGTATCACACATGTTTATATATATATATATATATATAAAATAAGTGTTGAAATTATTCTTTCTTTCTAAGAGTACTTCACAGCTGTATAAGCTGTATATCACAGCGGCCATTTAAACCTTAAATTTACTTTTTCCCAAAACTTGATTTTTTCACGTTAATGCTCCTTTTTTTCAATATCTATTAAACTTCAGAACTCAGATTTTATTTTACTACTTATATTAAGTTATATTGTATATTTTAACATAGGGATTTAATGATTTGTTGAGAATTATTTATTTTAGGCAGTGAAATCTTACCAAAAATGATAATTTAAAAATGACTTTCAATAAATAATTAATTTTGAGTTTCACTTAGAAAGAAAAGGGTCTGTTAAATTAAGTAAATCATGTTACTCTAACTGCTCTAAAAAAATTACACCTCTATCTTTCACCATTTCTGAGAAAAAGGTACATAAATTTGGTGAATTTAACATGGCTGAGATAGGGCTTTCCCGGTCCCCTTAAGTAGTTGACCTCTAGAACGCAGCACATAGTTAGAAAATGACTTATATTTCTTGCTCTACTAACAGGGGGGGAGGGGGGGGGTACGCTTCAGGGAATCTTTTAGAACAGATATCAGCATTTTCTTATAGAAAAGTAAATCTGAGTTAAACGCGCGAAGTTTCGTCTTATTTCAGAAGAGATTTTTTATAAGAAAATACTGGTACTGGAGTATTTTCTAGTCTTGAAATTTCAGGACTATTACGACCCTTGCCTCCAAACGAATAGACTTAGTTCCAGATAGCCTGTGCACTTAGGTCAGTTTTTTCAATTTTGTCAATTAAACCCTTTGGCTTCGGTTGTCCTCATATGTAAATGGGTTTAGAGCAGTGGCGTACCGTTAGGGGGGGGGGGACTCAATCACTTTACAACCTACAATCACTTTACTAGATTTTGCTTTGTTTAATCGCATAACGTTCAATCGTTAAATAAAGCCAAATTTTCTGTTTACTAATGCTGTTGTCAAAATGATCGATCCCCTCACCAACACTACGCCACTGGCTTAGAGGTATTCCATATTGTGCAGAAATAAAATGTTATGTGGTAAGAAATATGACTTAGTGTAACCCTCTCAGGGGCAAGGTACTTGTATTCGTAAAATGTTCAAATAATTTAATGACACCAGTAATAACAAGAGGTTTTATTTGTAAACAAGTAAAGGTAAATTTTCGCGTACTGTATAAAGAAAGGCATTTTCATCATAAAATTCCGGTGCCAATGTGGCAATTTGGGATTAAAAGTATGTGGTGCCGTGACGACATCACCGCCCTTCAAGGGGTTAAAGAAAAAATAGCATTTTCCACTTATCCTGTCGTCTCACTTCTCACCCCTTTCCTCTGCACATGCCAAAAGTTATCTTTTCAATTACATAGACTTTATTTGTTAATTTCTATTTTTCTTATACTATCATAGTAAAAAACGAAAACTTTTCAGAAGAAGTAAAATAACTTATTTGACTAAATGAATGGAAATATAATTTTAATCAAAATAATCTCATCTGACTAAAAAGACTAATTTATTTTCAATGCCCAAGCATTGTTTGCTTCTTAATGTAATGTTAAAAATATTTCATGTTTTAACACAAACTTTTATTTCCATACCCGTAGGACCTTTTTTTCTTCTGACCTGGAATTTTTTATTTCTACTTTTTTTTTACGCTGGTAGATAAGAAAAGGATTTTTAGATGCTAAAATAAGCGTCCAAAGTATGACAAAATAATTGAGATAGAGGAAACAGTAAGTAAAAAGAAAATATTCCTTTTCCCGAAACAATAAATGCTGATGAATGCAAAACTAAATACAGTAATTGTGTTTAAATTGCTTGTAAAGAATGCATTCTGTTTAAAAAGAATATATAGTGGGTGTTTTTAAGGAATATATACTTGCTTAGATATTGTAAATATTTTTCTAAAAGTTTTGGAAAGTAAAAGTGAAAGTTGAATTAACACAAATATTTATAAAAAACATTTCATTAAAAATAATGGATCATTCATGAAAATTTAAGTGTTATTATATTTTCTATATAATTTTTCAATGAATTTCAGAAATATGTGCGATATGGGCCTTAAGAAAGAGACAAAAATGTTTTCATTAAATTTCAGATTGAATATAAAGTATCTTAACCCATTACCCGCTGGTGTTGCGTTCAAGAAACGGTCAAAATAATTGCTCAATCTTAAATGAATTAATTTGCCACCACTATTCTAGAATTAAAAAATTGCATCATTTATTGGAAGAAATTTTGATATTTTAATAAATCGAAAATTATCTTTCTAAATTTGTGGTGGAAAAGACTTTCAACAAGAAATTTGAGAATACTTACATTATACATAGCTGTAAACTTGTACGGATTTTTTGTACCGCTAAAATTTAACAGAAATTTCTGCCTTATTTAATTATCAATATTCACTGCAATTCGGCGATTGAATTAGGCGAAATTTTCTATTAAATTTTGGTGGTAGCAAAAATCCTTACAAAATGACAGCTATATTTATAGTTTTGGCGGTTATTGGGTTAACACTAGGAGCGCCATAGCTACTAAAAATTTATATTTCGGTTTGAACCACAAATTTATATTAAAAAAAGAGTTATATATGTATATATGTATATATGGTGTTCGAAAAGTCTGGAAACGGTCTAATTACTCGAGAAATATATATCAGATTGAAAAACGAAAGTATACATGTTAAATATTTTTAAAAAGCTACGCAGTGATATCAAATTTGACTTTCGCAACCGACCTCTTGGGGGTCAGAAAGGGTCCAACTTTGAAATCTTGAATGATAATTCCCATTTTTTATTGCAGATTCGGATTCTTCGTACAAAAATAAGTAACTTTTGTAATTAACATTTTTTTTTTTCGGATCCTCGTTGATCACGGTGTATTCGAGCAAATAAAACAGATACATATTTTGGTTTTCCCAACCAGTTTTTGACATCTCGAAATCTGATTGGCCAGAATTTTTGACATCGAAGTTACCGTCTTTTGCAGGAATAGTGTTTCCCAAAAACCATCAGTGGAAATTGTTTTGATGGCGCTTTACATGTTTTTTACATAAAAATTAATAGAAATGTATTTAATTATTTTTCTCTTTGCATTTCATTTCATCCAGTCGATCATTTTTAAGTAATAAACTGCGTATTTTGATATTTTAACAAATAAATATACACCTCCCCTCACGAACAGAAAAATTATAGTCTTCATTATTTGGGGACGGAGTGTGTTGATATTCTGCGCTGTTAAAAAAATCACTTACTTCGGGGACGGATGTGAGTGTGTGAGGTTTTTTAATTATTACTGTAGAAAGATATTAAAAAAAAAAAAAAAAAACATACTCCCTCCGTCCCAAATTAGTTGCGATATTTAGGTCGAAAATTTTCTGCCAAATTAGTTGCTACATTTGAAGTGGGTGGAGTCATAAATAACTACCGATGCAGTTTAGTAGATCGACACCATTTTGTAAGAACTCAAGCACCAGTATACAATAAAGATAATTTCCAACCTAAAGAATTAACAAGTCATGAGCCAGAAGGTAGTTTTATGCGATTACTGGATTTAGAATGCTTACAAAATGGGGCGGGGCTTAAGAGCATGCGAACGATGGATTTTTTAAACTGATTTGGGACTTATTTAAACAGAGACGGAGAAAATGCTTGGTAAATAAATGTTGCTGGTTGATAGCATAGCACTCTGAAATCTCTGGAAAATGTTTAAAAAAATCATAAAATCATTAGTATCAATATTCAGTACAAAAGTAATCAAATGTAGCTACTAATTTGGGACGGAGGGAGTATAAAATCTTTTTGTGCCCGCTTAGCAAAGGATGGGAAATAGCGCAAATTTCAGGTGGGTTGGGGTGGGGTGGGGAAGGGTGGTTTTGATGATTGATTAGTTACTGCAACAACTGACTAGCAAGTAGGGCAGAAAACATTCAAAAATTCTAATAAATGTAATATTTTTTTGCAAATTAATATATTTTTACATTTTAACATTTTTTTCATAATTTTAAATTTACTAATTTTAAACAATTGAAAATTTTTGATCTTTTAACACTAGAACGCCCGGAAGGAGTCGATCCGACCCCGACCATATGATTAAACGTCGACTGGAACTAGAAATTCTTTCATAAAATAAGTTAAATTTAAAACATACAGATTTACGTTAAATAAATCAGGACAATAATTTTAATTAAAAATTTTGGTTTTAAATACTTTTATGAAACTTGAGTAAAATGTACGGGCGTTCCAGTGTTAAACTTTGAATTTAAGATGAAATTTAACTCTTTAAGCGCTGTTGATTATTTCCTGGGCAGAAGATGTTTTAATTTTCATAGGGGAAGGATAATGTAGAAAATTGTTTAATTATTTAATAATTATTACAATAACATAACAATTGCCATCAAAAAATATATAAACAAAAACGTTATTTGAAGAACAATTAAAAACAAATCAGTTTATTTCCTACTATTTTTTAAGCACGAGAAGGGACATTTATTCATATATTTCATTCAGTTAATTCGACGTTTAATGTTAAATTTTTGTAACAAATTAGTTAAACCTTTTGCGGGCAATGTGCTTAAAAAAGGACACATACTTTTTATTTTACTGGCAGCCAGAATATTTAATTAAAATTTTCCATTTATAGCGTACTTGAAAATAAGCAAGTTTGAATTTCTATTACACTCGTTTATAAATTCTAATGTCAGTCTATCATTTCATCAGCTTATAAACATAATTACTCCGCGCCGGTAAGGGTTAAATCAAATGAACATTAAAAAATAAAAACAAAATTCAAACAATATGATAATTTAAATACCCTAAAAACGTGGGTTCCCTTCAAATTAAACAGAAATAAATCTTAGACATTTTTAAATGTTTTTTTTTGTATTTTACATGTGCCTTATCGTTTTGTACCCACTCATCATAAGCATAATACAAAAGCTGCAATACAAATATTTGAAATTTTAAAATAAAAAAAGTCTAAAATTTATTTAGATTTCTTTTTAACCACTCCGCGACGAGAGCCCTTTCCTTAATTTTTCATTTTTTATCACCGGTTTTTCAAAACGGAAATATTTTTTACTTGAATTTTTTACTATAGAATAAGCTAAAAATCCGTTATTCCTAAAAGGAAGCAAAAAGATGAGGGCTGTTTCCAAATACAGTAGTACGCACAATATTGTGTATTTTATATTGGCGCTAATCAATGGATATATGGATACAACCCCTCATCTTTTTTCTCCCTTTTAGGAACAACGGCTTAGGAACCAGCTTATTCTATAAACGATTATTATCAGACTTTTCAAACTATGTTTTTGAGACTTCTACAAACGTTGCTCTATACATTTAGCTAACACATTATGCACATTATATTTTGATTGCATTCGCGCATGCGCAGTGAAATATTTTTTAGTAAACCTGCTCATTTTTCATCCAATTTTTATTATTTGTTTTTATTCTGATTACAGAGTATTGTGTACAATGTTGTTCGTCATATTTTCTGAAAAGAATTGTTTTTTTTTTTTTTTTTACATTAAGAACTCTACAAACTATAAGCAAAAAACTTTGGGACTGTTTTTCTAAAAAACCTTAATTTCTCTACGAGTATGCATGCTATCCTCATAAAAATTAACAGATTATATTAAAATAAGCCACTTATTAATAATCTCGAGTTTGAACGCTTTTGCTACATTAGTTTTTACAGGATTATCCAAAAGATATTCGTTCTTTTTCAATTTGTTGACGGTCCCCTGTGGGGTTTCGGGAAAACATTTTCGCGGAAATATATGACCTATACTATACTATTTACACACCTGCAGTTTCAGGTTAATTCCTTATGTATTTTTCTAGATATTTGACAAAACGTCTAAAATCGCAAGTGACCGGTCACCTTTGACCATATAGTGTACTAACTGACTATAACGATAAATGCGTATTATGAACTCATTTGAATCATTAGCGCATACATACGCTGAATTTGTCTGGTCTCTATCACCAAAAGCGCATATATGCAAGTTTCTAAACAGAAACCATGTGTAGTGACTTAGTTAAGGCCAAATCACTGGGGGCGTAACACATTTACATGTAGATTAGATTTGTACTTAAAAGGTTAAAACAGAAAAATTTATGTTATGTATTGTTACGTTTACGCAGCAATTATCTGTCGTAGTATAAAATGTCGATTTTCTGAAACATCTGCTTTATGTCTAAAAATAAAATCTGCATGCGTGGCGAATAAAAACTGTTATTTTTTTATGTATGAAAATGATGGTTTAGAAGATCGATGTTTCTCTATTACAGTAGATAAACATTAACCCTTTAGCAGGCGGTGACCGCAAAAAAGGACACCTAATTTTAATTCCTATACTGACAAACGGCACCCAGAATATTTAATTAAAATTTTCCTTTTATAAATGACGAGAAAATAAGCAAGTTTCTATTTTCTAATAAATTCATTTGTAAATTCTGGTCTCAGTCCATCATTTCATCATTTTACAAACAGACTTACTCCGCCAAGTACAAAGCTAATTTATCTGTAAAAGTGTCAGACAGGCCATCGTGGATTTGGCGTGGATTTCTGAACTTTATCGAGTTAAATAAAAATGTGATTTTATTGTTTAAGCCATTTTGAATGTAGTTTTTTATACGTTTTGAACTATTTCCAGATTTTCACAATAAAGAAAATTATTGGTGATCATGACCAAATTTCCACTTTTCAAAATGATGCAAATGTGCAAATCTCTTTGGCGTAGCGTAATGTGACGCTGGATTACAGTATTACCAAAAATTATTAGATACTGAATTTTGCTTATTTAGTCTTTGAACAATATACTATTAAATAATGCCTAATTTAGTCCATAATAATACCAGTAGTAAAACGATTCAACTTCCGCTGACTCTACGCTGGCTACTGGTTAAAACTACCGTTTATTGAGACTTCTTTTGCTACTTCGTCTTTAATAACCGGCTATTTCCATGTCTGTCACCTACTACGCTTTTTGGCTACCATTATATTAGAACGGAAAAATGTGACTTATTTTATCGGAGATATCTCATCAATTGAATAAAGCGAAGCAAACTTTTCGAAAATAACGGTGGCCATCAAGCATAGCGATTTTCAGCTGTGTGACAGGTTCGCATGGAAATAGCCAACCGCAACGCATCAATTACATTTCTTAAATAACAGTGATTTGTGAAATATTGGGATACATAAAAATAGATATATTTCGTACTGATGGTTTTTAATTTTTCATTTAAAAAAATAAATTTTCACTTTGAGGATGTTATGGACGATTTCTACACTATGAATTTTATGATTTTAAACATGACATGGAAGACTGTAGTAATTGTTAGGGTGGAAATTATGCATATCAGTTAGCCGATTGTCACCAGTTAATTTTAATAGTGTATTCGGCTTATTAAAGATCAGAAAATGCTACATTAACTCCTTAATTCTCGCTCCCATGATATTCACGGACTCTGTCGTCTTTAATTCAGATTGTTTGATTACCCCCAGTTTAAAAAAAAATAGTGTAATTGGCTTTATTATGGTATCATTTTTCCTGTCATTAAATAAGGTGAATATTTCTATTTCAAAAAATTGGTGCCAATAAGCAATTTGAATTTTTATACCGTAATTTAATGCGACCGTTAAGGGGTTAAATAAGACGAAAAATAAAAGCAAAATTTAGTGGGGGCAATCGGCCCAATTTTGGTCATCTGTTACACCACCGAAACTGGTGCAATCTTTTATAAGAGACCAGATCATATGCGCCGACTTAACCCATTCGAGACGGATTGTACGCTGTGTGAGAAATGCATTACCGAGCCAAAAATACAGGTAAAACACCGTCTGTGCAATGATATTGTATTGAAATTATCAGAAGGGCTGCCACTGACGACTGTTCTTTTTATCTATCTCGTACCACTTTCACAAAACAAAAATTTTCCACATACACTGGGGTGCAAAATGATAGGAACGTTCATATAATTGTCTAAATAAAAGAAATAATTATATTAATCTACAAATAAACCACATAAATATATTTTATTAAATTAAATAGTTGATATAAACATAATATATTACGTTGCATTTTTACTTGATATGCACTGGGAGCAAAATTATAAAAATGGAACAGAGTTTTCTAAATTATAGAAACATTACATGTCAATTGGACTTCTTTTGTGTTTAGTATTTTCAATGCAACATTGTACCATATAGATTTTATACAGTTTCGAATTTGTCGAGCTGACAAAACACGTCAAACCTCCCAAATGCCAAATTTTAATTCTGCTTTCGAGTTCCACTGTACGATTTTACTGGTTTGCGTTATATACTGCGCAATATAATACCTGAAACGTTCTTCATGGTATTTAGGTTTGGACCATTGACTGGCCAATAGAGTTTGAGAGTCTTATTTATCTTCAAAGCACTTCTCTTTATCTTTTTCAGAGTGAATTTAGGCAATGTCTTTTTGAAATTTTATTTAAAGACTGTAATGTTTTCCCCCAGGTTCAACAAATGGCATTCTAACATGTGAATATAAATATGTCAATTTTGTTTATCCGCCTAGAAAAGCCTCCACCTAATTGACGCGTGGAAAATACGTCCTTTTTCTTTTGAAAACCGTGCCAATATGAATGAATACCAAACGGGATATCGAAATTAAACTTTTCTTCAGCACTGAAGATAATTTTAGACCAATTCATTTGTTGCTTCAGATGTTTCTATGCACACTGAATGTGGTTTTTTATTCTCAGATGTACCGACATAGTTTTGCGGACACCGACATAGTCTTGCATTTTTAAGAACTCTAGACATTTTTATTTCTCTTATTATGGTCCATACTCATTCTGGAGTGATTAACTGGCTTTCAGTTTTCTTTGCTGTCATTCTTTTACTTGGAACCGTGCGAACAATCAAACTTTCCGATCGTTTCAAAAGAATTGTCGGTCTCCCTGTAGATTTTGTAGTAACATACATTATTAGATTGTGTAAGAAATTAAAAATGACAGTTGTTGAAAGTTTAATTCTAGCAGTAAGTCTTTGAAGTGACATTGCGGTCTTGTTAAAAGCTAGAATTTGCCCTCTCACGAAGTCAGAAAGCATTTTGCATTCCCTGTGGTCCAAATGATTTGCAAACTAAATGAATGTGCTCAGAATCTATTTTAAATGCTGTTTTAATTGATACGCAAAAATATCCGCCATTCACATTCCTATGTTTCCAAATATTTACTGCGTTCTTATCCTTTTGCTTCTGCGCAAATTTAGCAAAACACATATTTTAGAATAGATTAAAAATGCATGTAAAATGTTTGTAAAGAATTACTTTAATATTAATTGGAATATCCCGTATTTAATTTTAACGCAAAGATTTGCGCATCTACATAGCAAACGCGAACTGAATTCTTTGTTTTTGTATCGTTCCTATCATTTTCCTCCTATCGTTATCCTCCCCGCTGTACACGTTGGAACAATGGAACAATAGAGCAGGTGTGTGGATTCCCTAGTTGCCTGGCAACTTTACATCCAGGCTAAGAATAGTTCGTTTTACAATGCAATGGGAGCCTTAGAAAAAAGAGCGTTTAAACGCGGCTAGTAGCCACGAAGAAATAGAGAGAAAACTAAAAAGGATAGGCAATTTTTAAAGAAAAAAAAATTGTTAGTATAACTAGTAGGGAGAAAAAAAAAGTTCCATATGATCCAAAAATGTCCAGGACAGGCGAAAAAGCTACCAAAGGAAGCCCCGTAAAAAAAAGACTCAATTCAGAGACCATACATAAGTTTGACACAATTAAAAATAAAGTAAGATACAAAAGTTTATAACAAAATGAAGTATTTACATATTTACAGAAAAAAAAAAAAAGAAAAAGAGAGAGAGATTAAAGTTTATAAGAAAATGCACAAAAGATAGGAAAATACAATAGTAAAAAACAACATTGAGGAGAGTTCAGACTAACAGGACTTAAAAAAGCACAAAATGTATAGGGGAACAAGGGGAAAGAAGGACGGCGCCCGCCCAGTCTGGTAACTCGATGAAAAAAGGTTATATGAGGAGACCAAGATAGTGTAATTAATGCACATAAGGTAAAGCTAATAAAGAATTTGAAAAGCATAAGAAAAACAGCTTAAAAGTTTTTTCTTTTTTTTTTTTAAGCAAACAAAAGACAGAAAGACAGGGAAAAAAGGAAATAGTTTAGCAGGGAATGAAGTTATTCTTCATTTAAGTTGAGAAGGGTAGCAAGTTTATCGAATTCATTGATGATCACCATTACTTTTTGCATAGGGTTATCAATTTTTTTGGTTTGAGTTGAAATGTTTTTGATGCAGCTTAAGAATATTGTAAATTGAAAAACTTCCTTTATTTCATTGAAGGTGGTAAGTATATCTTTAATATCATTAGAGTAATTTACTGGGATTTTCAAATTTTGAGTATTATTAGTATTTTCAGTAGTAGGAGAGGGAAGGGTATTTGGGGTATCATTAACATTAGTTTCGGAATTTATCATGTTAGTACTAGTTGAGGGATCATTAGTCGAAGGTTTTTTGGTGTAGTTATAATCTTTAAAGATTTCGGCAAGAATTTGTGTTTCCGAGGAGAGATTGCTGACGCTATTACGTGTAGTTTTTCTGTTATGTTTATTTTCAAGTCTGTACGGGTTTTTAGGGCACCCGCGGAAATTCGCGGGATGTCCAAGGCCACAATTAGCGCATGTAGGTTTAATTCTACCTTTGTGCACACAATCAGTGCTTAAGTGTAATTCCCCACATTTGACACATTTGGCGTCAAAGCCGCACACCTCTGAGGCATGTCCATACCCTTGACACCGATAGCATTGTTTAACTTTAGATTTTGAAGTAAAGGCTTCAATTTTAACAGAAATATAGTGGATCACGTTAATTTTGTAGATTTCCTCAAAGTTTTTACGTGGTATAACATTTATCATATAGATTGGCATAGGATGCCCAGTTTTTCTATTTTTAAGCATGGCAGCCCTAGTGACTGCAAATCCATGCTCGCGAAGGCTTTCTTCTATTAGTTTAACATCTGTATAACAGGGGAGGCCCCTAATGCATATTTTCTTCGGTCTTAACTCTCTGGGGTCAAGAGTAGTATATTTTATTTTATTTTGACTTAGCCATCGCTGTGTTAGTTTAAAGTCATTGTCCGAAGCACATTGAACTACTAAGCGTTCCCCTTTAAGAGCTATTTTTGGTTTTTCAGAATTTATCTCGGTAATTTGTTGAGCTAGCGTCGTCCAATTTTGGTCGATTTCGATATAGAAGGGATTAGTAGGTTTTTTAGAGTTACCAGGTTCCTGGACGGAGCTATCATCAGAATTGGATTGCTCCATGTCAGCATTATCGCTTAAATTAACTTCATTTGCGATATTTTTGAATTTATTAGCAAGAGGGATAGTAGCACTTTCCTCTGTCAAGGGACGCTTTATCCCCTTTTTGAGTGCGTTGAATAATTCATTTTTAAGGTTAGTTTCATTAATGATTATGTTAGGTGTTTTCTTATACTGAATAAAACAGAAAAAGCCAAAAATAGCAGAGTCTAACAAATTATTTACAGTAGGCTCCCTTAGCAAAGAAAAAGCTTCAAAACATGTTCTTCTTACCTCCTCTTGATCAGAAGGCGAAGTAGCGTAACCATCTTTAGTTTTCAAGTCTAAGATGTATCTGTCCACAAAGGTGTAAAAATCAGCCAGTATTTTTTTAGAATGGTCCTCAAAGTTGGACGAAATATTATCAAATTGTTCCTTATAGTTGCTGACTAACGTTCCATTTGCGATGTTTTCAATAACATCCGCCATATAACTCGTATCCTTAATAGATGCCATGATACAGTTCGAATAGAGATGAAACTATTCTACGAACCGCCCCACCTGCCATGAAAAATGAAAAGAAATGTACACGTTGATAACATGCGCAATAGAAATATACTACAACATTTTTTTTTTTAAATAGTGGTGCGAATAGAATATGAAAATAGTTACCAGTAGCAGCCCTGTTATCTGCCAGTATAGAAAATTCAGCTTTAGGGGATAGCTTTAACACGTTCACGCCGGCGCGGTGGGTCACACTCGACTGTCTCAGAGTTCTCAAGTCTCCGGTTTTTTGCACACCACTATTATTTTAGAGAAAATGTTGTTCCTTTAAATCGCCCAATTGTTCTAATTAAATGAAACAACATTTTCTGTATTAAAATACCCGTGTCCAAAAACCCGGAGACTTGGCAGCTCCAAGGCAGTTGAGTGTGACCCACCGCGCCGGCGTGAACGTGGTAAAAAAAATGCCGTCTCGAATGGTTTAACTCTTTCAGTGGCAAGATACTTCTATTCGTAAAATTTTGAAATGAAGGACTGACACCAGAATTTACAAATGATTTTTTTTTTCAAAATAAGCAAAAGATTTTGTTCACGTACTTGATCACCTTACTTGATCACCCGACCGGAGCACCAACCAAAGAATGGCATAGGATGTAACGCTCCGGTGGAAAACCCCCACAACAATCACCGATGCCGGACATCGGAAAGCACCCAAAATAACAAGGAAAAAGGCACATATTCTGACGAACTTACATAGTAAATCGTAAATTTACAAAACAATTGATGGTGCTTTCATCATAATAATAAAAATAAAAACAAAAGTGAAGTGACTTAAATGTATAACAGAAGTGAAGACTATAAATCCTTGTTCAAGATTATGAAGTGTAAATGTTCATAAAAGTTCACTGTTCACTATGTTCAAATGAGTTCAGTGTTCGAAAGAAAAATGTTCATAAAAGTTTTATATAAGAAAAACTAACTTGAAGAAAGATCACCATAATGTTCAGACCTCAAGAGAAAATCGCCGCCAACAAAAATGTCAGACAAAGGACAGTTACTATAAAAGGCACAATGTTGAGCCTTTGATGTAGTGACAGAAAACCACGTAATGTTCGTAGCGAACCACTGATGAGTATTAACAGTATGAAAGAAGTAAATAGTTACAAGTGTAAAAATTATCAAAATTTATACCTAATAAATGAGTATTCCCTATTAAGTGCGTTGTACATAGCACACAGTTTTCTATAGTTTGAACGGGTGATGAGAACGTTTCGAATGTTCCATCTCAGTGTACAATTCCTGTTGAATTTAAATGTACAAGGCAATGGAGTTATGAATAAAAAGGAGAAGACATGTAATGTGCTGTCTACCAATTGTGAGTGAAGTAACTGAGGAGGTTGTCACAAGATGGCGGCGGCTTTTTTTAAATAGGATCTTCAGTTTCTGATTACCACTAGGGCGAAAATCCCACCAGTAAAATTGAATAGAAAATTTCGTCATATTTCTACGTTTTATTTATGGAAATTTTTCTCAAAAATGTCGTAAAAAGTTTTATTTGTTTTTACTGGTATCAGTATGCCTTGTAAAACTGTCAGTTTATTTCCCTGGTTGTCACAATATGGCGGAAACGCAGTACCTAACTATTGCCAAAGTAAACTCCTACCAGTAAAAATGAAAATATGTTTCTACCTTTATTTATGACTCAAATTTCGTAATATTAAGGCGTTTAAGTAAATTGAAAATTTCTATATAAATCTACTGGTGGAACTTTCCACCGGCAGTAAACAACGCCTGCGATAGCGGTTATAGTTGATGCTTCACAATTTTAAGGATATGTCAGTTCCTCTTTATTAATAGTTCCATGGTACAAGGCATTAACGGACAATGTCCAAACAAATAATGTTGTATACTTCCCACATCACCACAGTTACACCTGTTATTTGGGCGTTTTCCTATTATAAACAGTTTGTTCACGTACTTAATAAAAGAAAATTTTTCACTCCAATATTCTGGTGCCAATGTGGCATGTAGTAATTAAAGTTAAACGGTCTAAAAAGGAACCACCGCCCTTGAAAGGGTTAAAGGGTAGCGACGGGGGAAATCCTGAAAACTTCATCCACTAATTTTAAAATGATATTTTTCTCTTAATTAATCATAGCGGATAAATAGGACAAAAACTAATGCTTTTCTACATTACTAATGCTTTTCTAAAGCTTTAGTAGAACTATGCCGGATCGTCTATTTCGCCCCTGTGAAATCAGTGGCTATGAACCAGTTTGCCTGTAATACACTTAAATTTGCTATAGAATACAAACTAACGAATATAATAAATATATATTTTAAACTGCTGTTCCATGAAACTTGTTTCGCCAATTCTTCCTTAATATTCACAGCAAACCAATTAACTTTCTTACAGAATATTTTTTTATAAAATACTGGCTTTCCGAAATAGCTATATTTTGAACTGGAGACATTCAATTTTGCCTATGTTAGAGTTTATTTTTTAAGAAAATTTTTAATTGATTGCACTACCAATCAAATTAAAACGGAATAAAATTGAAATAAAAAAGAAAAGTGCCCAGTTAAACTTTTGGCATTGAGCTCACAGGATGTACACACTAATTGTATGTTATACTCTTATTTCAAAGAATAATGCCCTCAAAAATAAATTAAAAGTGGATCAGCCACCCACCCGATCCCCCCTTTATACTTAATCAATGAACCTCCAAATTTAATCAGGGAAGCGCCTTATCAGAATAAACCTGTATACAAAATTTGAAGCAAATCGGGTAGAGAAACCCATTTCTCTAAATTAAGGGTTTAGCCCCCAGTCCCCCCATTATTCTTAACCAATGAACCTCCAAATATAATCAAAGAAGCTCCTTATCAGTATAAACCGGCATACCAAATTTGAATCAAATCTGGTAGAAAAACCCATTTGTCTAAATTACGGGATTTAGCCTCTCGTCCCCCTTTTATTCTTAACCATTGAATCTCCAAATATAATCAGAGAATCGCCTTATCAGTATAAACAGGTATACCAAATTTGAAGAAAATCTGATTTTTCTGCATGAAAAACCCATTTATCTAAATTGAGGGTGGATTAGCCTCCTGTTTCCCCCTGTATATTTAACCAATGAACACCAAAAACTAATCAGAGAAGCGCCTTATCAAAATGAACCTAGAAAAAAAGTTGAAGCAAACCGGATATTTCTATCAAAAGTTATCGCTTTACGTATATACATACGTACATACATACATACATACAGAAACTACGGGCAAATTAGCTCTCAGGCTTTGATAGCCTGTGAGCTGAAAAGAGTCTCTGACGGACTGTTGCAATGGTTTATGAACTTTGTAATACTATCAATAAACATCAAGTTGTAATTGAGATCATATTTATTACGCTTGTTTGAAATATATTTTTCTTGGATACGATTTTCGAAATGGTATTTTCAAATTAAAATATCCAATTTTGCAATTGCTTCTAAAATGTTTAGATATAAAACGAGTATTATTAAAATTTAATCGATAACTCATTATCACAAATTTTCATTGAAGAATATTCAGTACCTTATCTACTTGTCTCTGAAAAGTTTCATAGTAAAAATTTAAAGATCACGTTATATTTTAATATGTATTTATTCCAGCGCATGCAGTTATAAAGAATGAACTTCTATTAACATTTCTAATAATTAATAAGACTTTACATTTTCTCATATATGTTGTATGCTATATTTCAGTATAAATGAAATAGAAAGGGAAATGAGAATGTTAATGTACTCCCATTTCCATATTACAATTTCTATTAAAAAGATTTTATAAGTTTCATAGCATAATTTATAATATTATTCTTACCAATTCCACTTTGTCTTATAGTTCACACTTGAAACATTTTGTCAAGTAAAATATTTAGAAAAGTGTGTGCAGAATTTTAATATTGTGATCGAATAGCTTAATATATTTTTTATAAAATTATTGGGTTTTGTAAGATATAATACAGTATAGAAAAGAAAGTGACTTGTGTAAAATGTATTTCAATAGTTTAAAAGTTGATATTCTGCCAATATTTGTCTACTGTTCCATTTTGACCGTGATGCTTTTTTTCCTTTTTTAGTAATACAAAAAGTCGATAAGAGTCTTTGCAAAGAATTACTTTCATGTTACTATGTTCCAATATAATATTTTAGATACTGCAAAACGACAAGATTTAGTTTTATCCTATATGCTACAAATGCTTGTTACAGGGTTCATAAAGTGCTAAAACATGCTAGCAATACATTAGTTGTTTCAAATTCCTCAAGAAGAACGCTTTGTTTGAAACCGATAATACACCTTGTGACTATTTTTTAAATGATGTATATAATGTATCTTCGATAAATTCTCGATTCAAAAATTTCAAAAGTTTCCTTTATTTCAAATATTTCTGAAATATTTCTTTTTCAACGAAAAGTTTTTACAGATAAAAATATTTTATTGAAAAAGAAATATAATTCAGATTTTTAAAAGTTGTATTTAGAAAAAAGGGGTTTTGCTCAAATAAATGCAAATACGTAATTTTGAATTCACATGCATATTTATAGTTTCAAAATAAAACTAATAAATCTGATGTTTTGTATATTTAAAAAAATAACATTAACTTACTGTTGCTTCACACATAAACAAGTGTAGCAATTCATGAATTTAATACTTCACCTCATTCGCATGTTTGTAAACCTCTGTTTCCCATAATAACACAGTCAGCAATATTAATAATAAAATATTTTACTCATCTTCTAGTTTCTAAATGATATATATATGTATTTTTTATTTTTTTCACTTTTTAATATTCAATATATTATTTTCAATTTTATCATTGAGTTAAATATTTTAGGACAATAGAATTATATATAAACATATTAAAATGTTTATATTTTTAAACTGTGAGAGCGAATTTGCACCAATCGCAATTTTAAATGACGGAGTTATTCTAAATATGCCTTCATTAATTTGCTTTTTCGTTAACAAAATCTCATTTTTGATAAAAATAAATATCACAGTTCAAATGTTTAACATATTTCGTATAAGAATCATACGTTGTATTTCATTATCACTTTATTGCCGACAAAGTTAAAAGCAGTCGAATTTACTGAATACCACATCGCACTAATATGAAGTTCATGTGTACTGAACAGAAGTATGGACTGGTTAAGAAAAATATATTTTTAATCCAGAAAGGTTCTTCACTAGTATAGAATCATACTGGTTTAGGTTCTATTTTAACTCTTTGCAATCCGCGTTATTTTGTGTATAGGCTACCAGCAACTCCGCGTCGTTACAAAAATTTTTTATTCGGTCGGCACAACTTTTTTAACCCATTTATGCCTAGCGTCCCATTTTTGGGACTTTTAAAATTTTAATGAATTTGTATAATTTTCTTCTCCTTTATAACATGAAAATTGCACGAGATCATTAATTATAAATGTATTTATCTGTAACCGAGAGATGACAGCATAAGGTGGATATTTATTTGATTAAATTAAGGATTTTTTCGGTGTTTATAGATTTGAAATTTTTTAAGATGGCAAAATGTAAAAAGTAAGTTTATTTGTATTTTTTCTATCAAGGATGCAAAATCGCAAGTTATAATCTTACCTTGTAGACGTTTTTGAAATACGTATTTTTTTAAATTGCGAAATGAAATGTTAAAGCCTATTTTTTATGCCTTTTTGTAATGTCCAAAATATACGGTTCTAGGCACAAATGGGCATATATTTTTGTTAGAAATTTAGGAGGCAGTTATTTATGTAATCTCTTTTCGAAGATATTTATGAAATAAATTGTTTTTAAGTCTGCAATACGATTATTCTTATTTTATTATTAATAATAGTTATAACGTTATTAGTCTCTGCAAAGATATAAATATTTTTTTAGTTCATAAAAATACTAATTATTGTACATAATATACAATTTTAAAACATTTTAAATATAAATATAGGTAAAATATATAATTATGCATATTATTCTACTAGAAATTCTCATATTTAGTTCTTTTACATTTTATCAAATAAATACAAAAAAATTTAAGCTTAACTTTTTTTAGTATTTTTCCAGTTCATTTTGCAACATTTTAAGGTGATTTTACCAAAAAATTTGAGAAAACAAAAATTCAGGCACACATGGGTTAAAGAAGACTTCTTCAAGTGCGCAATTTTAAAAATGCTCGATTAAATGACGTAAATTTTATTTTCCGTTGTTACTGGTGCCAAAAACAAATTTTGCATAGCTGCCAACTTGTACGGATTTTTCATACCACTAAAATTTTATAGTGAACGTTAGCTAATTGAATCACCGAATTCAAGCAAATTTAACGTTTAAATATGTCAAAATGTTCTATTAAATTTTAGTAGTAAGAAAAATCCGTACAAGCTGGCAGCTATGATTTTGTAAGGAAAGATGATGTCGCTGAAGCAGCAACAACGGAGATTTTCACTTACGTTACCATGTCGCCGCAGCGGCGACAACGGAGTGCAAAGTGTTAAATATAAGTTTTGATTTCTGCATGTTAGCTTCTGGTATATAAACCAGATAATCAAAATGCACCTACATGTGGAACTTGATCAATATACTTCTTCGCTTTTGGAACTAATTTAAGAACTATGCACACACACACATATATATATAAATATTAAGATATGTGTTTATATATATAGTATAAAGTTTTAATAATACAAACAAAACTCTTTGAAATTGTTCGTCCAGACAAATGCTACTAGAATAGCAATAATTTAAATAAATCTTATTTCCAAAAATTTTTATTTATTAATTTTTATTAACAATGAAATGTTTTGGATGATAACTTGTCTTTCTTTCCCTGAAGTTACATTAAAAATATATTAAATTTTCTATCATTGAAAATGAACCTTTAAGAGCGGTAATAATATAAGGAGAAAAAACTTTTGTCCTGTAATAAACGAAGATATGATTGCAGACTGCCGTATGAATGAAAAGGAATTTTAAAAGGAAAAATGAAACATATTTAAAGAATATTTTTTGAACCGACGATTGGCTTGCAGTTGTGGAAAAACATTCTTATAAATAAATGCTCATTTTTCTCTATAGGCACGCTAATGAAAACTTCTGGATTTTTGACTACCATTATTTCCGAGTAGAAATTTTTACATTATATAATTTAGAAAGTCTGAGATTAAATATGAAAAATAAACAATAATATTACAGGGTTCGTACGGGTACCGCTATTTTCAGGGCCAAATATCAGTATTTTTATATAGAAAAATAAATCTAATTTAAACGCACGAAATTTTGCCTTATTTAAGGATAAATTTTATATAAGAAAATACTGGTACATGAGAATTTTTTAGTCTCGAAATTTAAGGACCCGTACGAGCCATGTACTAGTAAAAATACACAGGTGTGGTATCCCTGAACGCCATTTGCGGTATTTTAGTGCGAATGTTTTCGGGCAGTAATTTGTTTTTACATACAACCCTTAGGAGTTATTTACATTCAGGTGAAACAACGCTCTTAGAACCATTACTCATACTTCATGCAAAGTAAACATTCCTATTATTCTTGATGTCAACATCTCCGTTTCTACGCATATACATAACGCATAACGATGAATGAAGTATCAATAAGAAAGGAATTTCAAAAGGTTTTGACAGTTTGAGGTACGTCAAGCTGTGGATCGCCTGATACCACTAATATTTTACATACCCAAATTGAGGCGCTTCTTTGAATCCCTATAAATATAATATAAGGATTCATTTATGAAATTTTTGGATGGTATATTAACTCGATTAAAGAAAATGAAAGCCGGGCCAAGGGAAATGAAAACTAATATGGTTTCTAATATGGAATAAATCATGGCTGTCAATTTTTACGCTTTTATTCCTACCCCTATATTTTAAGAAAAAAAATTGTATTATTTACTCATCAGAAACTTAAGATTAAATAAGGCGGTTTTTTTGCTTAAAAATAGTAGTAGGAAAAGAGAGTAAAAGTTGGCAACTATGAATAAATGGATACCAAAGTGGCTGCTAATAGGATAGTAATGAATTCAGGGCAGGTTGAAAGGATAATGAATATATAAGATATCGAACAGCACATACAAACGAAGATGGATGTATTAAACAATAGATTCTAGGTGTAATAGAATGTGTACAAGAAGTAAGTTGAGCTAGAAAGATGCTAAGGAACTTAAATGGAGGTTTATGTTGAGAAAATTGTTTTGAAAGAATGTTAAAGGAGTAAAAGGAGATGTGAAAATATGGAGTTAAAATTATAGAAAAGTGACTAAAATTTTCAGTGTTAAGACCAAATAAGCTTTTTCTAAAATTTTTAGTGGCAAAATACATTTGTTTCTAGTATGTTGAAATTATTGAATAACAGAACGATTTACGATGAAATTTATATAAATAGAAGTAAATGGCAGAGCTTCCAAATTTTACGATTTTTTCTACAGCTATTTTTTATCAGAAAATTTCCCTAATTAAATCATATATTCTCGATGATCAAATAAGGCAAATTTATTTGTTAAAAATTAGTGGTAGGAAAGCGTAAAACTGGACAGCTATGTAAATGTTGTTCTTTATGTACATTATAAAACCAAGATTTTAATTGAAAAAAACCTTCGCGTGCCAATGTAGCATTTGGGAATTAGAATTGTTTGGTATATGTAATGTTCCAATAGCTCAATATATGTAATGTTCCATTGTGTTAACCACCGAATCTTCCGTTGTTTGCAGATATGTGATTTTTCTAACATTTAGTGGAGAGGTTCATAGACAGTTTTCGAGACAAAATTAGATGTAGTTAGTGCCACAAATGACCGAAGCTATGCAGTGAAAGCAATCCAGCTAGCGGATTTTCTCCGGGAACAAACAACATATTTTCCATACAAAATTTATCTGATTTGACTACTGTAGAAAATGACTTAGAAAATTGATTTCTAGATAGTCATTTACGTTTTTACCCAACTGAGCTTAATATTTGATGTCAAAAATTGGCGACAGTTTGCATGTTGTATTGGCGAATAATGAGTGACTTGAAAATTTGGCTAGTTAAAATCGATTTTTGCACGACGGCCATGAAGTTTTCGAAAACCAGTTCATTGTAGCATAATTAAAGTTAAATATACGCAACAGTTGACAAGTTTAATAGATTGGAAAGACGTTAAAAGCACGCTATTGTGCAACATAAATTATGAAGGCGCATCAAAAATTTCTAGATCTTCAAGAGGTATAAGTATAGCTGATGTGGGGCCCCTAGTGTCAAATAGAGGGATGCCTATACAAGCTTTAACCAATAAAATGGATGATGTTATTAAGACTAGAGAAAATACCCACCGAGAGAAACAACTGACGGAAACTCCGATATCACGTATTGAATGTATAAATAAGAATAGCATTTTTAAAGCGAATGTCCAATGGCCAACGAAGGAAAATGAAATATGGGGCAAACATTTTGCGAGGCGAAGACTACATTTTTTAAGCAGTAGAAAAACACCTTCATCAATTAACAGAAACTAAACATACATGAAATTGGACCGGGAAAAGCAGTAGTGGAGAAGAAGCGCAGATGACGACCGGTTGTGAGCGCCAAATTTTAATAGTATTCTTCATCTTACACAATTTCTGAAATGATGAAGGTTTTGAAGCAATGCTTTCATAACTTTTTGGAAATGGATAACGTGTTATACTCTATTTAAAGCAAATTATGACAAAACTGGAGAGAATTTGGCGTGTTACAAGAAGGAGAAGAGAGTTGTTGAACGTAGAAATATTTGTACAATATTTTCAGCACTACCTCTAGCAAAAATGTTTAATCTTTAAAGAGATCTTGTTTCTTCAAAATAGCTATTTATATTTAAGGAACATGAAATCCAAGTAGCTGGCTAAATCCGGAAGCTCCAGAAGACTAGCATGACTTCGAGATTTTCCATCGTAAAAGAACACCTAACAGAAACGTAGATGCTCACTTGCTTGGCGGACTTGTCCTGAGCTGCTCAAATCCCAGCTGAGATGAAAGCCGAGATGAAAGTTTGTTTGAAGAATAAAAATGCATGCCAATGCGGCTCCTCGACGATCGTGGATTCTTGGTCTTCATACGAATTCTAAAAAGCAAAATTAAATTATCTAGACATAAAACCTACTTTTGAGAAGCTACTAAATTATGCAAGTCGCCCATCTTGGCAAAAAATACCTACAAGTAGTTCAACATTAAAAATATATTTGGCCCTGCATGATTCCTTACACCATAAGGATGGAGTATTATACCGCGCGTGGGAGAACGATGACGAAAAAACTTTTCCATGGCAGTTGATTCTCCGGAGACATGGGATTCCAGATTTTTTGCGTGAGATACCTGACACTCCGCTTGGGGATAGAATTGGATGGTAAATTTATAACATTTTTCAGATTTGAAGTATTGCCATATTAGACAGACCGAGTGGAAAACATATCCGAGTAATGAAGACTTTTATTAAAACACGAGATTTCATTACTGAGATAAAGTTCAAAATTATTTCAAAGTTTTAGCAGTAAAATTTAGAAAAGCTTACTGCAAGGAAGTTTTGTAACTCAGTCGCCGAATAAAATACCATAGGGCAAACGAAATGTTCAACAGATCAACATCTCAGGTGACGTCTTGCCAGTTGTATCATCTAACACGATATTATAGGAAATAATAAATATCGGTAGATGGGAGTCACAGTTCGTCTGATTTTACGCACAGGCACAATCATTTTATAAATGCCATGCCTACTCAGACCGAAAAGAATCAAATGGTAGACATAAGTGACAAGTGAAGTTCTTTAAAATAAATTTACTCATTGAGAGGATTCCTTTCGATAGATTTACCTCAGACATCTAAAAAAAAATCACTGCATCTTAGTGATAAATATATTACCTCACAAACTGGCCTAAAGCGATAAACATATCAGATCATAAAGCAACAACTGTAACTGAAACGTTGCCTCAAAATTTCATATCACATTTTGGATTCCCACGCTACACGCACTGACTAATGCACGAGTTTGAAATCGGCGGTATTCAAAGAATTTTTCAGATACCTTGGCATTCGAAAAACTCGAACAAGATATTTAAAGAGTCTTATATCCAGAGTCTTATGGCATTGGTTAGAGAATTAATTGAACAGTTCGAAATAACATATGTATGTTTGTTTCGAAAAACTGTACGAACTGGGACTCCTATCAACCGATATTTATTCTTGATTACAGAAATGCCTTTCATGAAACAACTGACTGGACATCATCTGAGATGTTGTTCTATTGAAAATTTCGTTTGTTCTGTGACATTTTATTTCGTCGACCAACTGGTATACCTTCTTTGCAGTAAATGTTTCGAAAGATTATAGCGGAAACTTTCGAAACGTTTTCTAAAATACACATTTTGAAAGTTTGGAGATCAACGGAGGAAGGATCAATATTTTTAGCGATTGTGTGATGACACGCGAAAATTAAAGGAAATATGGAGAATATTCTAGAAAAATTGTGAATTTCCTGAAAACGGTAAATATATCATAGTGAACCTTCATTTAACATAATCAAGAAAGGCCATATTATTAAAACTACTTTATAAAAAAGCTCTTTATTTCTCAGTTTCAAGTGATTTTAATTTAAAAGTCACGTGTGATTATCATTATTTAAGCTTTGCTGAAATCATGAGAGTATTTACTTAAAATCATTGATATGATTTGAAGTTTTTATATTGTGTTTATTGTATTTTGGACTAATAAATTAAATTCATCGACCATAACTTGTAATTTTAATTGCAAATTTACATTCTTCACACCGATAGTTGGAGATTCTGCAGCAGCATATATTTCAGCTATATAGAACTGCATAGCTGACAACTTGTACGGATTTTTCTTACCACTAAAATTTTATAGAAATTTTTGACTTATTTAAACGTTAAAATTGCTTGAATTTCGGTGATTCAATTAACTGAAATTTTTTATTAAATTTTAGTGGCATGAAAAATCCGTACAAGTTGGCAGCTATGGAACTGTATCTAAATATATTTTTTAAATGTTTGGAAATTTACACTCTGTTTCCTAAAAGTATTAGTAAAGTAAGTCCATTTGTATATTAAATAATATTGTAGAAAGCATATTTTCGAGATAATTTTTGATACTAGTCAAAATTCTAAAATTAAAATGTTTAATAATTTAGGTATGACTGGTGCAATAAATAAAATTTACAGTTTAAAACATGTTTCACTTATAGCAATAATATTATGCATAAGTAAAAAAAGATAAAAGTTTAAAATAAGATGATAAATTTAATATATTAGTGCAAAAATTTGTAACTAAGGAAGATTCTTCCCTAATTTATAAAGATTTTAAATATGGTAATGCCAAATATTAATTTAGGTGCGATTTTCTTTTACTTATATTTTGTTGCTCTAGTAATAAATTATTCTTTCATGAACTAAAAAGCGATGCAAATTTTATTCCTATAAATATTCTTAAATACGTGCTTTAAATTTAATCACATTGTTTAAGTCAAAGCAAAATTGTTTTCAATAAATTACGCATGATTTAATCTTTTAAATTCCTATTATCTTAAAAAAACATCCAGATTTCGACAAATTAATTTGCTTAAAATTGTTAAATATTGAATGATTTTTGTATGAAGATTAATGGATAATTTTATCTACAATGTAGCTATTTTGTATTTAAATACGCGAGAAAGTAATCTCGTAGTGTTTGTTTTAATTAAAGATGAAAAAACCGTCCAAATGAAAATTAGTAAGTGATTTTTATTAATTATGGACATATAAAACATTTAAAGTAAAACAAAGAATTTATTTAAAATATATATATAACGTAATTTAAAATTCAAAATAAATGTAAAAGTGGTCTGTGATAAAGTTGAGTACTCTAAGTGTAATGGCTAAAATTTGTAGTTTACAATACAAAATATCGTCGGTCCAATCCAAAACTATCCATTATAAAAACAGTGTTGCCAGTGAGCTACTTTTTTAAAATTCCGATTTCTTGATTGGCACCACTTTTTTGAAATAGTAAAATTCGCCTTATGTAATGACATATTAATTAAGGCGAAAACAAGGGAAATTTTTCCATTTCAAAAAAGTGGTGCCAATCAAGAAATTGGAATCTAAAAAAAGTAGACCACTGGCAACAGTGTTTTCATATTGGATAGCCTTACATGTTACCGACGATATTTTAGAAGCCTATGTAGATAAACTCCATGCTTTGTTAATTTATATAGATTGCATAACTGCATCGCAGTTTACAATAAAACGCAATTTAGAGAAAAACTCTTTAAAACTTTGTCTCATGGTTTTAAAACAGCATGATGCCTTTAAGATGAAAGTCCCATGAACTGTTTTAAACACAATATTCACTTGATACCATCAAAATTAAATATAAACATGTCGAGTTATTTCATTATATACGTGCAATGAATTCAGTAATGAGAATTAACTCAATGCTTCCTACTGATTCTTTTATGTGTTCATAATGATATGCCGTAATTTCGCGCGCATTCGCCGCATCACAGATAACTCGATTCCCTTCCAGAATTTATATTAAAAGAAGTTCGTCTTTTGCTTAGCACTGATTTGAATTCTTTTTTTCAATAAAATTTCTGGTTTGAAAAAGACTCATCTAAGCCGCGGCGTATTCGCGGGAAATTGCGGTACGTAATACAACACGTAAACAGGTGATTTGTAATTGATATTCAGTTTTTCTCTGGCGTGTCTTTTAAGAGACTATGGTAGTAATGCGACGACACTCGCAAGCCAGCGACAAAGTCAGCGTTCTTTTCAAATTTCTAGTTTTTATTTTAATATTTTTAAAGGATTTTTTTGCATATGATATTTGAGGTCAATGTCTGTCTGAATATCTTCGTTTTTTCATTTGTTATTTTTTTTTCTGTGGGCATTTTCAATTTCGGAATCGATTTCTAAATTCGAAGCGTTATTTAAAAAAAAAACTGCGTCCAAAATTACAAAGTTAAAAGATACCCGTTTAGGCATCAACTTCAGATTCCTATGCAAAAATAAAATTTAATAATAAAGAAATGCAAACAAAAAAATTTAAAAGAACGCTCCCATTGATTTAATATTAGCGTAAAATCATCCTAGAGTTAGTTGCTTAGGCCCTTAAAGGACAGAAACAAAAATCGTAAAATATATACCTTCTTTTAAATAACATATCACTCAGATGTATAAGTTTCCTTGTGACATTCTATACTGCGCAATATATCTATTAAAAATATTTTTGGTAAAACAAATTACGTGAAAATAATTAGAAATATAGTCTTCATATAAAAAAGTGTGAAATAATGTCATATGTGATCTTTATATCCAAAATTAACTTTTAATAAAATAATTTTTATGATCGGTACCGATATCGGTTTATGCATATCGCGAGGCATATCGTGTGATGCATAAATATATTTTTATATAACTCAGAATACTATTAAACGCCTTCGCAATAATTTGTTTTTGTTGAAAATTATTCTGAATTTTATGTTTGTACAATATAGTGTAGTAAGTTCTAAATATATTCCCATTCCAAATTAAAATACTTAAAAATGAGATTTTCTTATTACACAAAACAAAATTCATTGCAACTGGCATGAATACAACTTTAACAAGATAAATAATAAGATTAAAAAAATAAATGAAATATGAAAATTTATTTAAACAAAAAAAGGCTAAAATTTATTATGACTGTTGTTACGTGTTCGTCCAATTCTGGACATCAAACTTCTTCAAACTCAGGTCCGGGCACTGCGACAAAACACAACTCAATACCTTGAGAGAGGACGGATCCTACAGCAAGAGCCGTTATATCACGACTCCTTAGGCGGAACCTCACGGGAGGGAACCGTTTCCAGAGACTGCTTCATTAAAGTCTTGCTTTACCGCCAACCGGAAGTGAGGATCCCCTATGCTACCTCTGCGATTCTAGCCAGCGGACAGAGAACACAAATGTAACTCTTGACTACAAAATAGATAAAACAAGTCGGAAGCTGTACGTCAAACGTGACAAATGAGGCGCGCTCGTCCTATAACTAGTTTTATAAATATTTAGATCTTGCTGCAATACTTATTGCACTCTTATGCAAAATTGCATGAATACAAAATTTATTACGATTATATCTATTAAATTATGTAATACGGAAATAATATGAATCCATCTTAAATAGGACGTAATCAACATGGTAAACTGGAACCATTACCTATCAAAATATATCATTTAATTAATTACGTATGACAGAATTTAATAAAATGAAGAAAAAATATTATTAATATCTTTTTATGTTTTGATTCGATTTTCATAAAATTTCAAATGACTCGACGAAATTGTGCAACGATTATATATATTAAATTTCAAACCATTCGTTTGGGTAGTTTTTGCGCTGTTGCATGCGGGCAGACGGACAGCCAAGACGACGACTATAGGTGCTACGTATTTATATAATTACGAATTCATCCTAAAATGGAAAGTGAGCCCCCCTCATCGAGCGTAACCA
This sequence comes from Maratus speciosus, assembly GCA_963932465.1. Classification (NCBI taxonomy): domain Eukaryota; kingdom Metazoa; phylum Arthropoda; class Arachnida; order Araneae; family Salticidae; genus Maratus; species Maratus speciosus. Next base: position 275,782,616 of record OZ010796.1, on the reverse strand, counting down.
AGTCCACTACCCCCCCCCCCCCCGCATAATGTCTACGGGCTACGGGATGGGCTACGGGATTGGAAATGAAAGCAAAAATTTTGGTTTGTCCGGACGGTATGGTACAGGTTGCTCCCTATTCGTTGATCTGCCACCCTAGCAGCCACTTGCTTTCAACCAAACAAAGAAGAACGAGCCGTGCAGACTCCCAAATCCTCAAGTGCACATCCCTGAGTGGGTTGTGAATGTCCACACGATGTTACGCCGACTATTCAGGAGACGAACTATGGAGGCCACCTTTAGTTCAGTGTCGTGTAAGGTGTAGAAAACGTTGCATATCTGAAAGAAGCTTAACATTATTCCACTAGGGTAGTAGTACTCACTGAAAAGTACTCTCACACCGTTATTTTCAAATAGGGATATTCACTTTATTTAACGACAGAAGTTATACGATAAGTTAGGGTGAAGAATTCTATTATAAAGAAAAAAGTTGCTACTCTTTCGGACGACAGGTTACTTAAGGAGATCACAGCATTAGGCCATTGTCCTGATTTGAGAAAATGCTTATAACTAAAAAAAAATGTAAAAACTCAACTAATCTCCATAACTGTTGCGGATTTCTTTCTCTCCAGAGTAAGTTTCCATACAGGACAGAAATATTGTAGCGAATTTTCTGACCATCAAACTCCCTTGCCCTTGTCGCGTATATGTCGAAGAAAAAAAAATTCAGTGTAGTAACATAAAAAATCCAGAGAACAGTGTTTAATGATCTGTCACTATTTATAGAAATGTAAAATCTAAAATTTATCACTCAGATGGCTGGATGTTGAACACATTTCTAGTAGCCGAAATTCGGTTCAATATGTGTTACAATGTGTTACGCATACTATGCAGTAACAGTTCATAACATTGCGTATTTATGTACAGGGTGATTATAATTAAAGTCCCACATTCAAAATGCTGTAAAGAAAGAACCACTGGTCAGAATGACTTCCAATTTGAACTGAATATACTGGAAGAAGGGGGGAAACAGAAAGAAAAGTTCCAAAGTGTATCAATAGTAGGCGATTTAAGCGGCATACTATGCAAATTAAAAGACACTCATGCGCACGACACATTGCATATGTTATAAAAACGCGGGGTATGTGGCATTCCCTTCATATTGCATCTGAGCAGTGTGTTATGAGTCACTCAATGAAGAATGACGCACTCTGCTGGTGAAACTCATTTACAAGAACGACGACTGTGCGCTTGCAGCTTTAAAGAAATTCATTCCGGTCATTAAAGGGAATGAAAATAAGCTGTGGTCCGATGTCTGCCAAGGGTCTGGATAATATGATTCAGAAATTGGAAGAGATGGGTTGTTTTGAAGTGAAATCTGGATGAGGGAGGAAATCAATACCTTCGACGTCAGTACAATATATGGCCACAGCATTAGAGGAAGGGGCGAGCAGTGGTGCAGTGCACAGGGAATTGCTCGATCTTTAGACATGCCTGTGAGCACGGTGCATAAAATTATAAGCAATATCCTGCATTGCTATCCTTACAAAATTACCCATGCTCAGGAGTTGCTTCCTGCAGAACTGCCACGGAGACAGACTTTTACTCTTGAATTTCTCGTTTGCATGGAAGTGGACAATGAATGGCCATGGAACATGTTGTCAACAGACGAAGACCATTTTCGTCTCCAAGGGATTGTCAACACTCAAAATTGCCGGATATGGGCGACACAAAATCCATTCGCAAGTCAACCAGAACCAATGCATTCGCCAAATGTAACTCTGTGGTACGGGTTGACGGCGTCGTGCATGGTAGAGACATTTTTTTGAGGAGATAGGTCCTGTGGATCACGTTCTCTGTACCGTGTATAGTAAATGGTATGGAGTCTTCCGCGCAATCAGGTCATTCCAACGCTTCAACAGCGTGCATGTCTGGATAGAATCATTTCCATGCAAAATGGCGCTCTTCCACACATCGCAAAACCAGTCATGCAACTGCTGAAGAGGCATTTTTGAAATGATCGACTTATGAGCCGTCATTTTCCGATAGCCTGGCCTCCAAGATCACAAGACCACAATCCATGTAACTTCTGGCTGTGGGGTTATCTTAAAAATGTTGCAAATTTAGCTGAATTCAAGGCACGGATTACGCAACTTATTCACAACGTAACCCCTGATACACTCCGGGCTGTTGTGGAACATGCTGTTTTTCGGTATCAACTTGT